>JAINUW010000511.1:0-454831 GCA_020205615.1 Panax quinquefolius | reverse complement strand
CACTATCATCATTGACTAGGCAAGATTTTCTATAAAGCTAAACAATGTGAGACATGCAAACTAAAGCGTCCTAACACAAGCAATAATAACTAAAAATTAAAAATTTCTGCAAAATTTTAACTAACACATAAACATACCAAATTAAAACTAAACATGCACAGACTAAATAAAACTATATGCAACTATACTACTACCCCAATACTCCCAAACTTATAATATTCAATGCCCCATTGAATGAAGGTAAAGGGTACAAAAAACTCCCCTACTGATTGGCTGTACCACCCTCCTTGGGTGGTGAATCTGGTGGTGGATAAGGTACTGCAGTCCCGAACTGAGGCCACTCTAGCATTGTTCCTTGCTGTGCAAAGGCTTCGGCCAAGGCCCTCGTGAGACCCGTAGCAAACGCTCCAAAATTGTCGTAGATGGCATCAACCCTTCGCTCCAACCTTCGGAGCTGGCGATCACCATGAGGAGCTTGTGGTCGTGTCGAGGGGCCTGCGTCGTCTGTCTGAGGTGGATGCTGTGATGGCTCGGGAAATGTGGGCTGGAGAATAAATCCTCTTCCGCGTGGGTGTGGCATGCCTCCGGCCCAGTCCTCAAATTTAGCAATTATGGCATGTGTGATGTCCTGGCTTGGATATTGCAGTTATTCGTTTCCCCAGTTGCATCCCTGATGAGTACATAGCATCGCTACCACTGAAGCGTGTGGAATGCTCCCAGTGGTGCCTCCCCGCAGATATCGCAGCATATTCTGGTGGATGAGATGGCCAACATTAATATATTTCCCGGTGATAATCCCCCACAAAATAATTTCCCTCTCCACTGTAATCTCGTGCTGATGCGATGAAGGCACTAGCTTGGCACATATGAACAAGTTCCATGCCTTTGCATATTGGTTTAGAAATCATGATCGAATATCGCGCGGCTTGGTCGTCTCTGACTTTGTATGTCCATTTCGTGCTGTGCACGCATGTTCAAAGAATCACCAACTCTAAGTCTGTTTCCATGTGAGCACCGGTGACTTAGTTGGTAGCCCCTCTTGGTGGTGTCTCAGTGAGTCAGAAAATGGTTCTGATGACGGGAGGTCTGTAGTCTATCTCGAACCCGCGAACCATCGAGATACCGCTCATGGTGACCTTGGCATTGGCATAAAATTCACGCACTATGCTCATCAGAACAGGCGTGGGGGAAGCAGTCAGTCCACCCCAGCCTCTCTCATGAATCATGACACAAAGCTGTCCATCCCGGCCTTCTGGTTTGAATCCTTTTTCCTTGATAAATGTTTTTGCTACGATTCGGTAGTACTCCTGCTGGGCTTCCAAGCACAAGAACTTGGTGTGGTCGATAATGTCCTCCCCATGACTACCGGAGGAGGATGAGGAAGAGGAAGATGATCGTGCTCTCTTTGGACCCATTTGCAGATAATTGAGTGAGAATGCAGATGAAATTACTGAGACTGAATGAGAATTTATGATGTGATAACCTTCAAACTTGTTTCTGCCAACCCAATCAGAAACCCTAGCTTTATAGCAGTGGATGGGAGCGTGGGTATGAGCCTTGAACGTGGAGATGATCGTGGGAATGTAATGGAGAGATGTACGGCTTCAATTTGTAACTGATAGAGAGATAGAGACGTGAGTTATGGAGACTAAGAGAATTTTGCTTCTGTTATGATAGCAAATAAGAGTCCAAATGGTCCCCAACTCATTTTTAAAATTTTCAAATCTGTTTTAGTCCTGTGTATGCGTGGCCACCACAATGAAGTTTTTTCAAATCAAGTAGCCAGTGCACGGGTGTGAATTTTGTTTGATTGACTTGGCCTTGGCCGCTGAGTTTATCTTCACATAGGTTACGCTACCGCGCGACATCGATATCTCACCTGCTAATGTTCAATTCTACTCTGTCTATCAGTGATGCTTTCAATCGATGGTACTTGCATAGACATTAATGCCCTTTTATCAAAAAAAATTGAATCCTATGTCCATTCCAAACAATCAATTTTCTGCTTTGGTGTTCTAATCATTTTCCTATAAATAGGGTGCTTAGGTCAGAATTGAAAATTACACCAGAAACTGAAGTTTTCTCTCTCTATAATATCGAGCGTATTCTTGTGAGTATTTTGATACTTTGAGTGTTGCTATACAAGTTCCCTTCAGCACTATATCCGGTATTCTAGTCAGAAGTACTGTCCTTTTTGAGGTAAGGGATATTTTTTTTTTTTAAAATGATATTATTTCTTTCAATATCATTATGCCAGAATATTGGTAAGATTTTTCTTGTGAAATTCTTGTCTTTTTGTATCGGAGTTACTATTCACGTATACGGCACTATTCACGTATACGACACTATTCACGAATATGACACTATTCATTGAAAATTGAAATTTTCTCTTCTTTGTCCCAGATGTCTATTTTTGTTACTATCTTCGATTGTATCTATGTTTTGATATTCATTCTTGAATTTTACTCCACCATAGTATATTATGAGGTGTTTTTGAACATGGATAAACCGAAGTATGAATCCCTAATATTTGTTCTTTTGTCTCACTGGATTCGTTTTCTTTAAAATATTTTTCATCATCCTCAGTCTTAAATGATGATATAACTTAATATCTTTGGCCTGTAGTGCAAAGATGAATGAATCTCTGATGAATATCTTTGGCCTGTAGTGCAAAGATGAATGAATCTCTGATGAATATCTTTGGCCTGTAGTGCAAAGATGAATGAATCTCTGATGAATATCTTTGGCCTGTAGTGCAAAGACGAACAGGTGTTGAGATGAACATGACCAACTGATGAATATCTTTGGCCTGTAGTGCAAAGATGAATATTTGATTCAAAATGTATATTGATTGATATTACAGGGATAAAATATTGATGATGGACTTTAAAATCATAGAAGATAGTAGATTTCATCCTCTACTTAACTCTTCTAATGAATTGTTATTTCCGCTGCGAATATTGATCTGAAACTTGTTGTTTATTATATTCTATCAGATTTTTCCCTGTTGAGGAGTAATAATTTGTTCTATATTATCTTGGTCATAATATTATTTACTGGGCTAGTTGAGTTCACCCTTTTCCTTTTTGTTTCATTTTTCTTCTCAGGAAGCGAGAATGTAGCGGGAAGTAGTCGGGGTGTGGAATGATGGTTCTAGAAAGTTGTTTTTAGTAGTCCTCACTATTTTGTAAAATAGTGTATTAATAATTGTAATGAGGACTTATTTGAGTGTGGATATTGTCTAGAAGATAATATTTGTATTTAAACTCACAGTTTATGTGTTGTCGTATTTTGCACGATAATTGTATTAATAAAGTTGTAGTTGTTTCTGTACCATGTATTTGGCGACTTAGAATGGGTGATGTATACCTATTTTGGGGGCGTCACGGAATCCATTTTGGCAATCTGTTGCAATCCTTGTGCTAGTTTGTGTTGGATCTGTCCATGTGTGTTTCGTTGCTGTTGTCCATGTGTGCTTGCACTAGCCATAAGTGTACTTGTATTACGTTCAAAACTATTACCTGTAATACCTGCAATAAAGGTGTTTGGCAAATACTTATTTTTGTGACTTATAAGTTGAGTTTTAAGTAAAAAAATAGTAACTATTTGCAACTTATTTAAAAATGACTTATAAAGTCATTTTAAAATAAGTTAGTTTGACCAAATGTAATGCCTATTTTGCCCTTCTTTTTATTACTATCCTTTTTAGTAATTTTTACATTTATTTTAACATACAAGTTATTATGAGTCGAACACCTTCATAACTTTTTTTAACTTAATTTCTGACTTATAAGTCAAATTGATACCGAACGCTTTTACTTATAAGTCATAACTTATAAGTCATTTTAAAATAAGTCATTCTCGAACAGGACCCACCCATTGTTACTTTAAAACTAGTCAATCACCAAATAATAGTAATATTCTGGTGGATTATTTGAGATTTCTCAAAATCAATGTCAAAGCTTCGTTTTGAGCATCTCCAACAGTAGGCAGTAGGGATTATTATTATTTATTTTTTTTTTTTTGGGGGGGGGGGGGAGTGGGGATGGGGGTGGGAGTGTGGGGTATATAAATAATCAGTAAATATTTTTTTTTAAGGGCATAGGGAGTAGGGAGTAGGTGTGACGCTCCCAAAACAGGTATACATCACCCATCTTGAGTCGCCAAATACATGGTATATAAATCAAATACAAACTTAATTATACAACTGTCGGGTAATATACGACAAAACATAGCTAAGAGTTTAAACAAGAATATTGCCTTCTAGACAATATCCACTCTCAATGGAGTTATCATTACAATTATTATCACACTATTTCACGTAATGTCAGACTACTAAAACAACCATCCGGACCAATCAATCCGCTTCCCAGACCCGGTCCCCAAATATATTCTCATTTCTGAAGAGAACAATGAAAGAAAAGGGTGAGCTCAACTAGCCCAGTAAGAAATATTATGACTAAGATAATGCAGAATAAATTATCCTTAGCCTTCAACAGTATAACAACTGATAGAATACAATAGACAACAAGTTTTAGATCAACAACTGCATCGAAATAAGCAATCCATTAGAAGAGTCAAGTAGAGCATGATATCTACTATCTTCTATGATTTAAATTTTTTTTCATCAACTTTATCGCCGAGACTCAACTTAATAAATAAACCACATCATCGAATCATCCCTACACTACGGGCCAATGATATTCATGTAATCATCAATGGTCATGATTATACCAAATAATCCCTGGTCATAATAATACCAATAACTGTCCATCAATGCACTATGGGCTAATAAAGACTTTTATCACATCATTTATAACATTACGGGTCATGATTATACCGAATGATCCCTGGTCATAATCATACCAATCAACAGTCCATCTATGCACGTAAGCCAAAGATGACTTTCATCACAATATAAGCATGAGGATGATGATAATGATATAAGAATTCAATTAAAAGAAAGCAAAGGATAAATTTTAAATGATTTATAATTTAATTTATCCAGAATTCAATAATGATCAAATTGCCAACATGATACTGCTTTGTGGAGTAAAATTCAAGAATGATATTGTATCAAAAATGATTTGAACCGAAAAGAAATCAATTTTTGTCATGACTAGTACTCCAGTAAATAGTACCCGGGTGAATACTACCCCATGAATAGTACTTCGGGAATAGTACCCCACGAGTAGTACTTTGCGAATAGTACTTCGTGAATAGTACTTTGTGAATAGTACCGTATACGTGAATAGTACCCATGAATAATACTCCATGAATAGTACTCATAAAAGGAAAATAAAAAAGAATATGATATTCCATGACGAGTACAAAAGAAATGATATCTCATACGAGTATAATAAAATATACAAAACTGCAAATGGATTTTCATCTGCAATGCGGTAATCCACGTAGACAGATCATTTTCAAAATTTAATAAAGAATGAATACAAAAGGTCATTCACCATGCATGCGATAGTCCGCGTAGACAGGTTATTCCAACCGAATAATAAAGAATAGAATAACAGAAGAATTTCACCATGCATGCGGTAGTCCGCGTAGATAGGTTATTCCAACAGAATAATAAAGAATGGAATAACATAAGAATTTCACCATGCATGCGGTAGTCCGCGTAGACAAGTTATTCCAACAGAATAATAAAGAATGGAATAATAACCCTTACGAGTATTGAAAGAAAAAAATATCTCTTCAGAACATGAAATAAATAATACCCCTTACCTCAGAAGAAGACTTGATATTGGAATAGTGAAGTAGCAGACTTCTCTTCTTCTTTCTCTCTATAACTTCTCTCTCTATAGCTTCTCTCTCTATAATTGCTCTTGTGAGTCTTAGTGAATTGGTGAGATTGAAGGAAGAATGAGCTTCTATTTATAGGAAAATATAGTTTCGATAATTGCACATTTTGGGGCTCAAAATATTACAGTATAATACCTTTATCTTTTCCTTCATTTTTAATTTAGTCATGCAAGTATTATCAAACTTGCACCACCTCCCCTAATAGTACATCATGTGAATCAATAGTAAAATCATGTGACTCAATAGTTCTATACATGTGAAAAAAATAATTATAGTATAATGCCTTCATCTATACCTCTATTTTTAATTTAGTTATGCAAGTATTATCAATCTTTCACCACCTCCCCTAATAATACATGTATGTGAATCAATAGTACACACATGTGAACAAATAGTTATAAGCATGTGAATTAATAGTAATTAATTGCTTATTTATCTGATTAATTATCCGATTGGTCAATATAACCTCCAGACATCAATTATTATCAGAATAATTGTTGATTTCCACCAACACTAATAATCCCAACACAATGAAAATATCAATTTCATTTTTAATCAACACGAACTTATTCATCATTAATATTATAACTCACAATATTTAACAACCAGATCATTCCCAAGAAAAAGGGGGCTTTCCGATAAGGATTTCTCCCTATTGGTGCGCAATTAGGTGACCAAACCTCTCCTCGACAGAACTTTCTAGACATCGTCAATATTATAAATAATAATATGAATAACTTTGTCGTCTCAATTATTGATTTAATAATATAAAATATTATACAGATGATACTGTGACAATAATTGAATTAATAATATGAGAGTTATTATGCAGCAATTACTGTAACAATAATTGAGTATAATTGAGTGACTTCTCACGTAAGCATCAATAATCAATACCGCGTCTACTACGACCCACCAACCACGCCAGACATCGTACTTTTTACTACCGGATAGTTCAACAGTTTAACGGTAAAACTTTCGTCGTTATTTTTATAAAAAGATATTTCTGTCATTTTCTAACTACGACAATAATTCCGTTGTGGGGTCCACCAATGATTATGTCATCGTATAAATATTCCCTATTAAAATGAATATTCCTCGACCAATCGAATATTCCCTGACACAATGAATATTTTATATTAACTTGTTTACTTTGCAAAATTTTCATATATCACCCTTAACTTTAACATTTATCAATTTAACCATTTACTAAATAAAATAATAATTATAAAAAAATTGAATACTTTCATTTCATAAAATTCGAGATCTCACAATCTCCCCTCCTTGTGAAATTTCTCCCTCGAAATTTACGTACGTACCTGGTATGTCGAAGAGATGATGAAACCTCGTCAAATTCTAACTCTTGAGGTATAACCTTTGAGCGTAGAATATATTCATTCTTATCCAACATTTTAACAGGTATCTCCTCATACGTTAAATCTTCTTCTATCTCGTCTAGTTCTAATTCAATAATGTGGTTCAGGTCATCCACATATTTAAGTAACATCGATACGTGAAAAACGTTATGAACACGCGACATACTTGGTGGTAATGCGAGTTTATAGGCCACAGTTCCTACTCGATCGAGTATTTTGAATGGCCCAATTAAATCGAGGGTTGAGATTTACTCTCTTCGTAGATTCTTGCTTCTAGAATAACGCCTTCTTGAACCTTCTCCTTCAAATTCATCAGCTCCGAGTGTGTAGCTTGAGCGGTTTTAACTTTATTGGTTAACGTTGATTCTACTCGTATTATTTGACATCATCACGTGGGTCCTTAGAGTCTTTAACTCTATCTTTTGTAAGTCATATGACATGGATCTTTGTGTTAACAACGTTACAATATTAAACGCATACGATCTTCTACTCAATGTATCAGCTACCACGTTCGCTTTTTTCACGATAATATTGAATGGTATGATCGTAATCTTCAACAGCTTGAGCCAACATCTTTAGCACATTACACGTTCGTTTTGGGTGAAGAAATATTTAAGGGTTTTAGAAATGGATTTTGTACTGGGGTTAATACAAAATTTGATTTCACGCTCTGGGGTAGGCCAGGAAGTTCTTAAAAAATACGTTAGGAAATTTATTAACGATAGAAATATTATTTAAAAACTGTGACTCTTATCCAAGACTTGGATAACACATGTACTGAAGGTTTCTCCTAACGGAGTTTCAACAGATAAGTCAAAGTCTAATTTCTCCAGACTTAAATTTAATCGTTGAGCACAAGTAGGAGAAATAAACGAATGGGTAGAACAGGTATCTAACAAGGTATAGACTTCACAAGAGTTTATGATTAACTAACCCGTGATAACTTCGTTCGGGTTACTCGCTTTTTGAGAAGTCACGAAAAATGCTCTTCCTGAAACTACCGACTTTGTTTTGTCCATATTCGTCTTTGGTGCCACCGTCCCAGCTGGATTTAATTTCGCTACAGAATAAAATCGAGCTATATGATCATTTTTTTCACAAATAAAACATACCTTGGAAGGCTATGAACAGTTTAGACTTATGTGTCCTTCTTCTCCGCATTTGTAGCATCTAACTGGCGGTCGTTCTCCTCCCCCTAATTTGTTCTTTGGTCTTGTCAGTCAGCTTGATGTCTTCCCATCATCGTTAAATCTTCTCTTCTTGAATTTTCCACTTGAATCATTTCTTCTATTATCTTGGCCATGATTACCACCAAAGTGGTTACCATTTCTGGCATGATAATTTCCTCCACGATGATTATCATTGTTGATGGCCGTTGCCACCGGTACGATTATTATCGTGTTGTTGGTCATTATCTTTTGGTTGGGCTGGCTCATTATCGCGCTCCAATAACTAAGCCCTATTCACAACATCTGAATATAAACAAAGTTTATGAGAAATGAGGTATTGACGTATCTTAGGTTTTAAACCTCTTAGAAACATCCGCGTCATTCTCTCCTCATTATCAACCAAGTGTGACGCAAACCGGGACAACTCGGCAAACTTAGCTTCGTATTGCGACATGATCATATTGTTTTGCTCCATCTTGATGAACTCTACCTCTTTCATGTGACGAATACTTTTGGGAAAGTACTTGTTGTTGAACAGTTCTTGAAACTTCTCCCAAGACATCTTCAATGTGGTAGGCTAAGTACGTTTTACTGATTCCCACCAATAATTTGCCTCTCCTCGCAACATGAAGGTGACAAAGGGAACCTTTTGCTCCTCGGAGCATCCCAAGACATCAAATATCTTGGTGATCTGCTTTATCCACGTCTCCACCTTAAGTGGTTTTGGCTCTCCCAAAAACTCCAGTGATCCCAGCTCCGTAAACTGCTTAGCGGTGACCAACCGAGAGTTGCCAGTGTTTCCACCTACATTATGAACAAGAGTCTCTCTCACCTGATGTTGCATAAATTGCATAAAGCCTCTGAACATCCCATCGTTCATCATTTGATCAGTGTTGTTGTTTACCTGAGGATTATTGTCTTCCTGTTGCACATTATCCTGGGTATTGATCGTTGGTGACTCAACGGTCTCATGTACTTCATTTCTTATCTCAATATTTTTAGATGCCATTTTCAAACATTGCCACAAAACAAGAGTTAATTGACATATCACATATTATCCCTATATTCTGAACAACCAATTAAATAACACATAAGCTTAGGTAGGTCATACTAGCGAAGGAATTTTCCGTCTCTCCCCTCCTATTTCTTGTCTCACATCTCAGCCAGGGATCATATCCCTAAGCTTTGATACCAACTGTGACGCCCCCAAAACAGGTATACATCACCCATCTTGAGTCGCCAAAATTATGGTACATAAATCAAATACAAACTTAATTATACAACTGTCGGGTAATATACGACAAAACATAGCTGAGAGTTTAAACAAGAATATTTCCTTTTAGACAATATCCACTCTCAATGGAGTCCTCATTACAATTATTATCACACTATTTCATATAATAGTGTGGACTACTAAAACAACCATCTGGACCGTCAATCTATTCCCTGACCAGTCCCAGCTATATTCTCATTTCCTGAAGAGAACAGTGAAAGAAAAGGGTGAGCTCAACTAGCCCAGTAAGAAATATTATGACTAAGATAATGCAGAATAAATTATCCTTAGCCTTCAATTGTATAACAACTGATAGAATACAATAGACAATAAGTTTTAGATCAACATCTGCAGCGGAATAAGCAATCCATTAGAAGAGTCAAGTAGAGCATGATATCTACTATCTTCTATGATTTAGAAAGTTTTTCATCAACTTTATCGCTGAGACTCAGCTTAATAAAAAAACCACATCACCGAATCATCCCTGCACTATGGACCAAGGATATTCATGTAATCATCAATGGTCATGATTATACCGAATAATCTCTGGTCATAATCATACCAATAATTGTCCATCAATGCACTACGGGCCAATGAGGACTTTTACCACATCATTTATAACATTACGGGTCATGATTATACCGAATTATCCTTGGTCATAATCATACTAATCAACAGTCCATTTATGCACGTAAGCCAAAGATGACTTTCATCACAATATAAGCATTAGGATGGTGATAATTATATAAGAATTCAATTAAAAGAAAGCAAAGGATAAATTTTAAAAGATTTATAATTTAATTTATCCAGAATTCAATAATGATCAAATTGCCAACATGATACTTCTTTGTGAAGTAAAATTCAAGAATGATATTGTATCAAAAATGATTTGAACCGAAAAGAAATCAATTTTTGTCATGAATAGTACTCCAGTGAATAGTACCCGGGTGAATACTACCCCATGAATAGTACTTCGGGAATAGTACCCCATGAGTAGTACTTTGTGAATAGTACTTTATGAATAGTACTTTGTGAATAGTACCGTATACGTGAATAGTGCCATATAGGTGAATAGTACCCATGAATAGTACTCCGTGAATAGTACTCATAAAAGAAAAATACAAAAGAAAACAATATTCCATGACGAGTACAAAAGAAAGGATATCTCATGAGTGTATAATAGAATATACGAAACTGTAAATGGATTTTCATCTGCAATGCGGTAATCCACGTAGACAGATCATTTTCACAATTTAATAAAGAATGAATATGAAGGGTCATTCACCATGCATGCGGTAGTCCGCGTAGACAGGTTATTCCAACAGAATAATAAAGAATGGAATAATAGAAGAATTTTACCATGCATGCGGTAGTCCGCGTAGAAAAGTTATTCCAACATAATAATAAAAAATGGAATAACAGAAGAATTTCACCATGCATGCGGTAGTCCGCGTAGACAGATTATTCCAACAGAATAATAAAGAATGGAATAACAACCCTTACGAGTATTAAAAAAAAATATCTCTTCAGAACATGAAATAAATAATACCCCTTACCTCAGAAGAAGACTAGATATTGGAATAATGAAGTAGCAGACTTCTCTTCTTCTTTCTCTCTATAACTTCTCTCTCTATAGCTTCTCTCTCTATAATTGCTCTTGTGAGTCTTAGTGATTGGTGAGAATGAAGGAAGAATGAGCTTCTATTTATAGGAAAATATAGTTTCGATAATTGCACATTTTGGGGCTCGAAATATTACAGTATAATACCTTCATATTTTCCTTCATTTTTAATTTAGTCCTGCAAGTATTATCAAACTTGCACCACCTCCCCTAATAGTACATCATGTGAATCAATAGTACAATCATGTGACTCAATAGTTCTATATATGTGAAAAAAATAATTATAGTATAGTACCTTCATCTATACCTCTATTTTTAATTTAGTCATGCAAGTATTATCAATCTTGCACCACCTCCCATAATAGTACATGCATGTGAATCAATAGTACACACATGTGAACAAATAGTTATATGCATGTGAATTAATAGCAATTAATTGCTTATTTATCCGATTAATTACCCGATTGGTCAATATAACCTCCAGACATCAATTATTATCGGAATAATTGTCGATTTCCACCAACACTAATAATCCCAACACAATGGAAATATCAATTTCATCTTTAATCAACACGAACTTATTCATCATTAATATTATAACTCACAGTATTTAACAACCAGATCATTCCCAGGAAAGAGGGGGCTTTCTGGTAAGAATTTCTCCCTATTGGCGTGCAATTAGGTGACCAAACCTCTCCTCGACAAAACTTTCTAGACATCGTCAATATTATAAATAATAATATGAATAACTTTGTCGTCTCAATTATTGATTTAATAATATAAAATATTATACAGATGATACTGTGACAATAATTGAATCAATATTATGAGAGATATTATGCAACAATTACTGTAGCAATAATTGAGTATAACTGAGTGACTTCTCACGTAAGCATCAATAATCAATACCGTGTGCTACTACGCAACCACGCCAGACATCGTATTTTTTTTACTACCGGGTAGTTCAACAGTTTTAACGGTAAAATTTTCGCCGTTATTTTTATAAAAAGATATTTCTGTCATTTTCTTACTACGATAATACTTTCGTTGTGGGGTTCACCAATGATTATGTCGTCGTACAAATATTCCCTATTAAAATGAATATTCCCCAACCAATCGAATATTCCCCGACACAACGAATATTTTATATCAGCTTGCTTACTTTGCAAAATTTTCACATATCACCCTTAAGTTTAACCTTTATCAATTTAACCATTTACTAAATAAAATAATAATTATAAGAAAATTGAATACTTTCATTTCATAAAATTCGGGATCTCACCAGTAGGGGTAGGGGTGGGGGGGGTGGGGGGGGGGGGCAAGGGGTGAGGGTTGGGTTGGGTGGGGTGAGGAGTGGGCGGCATGTGGGTGTATACATAATCAATAAATATTATTTTGTGGGGGATGGGGGATGAGGTGGGGGTGGATCGGTGTGGGTATATATATAATCAATAAATATTACTTTTTGGGGGGTGGGGGGCTTGGCAAGTGGGTGACATAGGGGTGTTTAAATAATCAATAAATACTTTTTAGAGGGTGAAAGGTGGAGGTGGAGGTGGAGGTTAAGGGGGGGCGGGCGGCAAGGGTGGGCGGTGGGCGGTGTGGGTGGGTGGGTGCAAGAGGCGATGGGGTGTATACATAATCAATAAATATTTTTTTGGGTGGGGTGGGGTGGCCAGGGGTGTATACATAATCAATAAATATTATTTTTTTTGATTGGTGGGGGTGGGGGTATATAAATAATTAATAAAATTTTTTTTAGGTAGGAGGACGGGTGGAGGAGTATACATAATTAATAAATTTATTTTTTGAGGGGTGGGCGTGGAGGTGTATAAATAATCAATAAATATTATTTTTGGAGGGTGAGGGTGAGAGTGGGGGTGGGTGGTGCGAGGTAGGGGTGCACAGGGTGAGAGTGTTAACATAATCAATACATATTTTTTTTTTGGCGGGATGGGGTGCAGAGTGCAGGGTGCGGGTGGGGGTGGTTTAATTACCTAGATAAAATATTGATGAAGTTATGTTCATAGTGAAAGTATATATTGAATTCATAAATGTGTTGTATCTACATAAATAGGTCAAAATTTTCATATTTCAGAATCACTGATCCAACACTATTATACAATATGGGTCAAAATTAGTTAAACTAGTGCCAACCCATATTTGTAATTAATAATATTGATTTAAAATCGAACCAATCCATAACTTAAAAACTAGTTAACCAACTCAATAGATATAAGTGATTTTAGTTAACTATATGATTTTCAACTTAAATTGACAGGTCTAAGTATGTCTCCTTTTCCAGCCAATTCATATTATGGAGATCAATAATACGAATAATAAAGGCAAAAGGGAAAATATGTAATAGAGAATTAATGCAAACTTATTATTTATTTATATTTTAGATTTTGTATAGAAAAAAAATAACATATGTGAAACAAGATTTCTTAGTAGCCATTTGGTTTAAAGGAATGGAGGGTGGAAAGGAATGGTCATTTCGACAGAATCCTCTTTCCTTTATCTTGTCGGGGACTTGGTAATCATCATTCCAACTCCAACTAGTGATGAAATGAAAAAAAAAATTGGATTAAAATGTCATCACTTATATATATACATATATATGTATGTATATATTTTATATATTTGAATATATATTATATATGTATATATATTTAATATTATATTATAAAAAATAATATAATCTCCGTTCCCAAAAGGATGACTTAAGTGATAAAAAAAATTATCCTAAAAAAGATGACAAAAATACTACATAAATTTTTACTTGGACAAAATTACCCTTTACTTACTATTATATTTTACTTCAATAGTCAACTAATCAGATCACTAATTCTCTCTACTCAAAGCTCAATTAAATCTATTAACCCATACAAATATCAACTTGATAATGATAGATTGAAAAAAATATATACTCTCCTAATTTTTTTACTACATTAAATTGTGTGAAAATTGTAATACCGCCATTCTTTGGGGACGAATAGAGAATATGTTAAATGATGTGAGCTATATATATGTTATATATGATAAAATATGTATTATAATACACACACACACACACACATATATATATATATATATATGTTGGGTCATGATATTTTACATATCGGGCCGAACGGTTTGGGTCGAGTTACTTGGTTAATCTATCGGGTCATTTCATTTGGGCTCGGTCAGTTGGGTCAGCCTTGTTGGATCTTTAGAGTATTGGGCCTATTCATTAGACAGACCCATTACATATTTAATATCTTCCTTTGGATATTGACCAGTAATGATGAATGAGATAGCTGTTGACCGAGATGTCTGCAAGGCATTAATGTGGATGGAATCTTAGTCAGCCGGCGGTGGGGAACAGTGAGAAAAGGTAGCAGTCTGCACACAGTCGGCTGATATCACTGAGGAGTGGGGGCCGTGTTAGTAGGTAGTGGGTGGCACAAGAAACCGGGCCTGAGAGTATATGATAGCAAGGAGGTCCTCCAAGGAAAGGTAACTGATATTTTATCTCTCTCAATACACTAGATATTTTATCCTCCATTGTTAACCTTGTGATCGCCTGTACTGACTCTCACGCTTGAGCTATCCCCGACGGTCGAAGCCGTCAAGCTTTTGGTGTTGATCGTGTTTATTGTGCAGGATCGTAACGCGTCTTACGTGATTGGGACGTAGCGTAAGATCTTAAGCGTTAACATCATGCTAAGGAGGGGTGTGTTCTAGTGCTTTTGAGTTTTCAATCACAAGCTTTCAGTTGTTCTACGTCGGAAGATGGTGAGGAGTAGAACTATTACACCGGAGGGACAACCGATGGCTATAAGCTCTTCTATACAATGTATTTCTGTCAGGGATCGCCTGGGTCCCTCAAAGAGTGCTCACGACAGCACGGCTTCCAAGCATGATTCGGGGGGTTCTCGTTCGAGAGCCCATGGTGAAGCCAGAAGGAGGTTGGTTTTTGCTGCTGAGAAGGAGCGTGATCATGGCCGAAAGCGAGTAGAAGGTACCCCGCCTAGAACTCGACACCGAAATGGTCAGGATGATAAAGCTGCCAAACTGGCGAAGATGGCAGACGAAGCAGATAAATCTTTGGAAGTTCTTCTAAAGCAGAGGGAAGATATAGTTGAGCAGATGCTTCGGATGGCCGAGCTGAAGGATGAGGCGTCCAGTCATGTTCAATCCGAGAGGCGTAGTAAATCTAGAGATGTGCAACAGAGAGAAGGGAAAGAGCCTGTGCACTCTGGTCATGTATCTCGAGGCCTTCCTCAGGAAAGAAAGAGATCAAGAAGCAGAACTCCTGAGGTATCAAAGAAAGCACTTTATCATATTGGTTCTCGGGATCACGGTGACAGTAGACGAAGAAGTAGGTCTAGAGAACATATTCCAGAGACTACAAAGAAGGTGCATCAACTTGATTATTCTCACCATGATGACAGAGCCACACGCCGAAGTAGATCCAGAAGTCCATCGAGAGCAGTGGGTTCTGATGGAAGAGGTCGATCCACTCAGAAGAAGAGGGTTTCTCCGGAGAAAGAAGTCTCCTCGCAGCCGGAAGGTGTAGAATTTCTTGTTAAGGAATTGAAAGAGCTTCGTAAGCAGTTGGCCAAGGTTCAACAGGTGAAAGACACTCCGGGAAAGAAGGCGTCTCCTTTTTCCTCGGATATTCTTAAGGAGAAGGCATATACCACCAAGAAGTTGCCTCACATGGAGAGTTACGATGGGTCTGGAGATCCCTATGACCATAGTCAGGCGTTTGATAGGCTGATGGATTATTATAACTTTACCAATGTCGCTAAGTGTCATACGTTTGTAACAACGTTGAGGAAGGATGCGAGGAAGTAGATGGGGACTTTGCCTGTAGATTCAGTGTCATCATGGTCTGGGCTATGGGATAAATTTCATGTTCATTTTGGGAGCAATAAAAGGAGGGGAAAGCCTACAGGTTTGTTGGCCCAAGTTTGACAATTTTCGAATGAGTCCTCAGGTCGAGATGTGAAGCGATTCTGTGGAAGCGATTGGCGTGTCGACCTTAATGATCTTCAAGTCACAAAGTTGTTTCGTAACGGTTTGATATATGGTGAAGTCAGAGAAACTGGTGAAGAAGTTGATGTTTCACCATCCGAAAAGTCTGGCCAAAGATTTTGATAAAGCTGAGGGCTATATTGTGGTGTAGGAGGCTATGAATAGCCTGAAGCGTCCTTCTTCAAACAGAATGAAAGAGGCAGATACCAAAGCTGAAGGCGATCAAAGGAAGGGGGGATGAAGTAATGATCGGTCAGAGGGCAGTTCGAAGAAGTACAACAACAATTGGCAACAAGGAAGTAATCGCCCACCTGCTCCTACCCAGAAGGTGAATAAGGTATACACCAAACTGAATACGGATAGGTCGGTAATATTGGATCAAATCAGGAATCAGTCGTACTATGAACCTCCTTATGACAATATTAAACCCGGACAGGGCAACACTCGAAAGTTTTGTGGCTATCATCAAGCCATAGGTCACGATACAAATGAATGTTGTAGTCTGAAGGACTTTGTGGAGAGGAAGGTTCAGAGTGGTGTGTTGGTTCAAGATGTGGCGTAAGGATCATCGCTAAGAACATCGAAATGATGACCGTCTCGCTTCAAGTGGTTCAACCAGTTCCACCTATACAACCTGCTCCAAATCAGTCGCCAAGGCACGTCGTTGATGTAATTACCGGTGGGACAACAGGTAAATTGGTAGGGAAGAAGAGGAGGGGGTATCTGGACTTGGTCATGTCCGTGACGGGTGTTCTCCCAAAGACCGACATACCGTTTCCAGGGACAGTTATATCCTTCACTGACAAAGATTATCCTTCGGAGCCCATCGAACCCCATGAAGGAGCATTGGTGATAACTGCACAAGTGGGGTCGGTAGATATGAAGTGGATGATGATCGATAACGGGTCTTCTGTTGACATCCTGTATGCCCATGCTTATCAGAGGATGCATCTTGATGGGCGAAAGATGGAGGTTGGGCAGGAGGCCCCCTTATATAGTTTTAGCAACGATCCGATCAAAGTTGTAGGCACTATTGAACTACCAGTAATCTTCGGCACAGCTCCTTTGCAGGTAGAAATAACATGTGAATTTTATGTTATGCATGTAGATTCGGCCTACAATGCCATACTGGGTAGACCTACTTTGACTGCACTGCAAGCTGTGACATCAATTCTTCACTTCAAAATCAAGTTCCCAACAGCACATGGAATTGGAGAGGTAGCAGGGGACTTGGATCCGCCGACGTCACATATCTAATGCCGTAATTGCTTCGGGGTGGGGGGTCGCAAAGGAAGCATCTATGGCGATAGAGATTGAGCCATTTACCGAAAGTAATTCGGAGCCATTGGTCATGCCAGCGGGGGAAACGGAAGAGATCGAGCTGATTCTTGGCAAAAAGGATAAAACAGTGAAGATAGGTTCGGGTCTGCCGGAACCTCTTCGGACAAACCTTATGGAACTTCTTCGCTGTTATGCAGACATTTTCGCATGGGAGCCGAAAGACATGCCTGGAGTGATTTGAGGGATAGCAAAACACATGCTTGATGTGGACCCCTCGAAGAAGCCAGTTCGGCAAAAAAGGCGGATCTTTGCACCAGAACGTCAGAGGATTATTGATGATGAGATTGCAAAGTTGCTGGCTGCAGATTTCATCTTTGAAATAGATTACCCGGAGTGGATGGCTAACGTGGTGCTGGTTTAGAAGCAGAATGGGAAGTGGTGAGTGTGCATTGACTATACGGACCTGAATAAAGCTTGCCCGAAGGACTTCTATCCTCTTCCCCATATCGATCAGCTCATTGATGCGACTTCAGGGTATGCACTACTAAGCTTTATGGATGCTTTTTCAGGTTATCACCAGATCTCCATGTGCAAAGAGGATATTCCAAAAATAGCATTCATCACGCACTGTTCGGTGTATGCCTACAAGATGACGTTCGGCTTGATAAATGCTGGAGCCACTTATCAGAGGATGATGAATTTCGTCTTCCAGAAGCAGTTGGAGAGAAATATGGAGGTGTATGTAGATGACATGATAGTGAATAGCATGATCGTTTAGAAGCACTTGGATGATCTAGAAGAATGCTTTCAGACGGTTCGTCATCACAACTTAAGGTTAAATCCCACTAAATGCACCTTCAAGCTCGGTGCAGGGAAGTTCTTGGGCTATCTGGTCAGTCAGAGGGGTATCAAAGCTAATCCAGAGAAAATCCAGGCTATTCTAAACATGAAGACTCCTCAGTCAATTAAAGATGTTCAACGTTTGACCGGGAGGATTGCAGCTTTAAGGAGATTCATGTCTAAGTCAGCAGAAAGGTGTTTGCCATTCTTTGACACGTTGAAAGGACAGAAGAATGCAAAGACGTTCCAGTGGACTTTGAAGTATGAAGACGCCTTCCAAGGAATAAAGACGTATTTATCTTCGGCCCGTTTGCTGGTGAAGCCAGTTCCTGCTGAGCCACTATACATGTATCTGGCAGCTAGTTCGTTGGCAGTGGGAGCAATTTTGGTTCGAGAAGTGGAGGGAAAGTAGCATCCAGTTTATTATGTCTGTTATGTCCTAAGGGATGTTGAAACCAGGTACCCGAATATTGAGAAATTTGCCTTTGCTTTGATAATAGCTAGTCGAAAGCTTCGACAATATTTTCAAGATCAGCTCCTGGTCGTTTACACGGATCAGCCTCTGAAGAAGGTTATGAGCAAACCTGAAGTATCAGGGAGATTGACTGCTTGGACAATGGAGTTGTCTCAATTCTTCATTGAGTATCATCCTCGAACTGCTATCATTGGTCAAGCTTTGGCTGATTTCATGGTGGAGTGTTCATTCTCAGAAGCAGATGCAGAGTTGCTAGAAGCTGAAGTGTTTGATCGAGCAGTTGTAATTCTTCAGCACAGTCAGAGTTCGTGGATGTTGTATACAGATGGGTCTTCTACTTCGAACGTTAGTGGAGCAGGGATTATCTTGACAAGTTCGGAGGGATTCAAAGTGTAGCAGGCCATCAGGTTTGGGTTCAGAGCAACGAACAATGAGACAGAGTACGAAGCGGTTCTGGCAGGAGTTCGACTGGAGAAAAGTCTAGAAGTTCAGAAGTTGATCATTTATAGCGACTCTCAGCTGGTAGTCAAGTAAGTCTCGGGGGAGTATGAAGCTAGAGGTTCGAGAATGATCAAGTACTTGGCAGAATTGAAAGATCGACTTTAATATTTCATCTCCTATGAGTTTCAGGGTGTAGAGCGTAATGACAATTCTATTGCCGATGCATTGTCGAAGCTGGCTACTACGGATGCTAACAACTTTGATGGTTCAGTTTACTTGGAGGTTTTGCAACAACCTAGTATCTAGCATGAGGCGGTGATGTGCATTGAACGTTCTAACTATTGGCTGACCCCGTATCTGGAATATCTGGCAGATGGCGTCCTTCCTTCGGATCAGATGTTGGCTAAGAAGATTAAGTACAAGAGTGCCAACTTTGTTCTTATTGATGGGTATCTTTATCGAAGGGCTTTTTCGTCTCCATTGTTGAAATGTTTGATTCCATTCGAAGCTGAATATGTTCTTCGTGAAGTTCACGAAGGCATCTGTGGCGACCATATGGCTGCCAAGTCATTAGCTTACAAAGTACTTCATCAGGGGTACTATTGGCCTACAATATTCAAGGAAGCTACAAAATATGTGAAGAAGTGCGAGAAGTGCCAGCTTAACAGTCCGATCTCAACAGTCCGATCTCGCATCAACCACTAGAAGAGCTATACTCGATCTTATCTCCTATACCATTTGCTGTCTGGGGGGTAAATATACTGGGTCCATTGCCAAAAGCTAAAGGTCAGGTCAGTTTTATTATAGTCGCCATTGATTATATGACCAAATGGGTAGAAGCGAAGCCACTTAGGTTGATAACAGAACAAGAATGCTTGAAGTTCATGAAGGAGTTAGTAGTATTTCATTTTGGAATTCCTAAGGTGGTGATATCGAATAACTGGACGCCATTAAGGGATCAAGTTTGAAGCATTTTGAAAGAGTCGGGGTTCAAAGATAGGAAGACTTCAAGAGCTCATCCATAGTCGAATCCAAGCGGTCGAGGTAACCAATGTAACAACTCTTTGAATAGGATCAGCGTGGTCGAATGAAGCTAAAGGAAGATGGCGGAGGAGCCGCGTCGGTAGACATGGGCTTATCGACTACACCGAGGACTACAACAGAGGATTCACCTTTTCAGATTGGCCTATGGTACTGCGATGCCTTAGTCCCAGTTGAAATTGGATCTCCAAGTCTTGGTCAGTCAGTTTAAGGAGATCTACAATGATGAAGGGTTGAAGGTCAACATGGATCTGCTGGAAGAAGTCAGGGAAACAGCTTTGATCAGATTAGCGGCCTATCAGCGAAGAGAGGCTAAGCATTACAATAAGGGGGTAAGGTTTCGTAGATTTGAAGTCATAGATTTCGTCCTTAGGGGAAGTTGAAGCATCTACGCCTTAGAACTTGGGAAAGTTGATGCCGAACTGGGAAGGACCGTATGAAGTAGTTAAAGTACCGAAGCCAGGAACTTATTGGTTAAGGGCATCGGACGAATCAGAGATCAAGAACACTTGGCATGCTGGTAGACTTCGAAAGTATTTTTAGTAAAGATCAAGTCAGTCTCCCGGAAGTCTGTAAATGTTTGGATCATCATCAATAAAAGATTCACTTTTTCTCAATTGATCTTCTCTTTATTGGTCCTAGCTTCACCGGAGTAAGGAGGTTAGGGTGGACTCACTGACCATTCGATCGTAGCCTTTTTGGCAGGTGGTCCTTATGAATTTGTCAAGCCCTTCATGGTAAGCAAACTTCATCGGTGTAAGGAAGTTTGGGTGGACTCGCTAACCATTCGATGGTAGCCTTTTCGGCAGGTGTGTCCTCATGGATTTGTTAGAACCCCGTGTGGTAAACAAATTCCATAGTCCTTTTAAAATTGTTATACCCTGCGTGGTAAACAAATTCACGATGGTGTAAGGAGGTTCGGGTGGACTCACTGACCATTCGATGGTAGCCTTATCGGCAGGTGTGTCCTTATGGATTTGTTAGAACCCCGTGTGGTAAACAAATTCCATGGTCCTTATATACTTGTTATACCCCGTGTGGTAAACAAGATCCCGATGGTGCAAGGAGGATCAGCCGGATTCACCTTATACATGATCTGTCTCACACTTCGGTAACGATAAGTATACATTACTTTATTTTGTTTAAGTGTTGAGTTCGATTCATTAAGTTTGGTTTATGTTATTCTTTAACTTAACTGGTATATGGTCCACTTGATTAACAGTTTAAGTTAAGTTTAAAATGAAGCTTGTATATTTTTCAAGTTTATTAATGCTGAATTATTGACAAGAAATAAATTACACAGAAGTCATAAGAAATAAAGTTAAAATTCCATTAATATTTAACTGTTTACATAGAAAGATAGAAATTTTTACAAAAATCCTAGACTAGGAAGAAGAGATATATTGTTCAAGCGTCGCCTTCACCTTCTGAAGAGTCTAGCAGGGCTGGATCCATCTCGGTCGCGACAAGATTTTATTTGCCTCGGCTTCGACAAACTTCATAACCTTCAGAATACACCCAAAGGTTTTTTACGTTCAGCTCATCGGATTCCCGGTATTCTGTTTGAATTTGCTTACGAAGCTCTTCAGTCAATGGGGGACCTAACTCCTCCAAGGCTTGCAACTTACTCTGAAGCTTACTAGGAGTGAGCAAAAAACGGATAAAATCGAATTACCGAACACAACCGAATTTTTTTAACCGAATTATTTCAGTTTTTCAGTTTTTTTCCTAATTTCGGTTATATCCGATTTAATTTTCAATATTCGGTTTCGGGTATGGTTATAAAAAATAGGCTATTCGGATACCAAATAACCTAAAACTCACATCGACTAATTTCCTTGAAGTGATTGTGGGGCTTGTTATACTCAACCCTTGCTACGGTTAATTTAAATTTCAGGGGCTATATTTGGGGCTTACTGTTTATCAATCTATAGGATTCGATTTTGGGCGATGATTTGCTCGGATTATTGGTTTATCCGGGTGCTTTTCGATTTGACTTCTATGGTTCTATTGCTTATCTTCTTAATGTTTCAGATTTGGATAGTTTTTGAAGGTTCTGCTGTGGTCCTTTGCCGGATTCCTCAGGCTTGAATGTGAAAGAAATGAGTCCATCCATAACATGCTGCAGAACCTGTAAGTATTCAAAAGAAAGTATCACAACTACGATGAGACCAAGGAGTTGGTCTGGTTTGATTTCGACAACCATGGTGGTCTGGTTCGTTGATGTGCTGCTCTGGTGGCTTCCTACTGTTATGTCCTACTGCTTCTCTAGTGGTTTGATTGAGTGTTTTTAATGGATAATATGTTCTGTTCGGAACCCATGGGGTCGCTTTGGATTGTCTTGACTTGTCTTTGGTGATTGTCACGGATTAATGGATAACTGCTCGCTCGCTCGGAATCTTAATGCTTATTACTAATTTGTTATTGTTGGGCTTATTACTAATTTGCTATTGTTGGGCTTATTGCTAATTTGCTATTGTTGGGTTTTCATGTGGGCTGGGTTTTATTTGGCTGGTGGGCTTTTTTCTGAAGTTCGGTTATTACCCGAATACCCGAATGTACAATTCGGTATTTTGCCATTGTAATTCTTGCTAGTTCCAACTTTCTTGTTAGTGTTTTGATAGTAAAATTATGGATAATTCGGTTTTCGGTTATAACTGAATAGCCTATTCGGTTCGGTTATAACTGAATGATCACCCCTAAAGCTTACGACGTCTGGCCAAATGTCTTTCTTTATCATCTCGGGCCTTCGTCTGGACTTCATCAATTTGTTTCATCAAACTCAGATTAGACGAAGCAAGCTCTTTGTTTTTAGTCCTCAGAACTTCGTTCTTGTTAACCAGGTCAGCGTTCATATCGGTTAGAGCTTGTTGACTGACCTTAGTCGTTTTCAGCTCTTCCTTAGACGTCTTCAACTCATCCTTGGTTTGAGCTAGGTCCTCTCGAAGGCATTCATTGTTGTAAAGAGCGAAATCACAGTCATGCCTTGCCTTCGCCAGAGCTGATTGCAGTATAGCATTCTCTTTTCTTGCAGCTTCCTCTGCAGCTTCGACTTCTATGTATTTTGGACGTAAACGCCCAAAAACAGCATTGGCATGTACATGTTCAGCATTATTCAATCAATTTCAAATATCTAAGCATGAAGAGAAATATAAAAATTGGAAAAGTTACTTACCTTTGCTTGATAGCTCATGCCTTCGTTGATCAGATCCCTGATTGAGCTGTTGCCGAATCGGTGATCGTCAGTTTCCCGGACGAAAGCATTGAAAAGTTGGAATGGGAAATTGGCATTGAACTGGGGCCATATGGTTGGCGACAGCATGGCCTCCATTTGAAATTCGTAAGATGAAGACCTTTAGGGAGAGGGCATGGGTTGATCGTGGGTTGGCGATGGATCCATGTATATGTTTTCGGGAGATGGAGATCGGATTGGAGTGGGATTGCGAGGTGGTGAAGGGATAGTTGATGAGCTCGGATGACTGTCAGATGGTTGTTTCCCCGGGATAATGCTGGTATAGGCTCGATTGGCTCATCATCATCAGAAACCTGTATCTCAACAGGGATTGTTGGAGGAGGATTGGTTGAAGAGAAAGGTACCCGAAGGTCATCAGCAGATAAAGGGGTGATCTTGGTTCTTAACTTCTTGACTCGAAGGAGTCGTTTCTGATCATCTACAGGCAGATCGAGTAAACTTCCTCTAGTTGGTGCAGGATTGGCGGTCGGTTCAGGATCTGGGATAGGTTCAGGGTCTGTTTCTATGGGAGTAGATCTGGGTTTTCGGGTGGCTCGTCTTTTTCAGCGGGGTTGGAGGGGTTCTTCAGGGGGTTGGAGGTCATCAGCTTCTGGATCATTTGTTTGGGGTTCAGCAGTTGGTATTTCAGGGATTGGATTATCTTCAGGAGGAGCTTCTAGTAGTGGGGGTTCGGCATTTGCTTCTGAAGACATTCCAGATAGGAAGTCTTCCAGATCCCTTTCTTCAGAAGTACTCGGCTTAATCAAAGACACTGCAAAGAGAATATTGCCATAATTCAGAATCGATATCATCAAAAATTCCAAGAAATCAAACAGAAAGTTTAAAACTTACATTTGTGGTTATACAACCATGCTTGCTTGGAAAGAAGTCCATAGTTCCACTCCTCCTTCGGGAAGTTGTCAAAAAGCTTTATCATTTCAGCAACACGTTCTTCGGGAATATCTCCAAAGTCGGCAGAGACTTTCTCATCAGTGGCCTAGTTCGACAGGGAGGCAAATTCTGGTCCCTTGATGAAGAACCATCCTTCGTGCCATCCTATATTGCTGGAGGGAGTGGAAACCAAGGAACGTCTCTCGAATTTCTCTCTTGTTTTTGGTGATTGCTTACTTATAGCCTTGAACCCCTTCTCTCGGGATTGACCGATCTTGTATACAGTGAAGAAGAAGCCGAGAGTGGGCTCAACGCCTACCTCGTGGCAGAAGGCGATGAAGGCTAAGATGTGGATGTATGAGTTCGGCACTAATTGGGCGAACCCAACACCGATAAACCCTAAGAAGGTCACCAGGAATATATGGAGAGGAAACCTGACTCCTTTCTCGAGAATAGTTACAGGAACTGTTGTCCATCCTTCAGGACGTTGATACATTCTCTCCTCGGACCTAGGAGCTCTCACCAAATGGGTGTCCAGGATATGACAGCGAGTCCGAATCCTCCTCAACTCAGTTTCAGTGACAGTCGATGGAGTGTTGGCATGGGAATAACGTTCTTTACTTCTGAAAAATTCAGAGGGGCTAGGTAAGGGTTTTGAAGGAGGCGATTTCTTACTCGGAGTCGCGGCTTGGGGATTGGAGCTCAAAACCTCTTTAGAAGGTTTAGGGTTTGGTGGAACGAAGGAGATAGGAGTTACCAAGATGGGATTACCTTGCTCAGAATCTTGAGAAGCCATTGCTAGAGATTTGCAGAGGACAAAAGATTTCAGGAGTGCAAGAAAGAGCAAGAGTCGTCTGAATTTCAAATTGACAGGTAAAACTGTTAAATTTGGGGAAAATTTCTATTTATACTGACAGTTGTTCACGAAGCTCGAGGGCGGCGTTTTTAATGCCAGTAATGATAGCGAATTTGGAGAGTTACTCTCCGGTTTTATCTCTTGGGCTCTCAGTTTGGGCTTTCAATTGTTTCCAATATTGATTGTTTGGATTTCACTAAATGGACCTTGACACTTTACTCCTTAGGCCCTATTTATTATTGATCCTATCATATCATAGACCATCTATATTTTCTTATTAAACATCCTATTTAATAAAAAACTAGGGGACAATGTTGGGTCATGATATTTCACATATTGGGCCGAACGGTTTGGGCCGAATTACTTGGTTAATCTATCGGGTCATTTCATTTGGGCTCGGTCAGTTGGGTCAGCCTTGTTGAATCTTTAGAGTATTGGGCTTATTCATTAACCCGACCCATTACATATATAATATCTTCCTTTGGATATTGACCAGTAATGATGAATGAGATAGCTGTTGATCGAGATGTCTGTAAGGCATTAATGTGGATGGGATCTTAGTCGGCCGGCGGTGGGGAACAGTGAGAAAAGGTAGCGATCAGCATGCATCCTACCGAGATCATTTGAGGAGTGGGTGTGTCGATGGTAAGTAGTGGGTGGCACAAGAAACCGGACCTGAGAGTATATGATAGCAAGGAGGTCGTCCAAGGAAAGGTAACTGATATTTTATCTCTCTCAATACACAAGATATTTTATCCTCAATTGTTAACCTTGTGATCGTCTGTACTGACTCTTACGCCTGAGCTATCCCCCGACGGTCGAAGCCGTCAAACTTTTGGTGTTGACCGTGTTTATTGTGCAGGATCAGAACGTCTTACGTGATTGGGACGTAGCAAAAGATCTTGGCGTTAACAATATATATTATATTTTAATAGGGAAATGATCCATAGCATGTATTTGCTATGGATGAAAAATAGACAAATAGTATCATAATCATACATTAATTTAATTAAAGGGTGAGATTTATAAGAAGAATTTGCTGTTATTATCAAATTTGTGGCAATCCCAAATATTACGTAATCTGTAGACTGTTATTAGACTGCATAAAATTTTTGAATACAATTTTAAGATCGGAAATCATAGCTAACTAGTAAGAATCTTCATCTAAAGTTCAAGAAAAGCATCCCTCGTTTCTTGGAATCAGTAATGCAAACCCTCTCAAGCAAAGGGTGTTGTTCAATGAAGAACAACAACATTCTCTGCCTCACAATAGCTTCTTCCAAGCATTCAAACGCCAAGTGAACTATCCCTTTACCCAATCCTGCTACAACTTCTGGATTTTCATTTAATTGCTCTTTTTGCTGAATTGAACACAGGGAAAGGAACATAAAGGTGTCAATTTTGCTCCCAAATATAGCGCTCCATTTGAACAAAAAATTCCGATCAAAATAATCACTATCAAGTTTATCACAAGAAGATGGAAGCTTCATATCTAAAACCTTAATTTCCTTAAATTTACTGAGAAAACTAACAGCAGATCAGAACGAATCGCCATAAAAAGAGGAAACTGAACGGGGAATCGACTTAAGGGAGACCAATTGGTGGACAAATTTAAAGGGTTTTGTAACCACACCATTTATCAAAAATACCAACAGTTTTTTGGGAAAATTGTCGTTGGGGTTTGGATTATCGAGTTAGGTGGAGTTGGGGTTTTGACGAGGGACGATCAAGGATACATGGCCAACGTGAGGGATGATTAAGGCGAATCAAACGAAGTTTTACATCCGCAGCAGGAGGGAGGGAATCGCAGACATTCTCAAAGCCCGCTAGTTGAACTATCAGACGAAGATGGGCAATTTGGTCTGGAATTTTTTTTTAAAGTGTCCGCTAGTTCAACTAGAGAACGGCATATTTTTCTTTTAAAACTCAACCTTTAATTTTTATAATGTATGGTAATGATATTATTTAATTTGTTTATTTTTTATCCATAAAGAATATATATTTATGGATCATTTCTTATTTTAATATATATATTAATATATAAATATAAAATATATAATAATTGTATTAATATATATTATAAATAATTAAATATATAATATAAATTTATACTCTTAACATGTATATATATACATATGCCGTAAATATCATTTGAGGAGCCAAAAATAACATGGAATAAAATTATTTGAGTTTATGCGCTGCACCAACACAGAGACAAAAATTTGATATTGAACCAGAATTAAACCTTTGGAATAAAATTTTCGAGAACAAATAAATTGATAAAATAAAGGAAACACTTATCAGGCTGTACTTATTCGAAGCTCCAAAACTTGCATCCTAAATGGGAAGCACCAGCACAAAGAAGACTGATATTGAATCAAAATACACAAACTAAACCTTTCGAATGCAATCTTCAAGAACATGTCTTAAAAACATAAAACAAATAAAATAAAGGAAACCTTCTTAGAAGCTCCAAAACCTTATCTTTGATTTGCAACATAAATAAAAGCAAATTATTCCATGTTTTTTATACATCTTAATTCAAAGGTTAAATATACTTTTTCTCATTCTACCCTACCCGACCTCGACCTCGACCTCGACCTCAATCAAAATTTACAAATATATTACTGAGCTAAAAATTTTTACGGTTAACTCATTGAACTGTAATTTTTTTTACAAAAATTCAAAAAACCGACTACTTTGTTAAAATATTAACGACAAATCTATGTGTTACATGTATGATATGCTGACAAGGAGAGAGAATATGAGTTGGATAATTAATTTAATTAAAGTATACTCAATTCTATAACAAATAATTAAACAAAATATAAATCGAACTAATATACATAACAAATAATTAAATTAATTAAATAAATTAATAATAAAATATATTAATGTATAATTTTTATAAATGTATTTATATAAAATTAAGGGATTCATATTATTTTTTTATTTTAATTATTAACATAACAATCTACATTAAACAAACACAATCCAACTTATTATAAACATAAGTTTATTTTTATTGGTTTAAAATAGGGAGAATATTATTATAAACATTAATAATTAGTAATTTACTTATACTATTACTCAAATTATAGTTAAATAATTTCAATTAATATATTTCTAATTTAAACCTATTTCTTCCATTTTCATCTTCATCCATTCTCAGATCGGAACGAAGGCGCCTAACATTCATCCCAATTCTCTCCCATCAATTGTCCAGTCCACCATTGAGAAACCTCTGCCCACCACCATTCCAATTGATTAACAGTAGAAAATACCCAAATTCCATTGATGAACACTACAAAATATCCAAATTTTACTGATGAACATTATAAAAAATACCCAAATTCTTTCTTAGATAAAGTCCTAATCGCAAGAAAAAATTCAATGCCCAATTTTCTTTATTACTCTCTATAATGGTGGGTGTTAACGCTAAGATCTTCTGCCACGTCCCAATCACGTAAGACGTCCTGATCCTGCACACTAAACACAATCAACACCAAAAGCTTGACGGCTTCGACCGTCGGGGATAGCTCAGGCGTGAGAGTCAGTATAGGCCATCACAAGGGTTAACAATGGAGGATAAAATATCCAGTGTATTGAGAGAGAGAAAATTATCAGTTACCTTTTGCTTGAAGATTTCATTGCTATGTTATACCCTTTTTCCCGATTTACCGTGCCACCCACTACTATCTGACATAGTCCCCTAATCTGATGGTTCCTGCCGACTGTACACAGCCCACCCACTACCTGTAGTCACTGCTTTTCACCGCCAAATTGGTAGTCCCCTGGATCCCATCCACATAAATGCATGGCGAATCTGACGATCAATATCATGCTTTTCATCATTACCGGTCAAAGATGGATATATTAAAATATCTCATTGGTCAATCCACTAATCCGACCCGATCTTATAAGGGCTCAACAGGAATAAGATGGTGACTAGGCCCAATAACTTTAGGACCCAATAGTGGAGACCCAATGGACTAAGTAGGCCCAATTCATTCGGTACCATGATAGATGAAATATCACGACCGAATATTTGCTTCTAGTTTTTTATTAAATAGGATATTTAATAGAAAACTATAAATGGTCCATGATATTATAGGATTTGATAGGGTTGAAATAGGCCCCAAAACGAAACTTACCAAAGCCCAAACGGTAGAGAGTTAAAGTAAAGAGATGGACTAAAACCGGAAGTTCAATTGAAAGGCCCAATTTGATAAATATCTATATCTTGAACCGGACGCTACCCGTTTGAATTCTTAATTATTACTGTCAATTAATATCTTTCGCCTCGTGCTCGTGTAAAATGATTAGTATAAAAGATAATTTCCCCCAAATTTGACAGTTTTACCTGCCAATTTGAATTTCGGACCTTTGAGCTCTCTTCTTCTCTCCAGAACCTTTCTTCTCTTCTCTGCAAAATCTCAATCGAAATCTCAACGATGGTGGTCCTTAATTCAAACCAGAACTCTCCTCTTCGTGTGACCCCAATTAACACCGTCCCACCGAACCCAAGCCCCAGCAAAGAGGCATCAAGCTCAAACCCTAAGGCTGCAACCCCAAGTAAGAATCCAACAACGAAGCCCCTTCCCAACCCTTCTGCATTTTATAAGAGTAAGGAACGTTATGCCCATGCCAACACTCCGTCGACAGTCACTGAAGTCGATTTGAAGAGCATCCGAGCTCGCTGTCATATCCCGGACACCCACTTGGTGAGAGCTCCCCGATCAGAGGAGCGAATGTACCAACGACCAGAGGGATGGACGGTTGTCCCGGTGACAATTCTTGAGAAGGGGGGTCTGTTTCCCTCTTCATACTTTTATAGTAACCCTCCTAGGGTTTATAGGTGTTGGGTTTGCTTAACTAGTGCCAAACTCATACATTCACATTTTGGCCTTCGTCAGATTCTGTCATGAATTAGGTATTGAGCCTACTCTCGATTTCTTCTTTATTGTCTACAAAATCGGTCAGTCCCGAGAAAAAGGATTCAAAGCCCTAAGCAAGTAACCACCGAGGACAAGTGAAAAATTTGAGAGACACTCTTTGGTATCCACCCCTTCTAGTAACAGGGGATGTCACGAAAAATGGTTTTTCGTAAAAGGACCAGAGATTGCTTCCCTGCCGAACTAGGCTACGGATGAAAAGATATCTGCTGACTTCGGGGATATTCCTGAAGAACGTGAAGCGGAAATGGTAGAATTCTTCGATAACTTCCCGAAGGAGGAGTGGAACTACGGACTTCTCTCCAAGCAGGCGTGGTTATACAATCACAAACGTAAGTATTGAACTGTTTTATGTAAATATTTGAAAATTTATGTGATGTGAATTCCGATATATGACTGTTTACTTCTTGCAGTATCTTTGATCAAACCGAACCCTTCAGAAGTACAAGATTATGAAGATTTCTTATGCGAAAGTCATCTAAGTCATTGAAACCCCCTACTAGAAGCTGCACCCGAAGATAATCCAAACCCCGAAGCACGTACCACTAAAACTCAAATAGATGAGCCAGAAGCTGATGATGCCATTCAACCGGAAGAAAACCTTCAACCACGCCGAAAAAAGAGGGCCATCCGAAAACCCCGATCAACTCCCATTCCAACCTCTGTCGAGGACAACCCAGAAACTGTACTAACTACCAAACCAGCCCCCCCCCCTGAGGAGGTTTACTCGATCTGCCTATTCATAATCAAAAAAATCTTCTTCGAGTTAAGAAATTAAGAACCAAAGTCACTCCCCTAACAACCGATGAGCTTTGAGTGCCTTCGGCTTCAGCTGATCCGCCCCCTGTAATCCCTGTGGAGATACAGGCCTCTGAAGATGAGAAGCAAGTCGAACCCATTCCCGCATTGTCCCGAAAAAGAAAACAACCATCTGATAACCACCCAAGCCCAATAACCATTCCCTCACCAGTACATGAGTCAATTCCTTCTCGGTCTCCATCCCCCGAAAATGTTTATACAGATCCATCACCAATTCGCGAACAACCTATGCCCTCTCCTCCAAGACCTTCGTCATATGAATTTCAAAATGATATGATGGGGTCGCCGACTATGTGGCCTCGGTTTAATGCCAATTTCCCCTTTCAACTGTTTGATGCTTTCGTTCGGGAAACCGACGATCATCGATTCGGTAACAGTTCGATCGGGGATCTTGTTGATGAAGGCATGAGCTATCTGGCAAAGGTAAGCGACTGTTTTCTTGTCTCGTACATTTCTTTTCTTGCTTAAGTATCTGAAATTGATTAAGCTGCTTGAAAATGCAGGCAAATGCGGTCTTCGGGCGTTTACGTCCTAGACATATATAGAGGGGGTCATGAGGATGTCATGCGAAAAGAGAATGCCATCCTGACCTCGGCATTGGCCCGAGAAAGAAGTCAATATGGAGAGCTTCTTCATACCAACGAGGGCCTTCGGAGGGAATTGGCCCAAACCAAAGAATGTTTGAAGGTGTCCAATGATGAGCTGAAGTCGACCACAGAAGAGTTGAAGGCGACTAAAGTCAGTCAACAAGATCTGACTAACATGAATGTTGATCTTGTGACTAAGAATGCGGCTTTGAAGGTTAATAACGAAGAGCTCGCCACAACCAATCGAAGCTTGGCAGTACAGATTGATGAAGTCCAGACGAAGGTTCGGGATGATAAGGAAGCACATATGGCCAAACGTCGTAGACTTCATGACAAGATAAAAGCGCTTAAGGAACGAGGTCCTCCTCTGACTGAAGAGCTGCGTAAGAAGATACAGGCGGAGTATAAGGCATCTGATGAGCTCAATGCAGAAATTCTGAAGGTTTATTCAGAAGGTTATGAAGTCTGCAGATATCGAGGCAAAGAAAAGCTGATTGCAGCTCAATTAGACCCAACCCTTCTTGATTCTGAAGACGAAGGTGATGTTTGAATAGGATCTTACTGTTTTTTAGTGTTAGAAATTTTGTAAAGGATTTTTATTTTCTGGTTATGTGAACTCGTTTTAATTTTAATGAAATGTTTGTTATTATGACTTTCGCATAACTCGTTTCTTGTCAATAATTCAGTATCAATCAATATGAATGAACTTAACTTGAATTATGAATCAGGTAAGGCATATAATAGTTAAGTAAAAGAACAGTACTGAACATAATAAACTGAACTTAATGAATTGAATGAACCGAACTCAACACTTGAACAAAATAAAGTAATGTATACTTATCGTTTCCGAAGTGTGAGATAGATTAGGCATAAGGTGAATTCGGTTGATCCTCCTTGCACCATCAATATCTTGTTCACCACTCGGGGTAAAACAAGTATATAAGGACATTTATTTACCACTCGGGGTAGAACAATTTCATAAGGACACACCTAACAATAAGGCTACCATCGAATGATCAGCGAGTCCGACCGAACCTCCTTACTTCAGTGCATATTGTTTACCACTTGCGGTAAAACAATATTAAAAGGACTATGGAATTTGTTTACCACTCGCGATAAGACAAATTCATAAGGACACTCCTACCGATAAGGCTACCATTGAATGGTCAGCGAGTCCACCCCGTCCTCCTTACTGTGGTGCATATTGTTTACCACTCGCGATAAAACAATATTAAAAGGACTATGGAATTTGTTTACCACTCGCGGTAAGACAAATTCATAAGGACACTCCTACCGATAAGGCTACCATCGAATGGTCAGCGAGCCCACCCCGTCCTCCTTACTTCGGTATGAATTTAGGACCAATAGGAAGAAGATCAATTGTGAAAAAGTGAATCTTTTATTGATGATGACCAAATATTTACAGACTTCCGGGAGACTGACTCGATCTTTACTGAAAATACTTCCGAAGCCTACCAGCATGCCAATTGTTCTTGATCTCAGATCCGTTTAATGCCTATAACCGATAAGTTCCTGGCTTCGGTACTTCAATTACTTCATAAGGTCCTTCCCAGTTCGGCATTAGCTTTCCCAAGTTCTGAGGTGTAGATGCTTCGACTTCCCTGAGGACGAAGTCCCCTACTTCAAATCTCTGAAGCTTTACCCCCTTATTATAATGCTTGGCTACTCTCCGTTGATAGGCTGCCAATTTGATCAAAGCCACCTCTCTGACTTCTTCCAACAGATCCAAGCTGGCCCTCAGCCCTTCATCATTGTAGATCTCTCTGAACTGATTGACCCGAAGGCTGGTGGATCCAATCTCAACAGGGACTAAGGCATCAGTGCCATAAGCTAATCTGAATGGTGAGTCCCCCGTAGTACTCCTCGATGTAGTCCGATAAGCCCATAACACGCTGAGAAGCTCTTCATGCCATCTCCCCTTAGCTTCATCCAATCTGCGCTTGATTCCATTCAGCAGCGTTCTGTTGGTCACCTCGACCTGTCCATTCGACTGTGGATGAGCCACCAAAGTCTTCTTATGTTGAACTCCTAACTCTTTCAGAAATCCTTCAAACTTCGATCCCATGAACTGGCGTCCGTTGTCCGATATCACCACCTTAGGAATTCCGAAACAAAACACTACTGACTCCTTCATGAACTTCAGGCATTCTTGTTCCGTTATCAACCGAAGTGGCTTCGCTTCTACCCATTTTGTCATATAATCGATGGCAACTATAACAAAACTGACCTGACCTTTAGCTTTCGGCAACGGACCTAGTATATCTACCCCCTAGACAGCAAAGGGTATAGGAGAGAAGATCGAGTATAGCTCTTCTGGTGGCTGATGTGGGATCGGACTGTTGAGCTGACAGTTCTCACACTTCTTCACATACTCTGTAGCTTCCTTGAAGATCGTAGGCCAGTAGAACCCCTGCCGAAGCACTTTGTAGGCTAATGACTTAGCAGCCATATGGTCGCCACAAATACCCTCGTGAACCTCCCTAATAGCATACTCAGCCTCAGATGGAACCAAACACTTCAACAATGGAGACGAAAATGCTCTTCGATAAAGGTCCCCATCAATAAGAACGAAGTTGGCACTTTTGTACTTAATTTTCTTTGCCAGCATCTGATCCGAAGGAAGGACGCCATCTGCCAGATATTCGATGTAGGGAGTCATCCAATAATTAGAACGTTCAATGCACATCATCGCTTCATGCTGGATACTCGGCTGCTACAAAACCTCCAAATAAACTGACCCATCGAAAACGCTAGCATCCGTGGTGGCTGGGCTTGACAATGCATCGGCAATAATAGAATTGTCGTTACGCTTATACCTCAAAACTCATAGAAGCGAAATATCGCTCGATCTTTCGGGTTCGCCAAATACTTGATCATTCTCGCCCCACGAGCCTCATAATCTCCTCGATACTTGCTTGACGACCACCGAGAGTCATCAGAAATGACCAACTTCAAACCTCTGACTCTTCGCTAAACGGACCCTCGCCAAGACTACTTCATATTCTACTCGTTGTTCGTTTTCAACCCAAATTTGATGGCTCACGCACTTTGAATCCTCCCACTTGTCAAGATAATCCCTTCCCCATTGACATCCGCAGTAGAAGACCCATCTGCATACAACGTCCATGAATTCTCGATCAGTCTTTGAGAACTCGCAATCGCTTTCGACGGACGTTTCACCTTCACGGCAACCAAATATTCGCTTCGAGAATGAACATTCCACCATTAAATCGGCCAAGACTTGACCTTTGATAGCAGTTCGGGGATGATACTCAATAAAAAATTGAGATAATTCCATTGTCCATGCTGCTAGTCTCCCCGAAACTTCTGGCTTGCTCATCACCTTCTTCAGCGGTTGATCCGTGTAGACGACCAGGAGCCAACCTTGAAAATATTGCCTGAGCTTTCGACTAGCAATTATCAAAGCAAAGGAAAATTTTTCAATATTCGGGTACCTGGTTTTAGCATCTCTTAGGACATGACTAACGTAATAAATCGGATGCTGCTTCTCCCCTACTTCCCGAACAAGAACAGCCCCCACTGCCAACGAACTAACTGCCAGATATAAATATAAAGTCTCAGCCGGAGCAGGTTTCACCAATAAAGGAGCCGAAGACAAATACGTCTTTATGCCTTGGAAGGCGTCTTCACACTCCGAAGTCCAATGGAACATCTTCGCATTCTTCGGTCCCTTCAACGTATCGAAGAATGGCAAGCATCTCTCTGCCTATTTGGACATGAACCTCCTCAGAGCTGCAATCCTACCAGTCAGACGTTGAACGTCTTTAAATGACTGAGGAGTCTTCATATTCAGAATAGCCTGGATCTTCTCTGGATTGGCTTCGATACCCCTTTGACTGACTAGATAGCCTAGGAACTTCCCTGTACCGAGCCCGAAGGTGCATTTGGTGGGATTGAGCCTTAATTTATGATGTCAGACTGTCTGAAAGCATTCCTCCAGATCATCCAGATGCTTCTGAACAATCATGCTCTTCACGATCATGTCATCCACGTATACCTCCATATTCCTTCCCAGTTGCTTTTGAAAGACAAAATTCATCATCCTTTGATAAGTGGCTCTCGTATTGATTAAGCCAAAGGTCATCTTTTTATAGGCATACACTGAACGGTGTGTGATGAATGTTGTCTTCGGAATGTCCTCTTTGCACATAGATATTTGATGATAACCTGAAAAAGCATCTATAAAGCTTAGTAATGCATATCCCGAAGTGGCATCAATAAGTTGATCAATGTGGGGCAGAGGATAGAAGTCCTTCGGGCATGCTTTATTCAGGTCCATATAGTCGATGCAAACTCGTTATTTCCTGTTCTGCTTTTGGACTAATACCACGTTTGCCATCCACTCAGGATAGTCGATCTCAAAGATGAAGTCAGCAGCTATCAGCTTCGCAATCTCTTCATCAATAATCCTCTGTCACTCAGGTGCAAAGATCCGCCTTTTTTGTTGAATTAGCTTCTTTGATGGATCTACATCTAGTCGGTGCTCGGCAATCTTTCGGCTAATTCCAGGCATGTCTTGTGGCTCCCATGCAAAGATGTCCGCATAACAGCGAAGAAGTTCCATAAGGTTTGTTCGGAGAGGTTCCCGAAAACCTGAACCTATCTTCACTGTTTTGTCTCTCCTGCAGGAATAACCAATGGCTCCAAACTGCTTTCAGTGAAGGGCTCGATCTCAATCGCCATAGTTTGCTTCGCTGTCGAATTCTACCCCGAGGCAATCACAAGATTCCCAAGAAGATCGTCTCGCCGATCCAAGTCCCCTGCTACCTCTCCAACTCCATGTGTTGTTGGGAACTTGATCTTGAAGTGAGGGATGAAAGTCACAACTTGAGAGTCACGTAGAGTAGTCTACCCAAGATGGCGATGTAGTAGTCAATCTATATGCACAACATAAAATTTACATGTTATTTCTACTCGCCGAGGAGTCAGGCAAGACCACCGGTAGTTCAATAAAGGCTCGTAACTTTCGATCGGATCGTTCATTGAAGCCGTATAGGGGAGCCTCCCCGACCTCCATCTTTCGCCCATCAAGATGCATCCTCCGATAAGCATGGGCATACTGAATATCCACGAAGACCCGTTGCTCATCATCATATCGCTTTCACATCCATCGAACCTACTTGTGCAAAGGATCACCAAAGTGCCCTTCACGAGGTTCGTTGGGCTCAAGGATAATCTGCATCGGTGAAGGATATAACAGCCCCAGAAATGGTCTCATTTGGTCTTGGAGAGCACCCGCCACGGACACGACCGAGTCCAGATATCCCTCCTCTTCTTCCCTACCAATTTCTCTCGCCGTCCCCACCGTTATTATTACATCAACGACGTGCCTCGGTGGTTGATTTGGAGAGCAGTCAAACGGTGGAACCATCTCAACCGTTCGAACAAAGACGGCCAACATTTTTCTTTGCTTTGTTGTTGGTCCTCCCGCCACATACTTGAACTAACAAACCGCTTTGAACCTTCCTCTCCACAAAGTCCTTTAAATTACAACACTCATTAATGTCGCGACTGCAACGATGATAGACCACAATATTTTCAAGCATTGCCCTGTCCCGGCTTGAGAGCGTCACGAGGTGGTTCAAAGAACTACCGGTTCCCCGATCCGATCCAATATCACCGACCTATCTCGTGTTCGGGCCAGTGTAAACCTTATTCACCTTCTGGGCAGGAGCAGGTGGGCGATTACTTCCCTGTCGCTATGTATTGTTGTACTTTTTCGAGCTGCCCTTCGGCCGATCATTATACCCTCCCACCTTCTTTAGATCGCCTTCAGCTTTAAAAGTGTCTGCCTCCTTCATCCTGTCCAAAGAAGGACGCTTCAGGCTATTCATAGCCTCCTCCACCACAATGTAGTCCTCCGCTTTATCGAAAGCTTCGGCCAAGCTCTTCGGATGGTGAAACATCAGCTTCTTCACCAACTTTCGGACTTCACCAGATCCAGCCCATTCTGAAATAATCCGACAGCCTGAAGATCATTGAGGTCCGCCACTTGACCAACTGCTTCTCGGAATCTCTTCACATACTGGCCCAAGGATTCATCAGAACCCGTTTGACTGTGCCAAAGAACCCCAGAAGCTTCCTCTTCTTCTGCTGCTCCCAAAACGAGCATGGAATTTGTCACACAGTTCGAACCACGACGAGACCGAATCTGCAAGTAGAGTCCCCATCCATTGCCTCGCATCCTTCCTTAACATTGTAACAAACGTATGACATTTGGCAGCATCGGTGATATCATAATAATCCATCAGCTGGTTGAACGCCTGGCTATGGTCATAAGGGTCTCCGGACCCATCGTAACTCTCCATGTGAGGCAACTTCTTGGTGGTGTCTGCCTTCTCCTTGAGGATATCTGAAGAAAAAGGAGACGCCTTCTTTCCTGGAGTATCCTTCACCTGTTGAACCTCGGCTAACTGCTTTCGAAGCTCCTTCAACTCCTTTATCAAGAAATCCACCCCTTCTGGTTGCGAGGAGACTTCTTTCTCCTGAATAACCTTCTGTTTCTGGGCAGATCGACCTCCTCTATCTGACCCCACGGCCTTTGTTGGACTTCTGGATCTACTCCGGCGTGTAACTCTATCCTCATGATGAGAATATTCACGCTGGTGCTCTCTCCTTCTATTCTCAGGTACATGCTCCCTTGACCTACTTCGTTGTTTGTCATCGTTTCGACTCTGAGAACCAATGACTACAAGTGCTTTCTTTGATATCTCAGGAGTTCTGCTTCTTGATCTCCTTCTCTCCTGATGCTGACCCCAAGACACATGCACGGAATGTTCCGGCTCTTTCCCCTCCCGATGTTGTACATCCTTATGCCTACTACGCCTTTTGGACTGAATATAGGTCGACGCCTCGTCCTTCAGATCGGTCATCCGAAGCATCTGCACAGCTATATCCTCCATCTGCTTTAGAAGAACCTCTAAAGCTTTATCGGCTTCTTTGGCCATCCTCGCCAACTTGGCAGCTTTGTCGTCTCGACCACCTTGGTGATGAGTTCTAGGTGGTGAACCCTCCACCTGCCTTCGGTCTTGGTCCCGGCCTTTATCATCAGCAAACACCAACCTCCGTCTGGCTCCACCATGAGCTCTCGAACAAGAACCCTTAGAAACACGTTTGGAAGCAGTGCTCTCACTCTCATGAGCACTCTTTGAAGGACCCAGACGATCCTTAATAGAAATATGTTGGACATACGAGCTCACAGCCTTCGGCTGTCCTTCCGGTGTATCTGCTCTACTCCTCACCATCCTTTCCGACGTAGAACAAATGAAAGTTGTGATTGAAAACTCAATGACACCAGAACACAACCCTCCTTCTAGCGCCAATGTTAACGCCAAGATCTTCTGCCACGTCCCAATCACGTAAGACGTCCTGATCCTGCATACTAAACACACGATCAACACTAAAACTTCGACGACTTTCGACCGTTTGGGATAAATTTCGAGCGAGAGAGTCAAGACAGCCATCACAAGGGTTAACAATGGAGGATAAAATATCTAGTGTATTGAGAGAGAAAAAATTATCAGTTACCTTTTGCTTGAAGACTTCCTTACTATGTTATACCCTTTTTTCCGGTTTACCGTGCCACCCACTACTATCTGACATAGTCCCCTGATCTGATGGTTCCTGCCGACTGCACATAGCCCACCCACTATCTGTGGTCACTGTTTTCTACCGCCGGCCGTCCCCGGATCCCATCCACATAAATGCATGACAGATACAACAGTCAACTGTCATGCTTTTTCATCATTACCGATCAAAGATGGAGATATTAAAATATCTCATGGGTCAATCCACTGATCCTACCCGATCTTATAAGGACTCAACAGGAATAAGATGGTGACTAGGCCCAATAACGTTAGGACCCAATAATGGAGACCCAATGGACTAATCAAACAAGAAGGCCCAATCCATTCGGCCAATAGATGAAATATCATGACCCAACAGTGGGAATATTTAAAGGAGGTTAGGGAAGGAAAACAGAGGTGAACCCACCAAGACATATACATCGCCATAAAGAGAAAATCAAGATTTCTCAAATTGGGTTTACAAATTATTGTAGAACATGATGACTGGAAGAAGTGATGAAGAGTGGTTGCGCGCAGCCATGGCACTCGTTAATAGTGGCAACCTTGGAGGTGGATAGAAGAAGGTAGAATTAATTTGTGGCGGCCCAGGTAGAAGATTATGAGCAAAGGAAGTGATGAATAGACGACTATGGGCGATGGCAACTTGATTGTTATGGTGGATGGCGTCGCAACCATGGTTGGTTTAATTGATTGCGGGAGCCATGAGACGATGTGGACAGAAGTGAAGGAGGGAACCTAATTTGTTTTTTAAGTGTTTAATTTGATATTATTTGTTTTTATAAAATATAATCATTTAATTCCAGCCACATGGATGAATCGGGAAAATCCATGTAGATTTTGTAACTTACTGTTAAAAAAATATAGTAGTGAGTCAAATAAAAAAAAATCAGTCCAATGATGCATTTATAAATTGGGATCATTTATAAATTGGGATCGAGTAGAGCGTGAAAAAATATATTTAACCCCATCTTCAAATGAGCAAAAATTGAGTCAGGTTTTTTATATCTTCAAATGAGCATTTTCTTTAAAAATAACGGATTAGAACTTCGTTTCATTATTAAACATTTATACCACAAAAATAGAAATGTGAAGATAAACTAAAGTTAGCACAGTAACTAATTTACTTGCCTGCAACTCGCATAGGGCCGACACCGAGAGAAGCCTGATAACATGATGCTCTAATTATTAGTACTAAATAAAACATATAAACCGAAATTACACAACACCATGCTTCAGAAGCAAACACATCTAATCTAGTCTGAGCCCTCTTAAAAGCCAAATCTAACAAAAGAACAAGCAAACCAAAAATTAATAAAATGTAATCCCAAGGTCCAACCCATACCAAAGGGCACACCACAAAACAAGTCAATCCTGAGTATTATTAAGGATCCCAAAGATTATACAATAGACACTAAACTAGCATCTAGTATGATATAAAGTAGGCACCTTAACCAGCTTACTTATTACCACCTGCAACTCGCATATGGCCAAAATTATTACTTAACCGGCGGACGGATGCTTGATAATATGATGCTCTAATTACAAATAAAACATATAAACCAAAATTATTCAAACCGTGCTTAACAAAATTTAGCAAACACACCTAATCTAGTCCAAACCCACCTAAAAGCCAAATCCATCAACAACAATAACATTGGTCTTCCCTCACATGAATACAAGACGTGTGACAATAACCATCTAGAAATATCATATTTTCAAGCGAAAATATTAATTCCTTCCAGCAAATGTCAACTTTTACTGATCCATATCTTGTCCTTGTGGTCTCTCAAAATTATTGTCAAAGCTTCACCAAACTCCTTCTCCTCGTCATCAAAATCCCAATTCATTATATCATCATTATCATCTAAACCCAAGGTCCTAATATAATCATCCTCACCCATATATATATCACTCCCACTATAAACACCTCGTGCCTTATCCCTACTTTTAATGATAAGAAACTCCACCGGCTGCGACGAAGACCCGAACAATGGCACACACAAGTGCGGCACAATACCTGACTGCACATAGGCCGGCAGTCTAAACTCGTCAGTATTGTAATTCGGGTCATTCCTCAACTCCCTTATCAATTTATCTCCAAAAGAAATCTTCCCCTGTTTGTTTGCATCAGCAATAACAACATTATTAAGCATTTTGTGCTTACGAATAAATAACACCATTAACTCATGGAATTTCATCATCGCAGAAAGCCTTTCCGAACGTTGCAGAACTCCATCGGGTTCCAAATCTGATTCCGAATCAACTCCATCTACTTCAGATTCCCATTTCATTTGGATAGCTACAAAGCAATAAGTTCCAGATCTGTAAACTGCTTTCCATTTGAGATTAGATTCCAATTTGTTGTACTCTATGTACAAAGATTTAAGATTATGAAACTTTCCCATGATTTTTTTGAGGAATTTCTTTTTGATTTGGGCGTTGTTGTTAGTTAGGGAAAGAGTTCGGATTGAAGAGGTGGTGGCTGAGATGATTGAATTGAATCGCTTCGAAACGAGTGAGCAACGGAATAGGAATTTCAAATCGGAGATACTTGAATTAACGAGTAGTTTTGAGAAGATAATTACCAGGAGATCTTTTGAAAGTTTTTGAGAATAATCTTCACCTTCAATTTGTGGTAGTGCTGATGGTTCCATTTGCAATTCACCTCTCGAGTTCGCCATGGCGCCTACGACAAGAGAGCGAGATAAAACCCTAACGTATACGTTCTGTTTCCAGAAATAATGAATGTAGAATACGTTCTCTCACTTTGACACTCCCTCTTTTCTAAAAGTGAGAAAAGAAATCTTCAAAGTACATAAAGTAATAAATAATTTATTTATTTAATAAGCTCTATTAGTATAAAAATAGAAAATTATTTATTATTTTATATATTCTTATGTGACTAGTGATAGTGCTTATTAGGAATAGATTTAAAAAAAATTATATTCTTTTATTTATTTTTATTTTTCTTAATATGTATGTAAAATATACTTTATAAATCTTTTTGGAGACGAAAAAAATATTTTTAATTTAAAAATTGATATTTTCATATCTGTTTTTTTATATATTTTCGAATGTAATAGAGCCTAAAGTCTAACTAAAGTAGAATGGTTGAAGTAACTTAACCATGATAAAAAGTCGGTATTCCAACTTTACCCCAACAAATACATTGACTAGCCCAACTAATACTTCTTGTAGTTTATTCTATTTGCCACGTATAATTAATATTATTTTTTAAAGAATTTTTATTAAAAAATTATAATTTTAATAGGTTCCAATTTAATTTTAAAAATAATAAATTTTAGTACGTTTCTTTCATAATTGTATTGATTAAAATTAAATTAAATTAAATTTAAATTTAACACTATATTTGGGACGAAAGGAATGTATATCTAATAGTTGTTGGACAAATTTGTAGTAATCTAACTAAAATATATTTAAACAATCTAAAAGAAAAGGTTAAAGAAAACAAACCATTACAACTAGAAAATGATCATTTTGTAATATTAATAAAATTAAAGATATCCAATATTATAATCACAAGGACGTGGTAATATCCATCAATTTGATAAATAACCAAAAATATAATATAAATCGTCAATATTATTGAGACTTTAAAACATATTATACCAGACATAACATGCTCTAGTAAACTTTAAATTCTATCAATGTTGGATCATCAAATTTACTTTCTTCAAAAGTCCAAACTTTAAACAAACAGCTCTTTTGTCGATGGGGTTTAAAAATAGGGTCCTTTATAATAATATACAATATTTAGTAAATAATTATATTATTAGTGTATCCACAAAATAATTATAAAAATAATACACTTTCTCATATTTATTTATAATATTAGTGCAATTAGGATTCCTTAATTTAGAGAATTAGTATAGGATTCAATTCATAATAATAAGAAAACCTAAAATCAAGGAAAAATAACCGCCATAATTAATAATTCAAATTCAAATATCTTGGATCTAACAACAAAAATAAATTCAAATTCAAAAATAATAATTCAAATTCAAATATTCAAAGTTTGGCAACATCATTTTCCTCCTCCCCTTCAGCGGTCATCTTCCTCATTCCCTTCGTCGGTGAGACCCAATTTCATGTTCAAAAGAAAACAAGAACACTGCATAGGAAAAAGAGAGAGATAAGAGAGTGATGTGTAATGTAATGTTGATAACCAAATCTTCTTAAAAAGGTAACCAAACTTTTATATCAAGGTAATTAACCCTTTATACCAAGGTTGTGACGCCCCCAAAATAGGTATACATCATTCATCTTGAGTCGCCAAATACATGGTACAAAAATCAAATACAAACTTCTTTAATACAACTGTCGTGTAAAAATACGATAAAACATAGCTGAGTTTTTACATGAATATTGTCTCATAGACAATATCCAAACTCAAATTCAATCATCATCACACTTATTATCACACTAAGTAGTGAGGACTACTAAAATAACCATCTCGGACCGTCACTCCATTCCCCGACTAATCCCGGCTACGTTCTCATTTCCTGAGGAAAACAATGAAAGCAAAAGGGTGAGTTCAACTAGCCAAGTAAAAAATATTATGACTAAGATAATGCAGAATAAATTATCATTAGCCTTCAACAGTGTTAAACTGATAAAATATAATAAACATCAAGTTTAACTGCAGCGGAACAAGCAATCCATTAGAAGAGTCAAGTAGAGCATGATATCTACTATCTTCTATGATTTAAAAAGTTTTTCATCCACTTTAACGCTGAGACTCATCTTAAAAAATAAACCACATCATCAAATCATCCTTGCACTATAGGCCAAGGATATTCATGTAATCATCAATGGTCATGATTATATCGAATAATCCTTGGTCATAATCATACCAACAACTGTCCATCAATGCACTACGGGCCAATGAGAACTTTTACCACATTATTTGTAACATTACGGGTCATGATTATACCGAATGATTCCTAGTCATAATCATACCAATCAACAGTCCATCTATGGACGTAAGCCAAAGATGACTTTCATCACAATATAAGCATGAGGATGATGACAATGATATAAATATTAATCAAACGAAATCAAGGATAAATATTAAAGACTTTAAATTTATTTAGAGTTTAAAAATATCCAAATTGTCAACATGATACTGCTTTGTGGAGTAAAATTCAGGAATAATATTCATATATCAAAAATACTTTTGACAGAAAGGAAATATATTTTTTGGGTGAATAGTACTTCAAGAATAGTACCTCGTGAATAGTACCCCGACATGAAAAGTGCTCCAAGTACCCGAGTAAATAATATTCGAGTGAATAGTAACCGGGTGAATAGTACTTCGGCATGAAAAGTGCTCCGAATACCCGAGTGAATAATATTTGAGTGAATAGTAACCTGGTGAATAGTAACCCATAAATAGTAACTCATGAATGGTATTTCGGTATGAAAAGATCAATAATTATCAAGAAAGCTCAGAATAATATTTCCATGAAAAGATACTAGATGAAGCGCAAATATCAAGGATATTCTACTAATTTCACGGAGTATAGAAGCAATACTTTAACAGAATGAGTGTAGAATTAGAAATACGAAAAGAAATAATATTACTCACATACTACAGAGTGTGAAAAAAAATATTATTTATACGAATACTGAAAAAAATAATATCCCTTACCTCAGAAGAAGACTGGATACTGAAATAGTGAAGTAGCAGACTTCTCTTCTTCTTTCTATCTATAGCTTCTCTCTCTATAATTGCTCTTGTGAGTGTTAGTGAATTGGTGATAATGAAAGAAGAATGAGCTTTTATTTATAGAAAAATATAGTTTCAATAATTGCACGTTTTGGGGCTCAAAATATTATGGTATAATACCTTCATCTTTTCCTTCATTTTTAATTTAGTCCTGCAAGTATTATCAAACTTGCACCACCTCCCCTAATAGTACATCATGTGAATAAATAGTTCAGTCATGTGAATCAATAATTCTATACATGTGAAAAAAATAGTTACAGTATAGTGTCAGGAATAAGTATGTGAATGATATTCCTAATTATATATGATTTGATTATGATATATATATATATATATATATATGAATGATTATACAAATATGCTTGCATTAAGAAAAGCTGTAAAGTCCTTTGATAGATAATAGAAACATATGTACAAGAACTTAGAATGAATTGATCAAATATGTTAGGTTGATCCTACATAAGCAAAACAACTTTGTAAAGTCCTTAAAAAGAAATGATGTACAAGGACTATAAATATAGAAAGATCAAGCATGTTAGGTTGATCTTATGATGTAATAGATAGGCTTATCTGATCGTCGAGCACTGCACCAGAAAGCGTAGTTTGCCAGGAGAGTCAAGGATAACTCGAGAGCTATCGAGGCAGAATCGTAGTCTGCAAGATAGTAGATCTCAGAGTTCGTAGACTGCCAGGAGAGACGAGGAAGGATCGTAGTGTGCACTTTCTCGGAGCCATAGTCTACTGAGGAAGTCATGTTCAGAATCGTAGAGATAGTTTGCCTACGAGCCGACCGAGCATCTGCCGAAGCCAAGTCAAGAATTGTAGACCACACTCTGAGTCGTAGAGTCTACTGATGTTAAAGCCAAGTCAAGAATTGTAGACTACACTCAGAGTTGTAGAGTCTACTGATCGTATCAAAGGCATAGATTGTAAGACCCCAAATTTTATGAAATAAAAGTATTCAATTTTTCTTATAATTATTATTCAGTAAATGGTTAAATTGATAAAAAGGTTAAAGTTAAGGGTGATATATGTAAATATTTTAAATACGCAAGTGGTTATAAAATACTCATTGTTGTCGGGGAATATTCGTTTGGTCGTGGAATATTCTTGTTGTCGGGGAATATTCGCATTTACTGCCAAGAAATCCATTTATGGGCCCCATAATGTAATAACCGCTTGATGAAGAAAATGACAAGTTTGAGTTTTTATAAATAATCTACGTAGTTATTCTGTTACTAACAACACCGTTGAAATACTGGTGGTTAAAATACGATGTACGCGTGGTTCACAAAGAGCATTACCTGTATTGCATGCAGATTTTTTTTGAATTATTGATTCTTACGTAAGAAGTCTTCTTACGTAAGAAGGCTTCTTACGTAAGAAGGCACTACTCAATAGTTGTTACAGTAATTACTGTTCAATATTTTATTTTATTGATTCAATAATTATTTGCGTTGATATTTTATATTATTGTTGTTTCAATAATTGTCACCGCACGATATTTCTCATTATTAGATCAATAATTCATATTATTTGAATAATATTATTAGATAGCATTATTGGCAATATCTAGAAAGTTCATCGAGAGAGGTTTGGTCACCTAATCAAGGCCAAAGAATGAGAAATCCTTATCTGAAAGCCCCCTTTCCTGTAGAATGTACCTGGTTGTCATTATTGTGATTCTCAGAATATTATTTGTGAATAATTAATTATTGATTTATATGTAAGAAAATATATATTTTATATGGATATAAATGAAGGAATTAATGCTGAGGTGTTTTACTAGTATTTTGTCGAAATGAAGAATGAAATTTGGAAATTTTCAGAAAATTTGTTTATTACTTGATTTTGTAAAATCTATACCTCTTTGTGTATAATGAGTTAGGAGATGAGCTATATATCAAAAGAAAGCCCTGGAAGTAAGCTAACAGTAGAAATTGGAATCACCCAAAAATTCATTGTGGATGTTTCGTAGTGACTGTTTGAATGAAATTGGTCCGAAGGACTCATAATCCGAAAAATCAGTGTTCTTGAGATATATTTCGTGAGTTATAATTTTTAATCCGACCGTTGAATCGTTGTGATTTTTGGATATGTTATACATATATAAGTTGAGTATATGTCCATAAATTGTGAACTGTTAAAACTTAACGTATGATTTGTTATGAATTTTAAGAGGTAACTGATTCGGAAATTATGTTTATAAATGATTTTTGGTGGAAAATTCTAGAATGAGTGGGTCCCACCTTTGGTTGGTGAAAAATGTACTAAAATTTATTTCAAAAATGGTGGGTGGGAATAGTAGTAGGTAAAGCCATCAGGTGGCAGGTCAAGTCTGCTTCGGCGTGCTAGCATTTTTCTATAAATAGGGTGCTTAGTTAAAATTAAAAATAACACCAGAAACATAAGTTTTCTCTCTCTATATTATCGAGCGTATTTTTGTGAGTATTTAGATACTTTGAGAGTTGCTACTCAGTGCAAGTTTCCTTCGGCTTTACATCCGATATTCCAGTCAGGAATACTGCTCTTTTGAGGTAAGGGGTTTTAAGGGTTATTATGTTTTTCAATTTCGTAATTTTTTCGACCCTCAAAAATTCTGGAAAAATTTGAAATGATAATTTGATGAGTTTTCTTGATTGTGTCCAAAAATGGTGATTTTTGGATGTATATATTAAGAGTTATGAATTTTATGAGAAAAGACTATTTTAAAAGTAAACCTTTATAACTCCTTGTGGTTACCTCCAAAATTGATAAAAATTTTATTGGCAGTACATGTATATAATAGAAGTATACCCTGTAAATTTTAGAATTTTTGGACAAAATTACAATTTATGATAAATGTCTAAATATTCGCGCTTTTGGCCATATATGAAAATAGTAAATGAATTTTAAAATTCCTGAGAAAAATATATGTTCAATATGGGACTATATTCTGCTAAATCCCAGAAAAGAAAATTTGTTTGTACTGATTTGGTATTTTTCATGAAAATGAACTAGTTATGAGTAAATGAATTAAATATGTTATGTGAAGTAACAAAATTAGAGAATATGATTTTATGGCTTGAGAATCCTATATAAGGTATATGCAGATTTTTGATGAGGGTTTTGGTTATTGGTAATAAAATTTTATGAGTTTGGCATTTTAGGGTGATTAAATGAATTAATTAATAAAGTGTAAACAATTAAAATAAATTGTTTATAAATTCAAGAAATGATTAAAATATTATGGTAGTATTAATAATATTAGATTATGAGATTATTAAGTGATTTATAACATTTGGATTAAGGTATTATAAAATCATTGATTTATGAATCTTACTCTTGAAATTAAATCTATATGTTGATTATGTTGTTTTTATTATCATATATAACATTCTTATAACCCTAAAGATGATATTCTCTTTGACTTGAGTATAAAGATGGGTAGATTATTGGTATGATCGTGACTATGTGTTCTCTTTGGCCAGTAGTGCAAAGATGAATTGTTAACTAGTGTGATCATGACCATTGAATTTATAATTGAATATCTTTAGCTTAAGTGCAAAGGTGAATTGATCAACATGGTTATAATTATTGTTTATATAACTTCTGAAATGATTATATATTTCTTTGAGATATTAATATCTTTGGCCCATAGTGCAAAGATGACATGTTGTTGAATATCTTTGGCCTGTAGTGCAAAGATGAATTGTTGATGAATATTTTTGGCCCGTAGTGCAAAGATGACCTGTTGTTGAATATCTTTGGCCCGTAGTGCAAAGATGAACTGTTATTGAATATCTTTGGCCTGTAGTGCAAAGATGAACTGTTGATGAATATCTTTGGCCCTAGTGCAAAGATGAATTTATTAGTATGATTATGAACAGGAACTGTGATTTGGTATAACCATGATCTTTGATGTTTCAGGTAAAGACATGTGATGAAAATTATCTTCGTCCTGAATGAGAAGAGGAATTTAGAACCACAAATATGATTATGAGTTATTTATATAATTGTAGACAGGAACTGTTGATTGATGTTATAGGGATAAAACATTGTTGGTAGACTTTTAACATAGAGAAGATATTAGACATTATGGTTTATTTGACTCTTCTAATGGATTGCTCGTTCCGCTGCAACTATGGTTGAAAAGTTTTATCATCTACCATATATTCTAAATCTCTGATTCATTACTGATGAAGGCTATTGATAAATTATTTATCTTAGTCATGATATTTTTTACTGGGCTAGTTGTGCTCACCCTTTTGCTTCATAATTCCTTTCGTGTAACAAGAGTGTAGTTGGGTCGAGCTGGGATAACAGGGGGAATAGCGGTGGGTCTATAGTCGTTGAGGTTCTCCCTAAATAGTATGGAAATAATTTTATTGAGAACTTTAGATAAGTGTGTCGATTGTATACGCTATTTGATATTTAATTTTGGTGAACCGAATAGGGTGAGGTGAACCCAACTTTGAAGGATGTTTTGCCACTATCATACAAGATGTCTAAATGACCTACGAGTTATCATAAGACGTGGTTGTGCACATCTACTTCATGAGAGTATATCTACGAGCACTACCTATATGATCTTGGAGTTTGGTTGAAATATAATTTTCAATTGCAGACAGTGGAGATAGTTATATGTCAAGAGAAGACTCACCATTGGAAAGAACATGATAGTAATCTTCTCATTTTTCTTTGGGTTCTATTGGGTCAACCAAGAATAATTCTCGAGTCATATGATATCTATCATAACCTAGACGCATTGCCTCCCATGTACGAAGGTTTCCTTGAGCACTTCCCAAAGATTTTAATTTCTAAAATAGTTATTGATTGTACCTTTATGTAATGTATCAATGTTTCCTTGAGCACTTCCCAAAGATTTTAATTTCTAAAATAGTTATTGACTGTACCTTTATGTAATGTATCAATGTGAGGTGCTGTCCATAGTTGGGACATGAGTCACATTTGTATTAAAACTCACAGTATATGTGTTATCATATTTTGCACGACAATTGTAGTAATAAAGTTGTAGTTTTTTTCTGTACCATGTATTTGGCGACTCAGAATGGGTTGGATGAATTGGACCTATTTTGGGGGCGTCACAGAGATCGTAGTCGAGCAAGATCAGATGAAGACAACAAGCACAACGACAGAAATTATAGAGTGTCAAGATCTGATCTCGGAGTCGTAGTGTCTGCACAGCCGAAGCTGAATCGTAGTGTGTAGAATTGAGACTTCAATAGATGTGATCACAATGCCAAGGCAGAATCGTAGAGCAAATACGATTCTCAACAAATGAGCACTCCCAGAATATCCAAAGGAATAAAGCCTCTGGTTGGTACTGCAAAGATACATCCCACTTGAAGGAAACCAGAGAGCACTCAACGAATGGTATGCAAGCTAACAGAAGATCTAAACATCAACTCAATCAGCATCTAGATTGAGTTGTGAAGCCATTCGATTCGAGATGAAGTCTTCCACAAGTTGATCATAAGAAGACTTCAATAACTGACTAAGGAAAGTCAGCTAGTGCAGTTGCTATCAAGAAAATAGAAGACATCGATCTTGGAAGCACCAAGATCGTAGTGTTTGCCAAACAAAGAAAGAACTGATGGAGTGTACACAGAGATACTGTTTAGCCTCTGAAGAACAAGGCTAAAGTGATTAAACATTAGGTCAGTCCATTGATGATAAGTGAACGGGAGATCACAAGGAGAAAGCGAAATTTGACACGCCACAAATCAAGTGTCTTGTTAATCGGAAGGGCCGAGTAAAAGAATCGAGCCATCAAGATCTCGAGATCACCGAGGCAAACAAAAGTGTTGAGGCACTACACAAGAAAAGGAAGAGGTGTTCTATATTGAAGATCCAATCAACACTCTTCAAAGATCGTAGTGTCGTATCTGTATGTCAAATGAGCAAGTCAACAATACACTACGATCAGGTCCAAGAAAGCAAGCATCAGAATCGTAGAGTTCGGCCATCCAAAGATTGAAGCATTGGCAACGGTTCAATCTGAAGGTTGGTATTCGGACAAGAGCTTATTGAGAGCATCGATGCAAAAGGACAACCTCTGATAGAGAAATCAGAAGGAGGAAATAAAGTCATCAACCTGCCCGAGACATCAGAGTGACATCTCTGATGTGGTAGGTGAAATAGTAGACTGCAGTGTCAGAAAGTCAGAAAAAGTTGACATGTCACATCTGCAGTCTACACCAAATAACTCGAAATCTACGAAGCATTTCAAAGAGCTTTCAACGGTTACTTCTCAACGGGGAGATTGGGAAAGAGTATAAATAAGCCAGAGCTTCAACGATCAAGGGCTTGCTAATGATTGCAATGTTGTAGAATCGTTGAGTTGGTAGAATGCTATTATTGACTCTATGAGTTCCACGAAAAGATTAACAGATCAAGTCTCAGTGACAGTGAGACTACATAGGTGGAAGTGAAGCAGCTTTGTATAAGGACTTAAACAGACTAAAGCTTCATTCAACAAAGATGAGAATGCCACTGAAAATGGCAGCTAAGCTGAAAGCCAAGAAGGACAAAAAGATAGCATTCAGAAGAGTGGCAGAGTACAAAGAAGATCCAGAGAGCCACTCTACGAATCACCATGAACCTAAAGCTGAGACTGAACAAGTGCAGAACCATATCTGTAAAACATTAAAGAAGGGTTCAGGGATTACTAAGTGCCAAACGAAGTCTACCAAAAGCTCAGAGACTTAGCAAATCTAGATGGTGATGGTGCACAACTGGTATCAGATGAAGATGAGCAAAAAGGAGTAAAGATCAGCTGCACCAGAGAAGATGTGGTCCAGAATCGAAGCAGAATGCAAAGAGGATCACATCAAGCTGCTAAGTACAAAAGATGTTTAAGCTTAATGACATCTTAGAAGCTCAGCACCAACAACACCACCACCAACAACAAACAACAACAAGAAGCCTGGGCCTGAGGGGTCCTTGTCCGAAGGGACTAAACAAAGTTCCAAGCCTGCTGGGCTTGAAGAGTTCCTAGGGAACTAGAGGAGTTCCAAGTTCACGGGCCTCAAGGAATCTTAGTGATTCTGTCTTGCCTTCATTAGTGGAAATCCTGCTACTTGAAAGCAGAAGAGTGGATTAAGAGCTTAAGTCTCTGAACCACTTAAAATCCCTTGTGTCATTTACTTTATGTCATTTACATTATGTACATTAACTGCTATAACTGCTATGTATATTTTAACTGCTTACCACTAAACTAACTCTACGAACAATGTATGTACGATTATGAATATATCAATGAAGGGGATCTTTTACTTATTCTGCTGTGCTTGAAAAGATTCTTATGATTGTCATATGCTAAATTATTAGCAATACAAAATAAACCAGAAAAGTATTAGAAAGAAAAATGATCTATTCAACCCCCCTTCTAGATCTATTGTGCCTACTGGGAACTAACAATTGGTATCAAAGCAGGTTCTCATGCTATATTCAAAAGCTAATCGCTTTGAGTCTGATCCTAGGCACAAACATTGTTCTTAGAGTTAGTTAAGTTGTAAGTCACATGTTATATGCAGATAACCTCACACGTTGAAAATATTGTGTACAGGTAAATGTGTATATACCCCTGAAGCTGCTCAGATTGGTCCATATTCTTGATTGCCATATCAACAAGGCCAAACCTTGTCTGCAGTCAATCTTGAAGTCTGAAGACCAGGCGAGAAAGCTCAAAAGTCAAACATCCACCAGCCAGAAAGATGAAAAGGCCATACATGCTAAGAAATATTTATCCAGAGAAGAAAGAAGAACTTCTCAAACAAGTGTCTGGCCAACCAGCAGCTGGATGTAAACCTTGTGAACTCAAGGATGTCAAAGAACTAAAGATGCTGCTATTTTCTTAGCTTGCATCTTCAAGACCACGACTGATTGATTGAAGGTCAACTAGAGCAACTAGCTGTCAGGAGCAAATGAGAAACCATGCACATCAATGCCTAAACTCAGTATATCTAATATAAATGACTGTTAAAAAACTGACAATAAAAAGGTATGGTTCCTCACTAATATAAATATGTACATCATGATTGCACCCCTTTATGAACTATAACAATATTCTTTCAAGGAATCATAATATACCTAAAAAGGTAAAGAGAAAAAGTACATTGAGGGTGGAAACTCAAATGCCTATAAACTTTCTCCCCATCCAAGCTTTAGGTTGAAGATGACATCTTGAAAGAAATCTGAAATGGGTCATAAGAGCATCACATGTTAAATTAATGTGAAGTAATCTTTACTGATGGGTTAGTATGTATGTACAACCTATGGTCTAAGTGTTTAATAACACACAAAGTATGATCAGTCCTACAAGAGAATCTTGAAGATTCATAGAAATTGATCACCTCCATGAATCAACTAGATAGTAATAAATCGTAGAGTTGATTCTCACTCTATGAACATTTAAACCCTGTAAACATAACCTAGCAAATGATGAAACCATCAAAGAAAAAGAGTGTTTTATTAAAATAGCAAATCTCATACACACTCACCATCATGTATCTCAAAATGTATTATCTAAATTAGTTACATGCATGAATATGACTGGTGGTGATTAGTATGATGATTATCCAAATATATGAGGAACAGTGGTTTGGAAAACTAACCTAGCAGGACCCATTTAACCATGGGTACCAAAAATAGAAATTTATAACCTGTAGGTACTTGGTCTATCTGGCCACACTAAGGAATGCTGAAGCAGAAGACTTCAGTCAAGAAAATTCAACCAGCAGAAGGCGTAAGGCCTGCTTGAAATGATTCGATAAAAATCCTATATGTCAAAGCTCATCTTCAAGACTGGGCTTTGAAGTGATCTCGAATAAAGCTCACATGGCTGGTGATCTTTATATGAGAGCAGGCCATTCAACCAGAGATGAAAAAGGGTCTCAGATGCTCAATCATGCAAATCATGTCATAAAAGAAGAATCCTCAAGGAAGCTCACCACAGAGGATCATCAAGCATCAAACATGAGGAACTCATTTCGGGAGCAGAACTCCACGAGAACAAACTGATAAAGAAGACTACGTTCGTAGTAATGTCAAATGATCGTAAAATGATTAGTTCTAGAGATATTATGTCTACGATGTAAACAGATTTGACTATCAGTAGTAATTTCAGTTAGAAGGAAATATGCAGGGATGCTTCCTAATGCACATGAAGAAAAGGAAATCACACCTCACTGAGAAGATAGCATAAACATGGGGAAGCAGTGATCTGTTAAGAAACAACATCGCTGAGATATACTATGAAGCAGTATACCAGCTACAGAGTCCCAAAAATTTGTGGCTGATGAACCAAATAAAGATCCATATTCAGTAAGAACGTCTCAAAACGTACTTCTAATAACCTTTCAGCCACCCAACTCAAAATTGTGGAGCGTCTACGATCAAACACCTGATCATAGTGTAAGAGCAGGAGGACACCACGATTACAGAGCTTTGTCTTTTGAGGTTGTGTATAACATATTCCATCATCGATCCTCCCCGATGAGGATGTTCTTCCCTGGTTTGTACCGCCAGGTCCTTCCGCTTCTCTATTGGAGTTACTGCCAACAGTTGATGTTGTCAGGGTTGCCTGACCTTCATTGATATGTGCATCAACGGATGAGATCCTTGTTGAGGATAATGTCAAGGCTGATTGACCTTCGTTGATGTGTGCATCAATGGATGGATGAAAACCCGTGGGGGAAAAGATTTTAGGGTTACGACCCTGCACTGATGGCATTGGACCTTTGTGAGGTATTGCCGAATGTAGTTTGCAATAGTTGAGATTATTGGTATAGTGTACCCTATGTTTGGGCGAATACCAATGAGTGATATGTAAAGCCACAACTTGACCCATGAAAACCAGGATTTCAGGCTATTATGCTCAATTGCGTAGCGTTTTTATTCCTGATTTGGCCTTTTTAGCTTGTGAGAACTTCTTTGCAACTCAAACTGAACCGAGCTGGAGGGGTGGGCCCCATTTAGTGGAGTCACAGGTACACCTACGACCAACCATGGGTACTTTAAGCCTGCAGGTTGCTTTCATAAGTCATTTTTATATTGCGCTACGAAGGAAATCCAAGAGCTCTTCTTCAGATTTACTGAGTTTAGGCGTCTTTCTGCAAATTCTATCACCGTACAAGTGTTCTACACTGTCCTGGTAACGTATGCATGTCTTCTTTTCAAGTTTTTATCCGTTGGAAAATGATTTATGATATAAAATGCATCTAAACACATAGTAGTGAATATGCATGCTCATATGATGTGATAAAAAATATTCAACATAGAAAATATTAGTATTAAACCATGTTAAACATAATGATGTGAAAAAATTCGACTTTTAAAACAGTCAAATTGGCACCTTTTTCTACTATTTCTTATCCTATTTGAGGACAAATGAGCTAAGGTGAAAAAGAAAAATAATCCTGGTAATTAGGCTACCCTTACGAATATTTTACTGTGATGTATTAATGCATGTAGGATATTTATGATCGCATGCTGGCAGTGTGTTCTTGAATGGCGACCTAGTCATTTTTTACGCGCATGTGATAGTCCTATTTACAAAGGGGACTATGGCAAAATTTTTCCAAAATATAGGCATTGGGTAGTCATGCATTTTTAACTCTACTATAGACGTATGTTAAAATAATGCATGCATGCATGTAGTCATAAAACTGCATTTTAAAAAGCTCCAGGTTAGAATTTATCACACCCTTTCTAAGGTGATTTGGAGACTTGTTATCCAGATATATGGATCCGGATCAGCCGAGTAGTTTCTGCAGGACCACTTCAGGTGTAAAGAGGAGGGCTTTTAAAGTGCCTCGACCCTTTCTGTCAGACATCATCGTCGTTTGGCAGAGGCAGTGATACGTCCTATTCGGGTTGATGTACCGATGTTGAGCACGAGGAAGAGGATGTTCCGGTTACGGACCCTGCTCCTGCTACACATGTTCCCCATAGGGATTTCCTAGGTATCCAGGTGATGACCCCAGAGTTGTTGGGCGATTTGAGTAGGCATCCCTCGATTTACTTGCACGCAAATGAGGTAAAAGCCAGATTTTGATATTCCTCTTTTTTCCTATTTGATGAGGAGTAAAGGATTCTGATGTTGATCTGCTTTGTGATGTAGGTTCCTGGCTTTACACAGCTTAGAGGGAACTTGTTCAACATTCACTCCATGTACCAGGCTCTGCATCCTGATTATAGAGCGATTGTGCATGGCTGGGGCTTTGGAGCTTTCTTTTCCATTTTTCCCCGTCGTTGTTCCTGGGGTTACCTCAGGGCATTGTCTGAGCGCTAGTTTCACCAGACTTAGTCTCTCTATTTGCTGGACTGTGAGGTGATGATGACGTCGATGGATTGGCGATTTATCACCGGTATGGAGTTTGGAGGGGATTTCTTGCCGTATGGCGGATATTACCCCGACTGCCTTTCGATCTTTGCTAGGAGTTCTGGTTGAGGCGTTCAAGGGCAGGACCGTTCGTACAGGTCCATTGAGCGTGGATGATATAAGTGGGCTGTTGAGTGAGCCCATACGCGATGATGTGAGAGTCAGTGATCGCATTCTTCGGCGATTGTTCCTGATGATCATTAGGGGTTGCTTCATAGCTGATAACTCTTCTACGGTGTCATTTTCTTTGGTGAGCACCACACGACATGTGGATGGTATCGGAGGGTATGTCTGGGGTTCCTACACCTTCGCCTATTTCCTCAGGGGTATGCGCATGCGTTCACAGGGATTGACGGAGGCTTGGTTAGGATTTTACCCATTTCTGCTGGTGAGTATTTCTCTTTTAATTTCCCATGTATAGGTTCAGAGTGTTGACTGACAACAGATGTTTGCCTTTGTGTTGGAAGTTCTGGGCCTATGAGAGGCTCCCATGTTTACGTCTTGTGAGTGTGTTAGGCTTGGAGGTCCCTATAGCTGAGGGTTTTACTCATTGTCACCTACAGCTGGAGTTATTGATAGCTGATACCATTACTTAGATTCCCTATTTTAGGGATCACTTGGCCATCGGTTTTAAGGATGGATACCCGACTGGTGTCGAGTACATTATTTCCACCCGTAGGATTCCTATCTTTACAGATGGAGGATGGGAGCTCTATTTAGGAGAGCGTTCTATCAGGAGCACCACATGAGAGATTCGTATACCGATCTTGCCTCCTGCCAGGCGTTATTGGCCTGTTTCATAGTCACCAGTCATTGATATCCCCTTGCTGGGTGTTGACGGTTTTACAATATCAGAGGGTCTACATACCCAGGCTATGTTTCAACATTGGTAGTCCCGTCATACCATCGGAGCCCAGACCCGCACCACGTAGTTTATGGGGGATATGGTTCCTGGATCCGTGATGATGACGAATTGGATGGCCTGTGTTAGAGATCCGACTCATTTGACGTATCGACGACAATTTGACTCTACAAATGGACCTTACACATTTCTTTATCCCAAGACTTGGGCGAGAGATCCGGCAGAGGCGGATACATTTGATCCTTCCAAATTTCGGTTCGGCCCCTCGAATGACCCATATGGCTTTGCTAGTGTAGATCCTCCATTGTATAGGCCTGATATCCCTATTAATGGAGACCTAGTGACTCAAGAGGAGTTACATCAGGTGGACAGGATTGATGATGTAGACATTGACACCATTGACTTCTTCTGATGTATATTCTCGTTATATCTTATGATAGGCCTCATTGATTACACCGGGCGGTACGTGTACTTCTATTCTCGCTATATCTTTTGATATGCCTCAGTTAGTAGCTGGGCGTCTGAGCCCCATTTCCCTGTATTTTAGCTGTACAGAGATGTATTAGATGATGATGTACTTAGGAATGTATATACTATTATTCTTTACATCATATTGCCATCTATTGTTCATCATGCATATATTATGTTACGCATATGTATGTATGTCCAGAGATATTCAGCATTGACCCCTGACAAGGCCCGTACAGATGTCTTTCTCGACAGTTAGCCATATTGATCATACCCCACTAGTATTGGTGGCATCCCGTCCGAGATCTTGGTATGATAGTATGTCACCTTCAGACAGGGTGACTGTAGATCAGTTATTACAACATACTATGACTCTCCTGATGTTTCAGGTTCTCGCAGGCTTTATAGAGGGTATGCTGGAGCATTGGATACCGTAGAGGCAGGTTTTTCGGTTTGGTATCTATGAGTTGACTCCTACTTTTAAGGAGTATGCACGGTTGACGGCGCTGCCACTGGACAGACCTTGCGTGCGAATGGCTATCAGCGACATGAGCCGATAGTTTATGACCCTCACCGGGCTGAGGCGTAGAGTTGTGCAGATGAGTTCACATCCGGTCATGTTGTATCCCATCATTTTTTGATGGACAGATTTGGCTCAAAGGATAGATAAACACGGTATTCTAGGGATTTTACCATGCCGGATGATCATTGGCATTCAGCCAGAGTAGATGTACTGCTACTGTGCATATTGTCATATGTATACATGCCACGATACATGGATGAGCTAGACATTGGTGTCATTATGGCAGTGAGAGCTCTCAGGGAGGGTCACACCATCGTACTGATGATTGTAGCAGAGACGCTGAGATTGGCTACATATTGCGCAAGACTACCCCCCGCAGGGGTATTCACGAGTAGTTCTATTATGTCAGACGTGTGGTTCGTATCACACTTAAGACCGATTGGTACATTTTGACGGCACGGGTATTGTTTTACCCATGAGATAGCCATGTCATACTCCTTTCAGCCTGCGGAGTGTACAAATCCTACATCTTGGTTCGTTTTTCTGGCAGGGATTGGAGATCCATTTGATATATTGTCGTGTACAGGGCTTTGTTCACCCTAAAACTTCATCACTCATGCTCTGGGCATGGATTATCTCCCTCTAGCTGGTTTGAGGGGCATGACTACTTACCACCCACTAGCCGTGATGTGTCAATTTGACCAGTTCCAGGATTTCCATCCTTTTAAGGGGGCATTGAGTCAGCGTTTGGCTTCCCTCCACTTGTCAGTAGAGGAAAGATCTAGGGTGTATGCCTATTGGGATTAGCGTGAGCTAGCTGCATTTTTTGTTAGCCATCCAGGTTATTCTGCAGAGTATTCTTCATGGATGGAGACAGAGACTACATCGGTTGCGGTAGTATCCACATTGTCGGGGATTGATTCTGATGATGAGGAGCCCATAGAGGACATTGATATTCCCACAGAGGAGGAGCTATTCATTGGATTGCCAGTAGCTCTTGCAGATTCTCCCAGTACGAGTGCTACTGTGATTTAGCATTCATCACAGTATTTGGAGCAGAGTCTTCATTTGATGACCTTTGAGAGAGATTAGGCTAGGGCCTTGATGTTGACAGCTCTTGATGGGAGAGACATCGCTCTATTGGAGAGAGATGAGGCCAAATCAGCCAGAGATGCATTGATTGTTGAGCGGGATGCTGCCCTATCTACTCGGGATGTGGCTGTTATAGGTAGTACTTCAGTGAGATCCCTTTCTACTAGCATGCTTGCCGATATGAGTGCATATATTGATGAGCATCATGCCACCATGCAATTAGCTGCGGATCTATTAGCTCGTGTAGATACTCTTGGGTAGGAGCTTGCAGCGTTGCCTCTTTCTTCGGAGAGAGATGCTGTGTTAGATCTGATAGTCCGCATACATACCGATATGTAGATAGACTTGTATTTTCATGCACAGATTAGTTTATCCATTTTCTTATGTACAACGTATATTGTATATATCAAACAACATTATATATGGTAGTGAAATATATGTTTATTTACTTCCCTTTTAGTTGTACCTTGATACTTGCTTGATATTTGCCTACTTCTTCAGGGCTTGTGATCTTAATGTATTCCGAACTCATCCTTGATATGTGGTCATTGAGATATCGTAGGATCTTTCAGAATGGATCATTGATCTGTGTGTATCCCTACCCTCTTTGGTCTCTTGGGACTGGTTTCTGTATGGAAATGTGTAGAGGAGTGTGGCTTTTCCTCTCTGAGATTCACTTTCCTACGATGGTCGCCAAGATCTCTATTTAAGAGGAGTCCGATTAGTTCCATCTCTTATGGATTGGTGTTGCTTCTTCAAGGAATCAATCTGCAGCTTAGATGGTCGCTTACTCTCCCATTTATGGGAGGCCGAGTAGTTCCATCCCTTTGATGCCGTCGGTGAAATGTGGTGGATTCTCTACAAAAAATGGGGCTTCAAAGAACAACCGATTTTCATTGCTAAAGGTGCCAAATTTCGTTTGCAAAGGGTTTTGGCAACGACTTTCTTGTCGTTGCTTTCTTTTCGTTCATTAAGAATGAGCGTTGCTAATTGTTTTTTTGCAATCGAGCGATATTTTTTCGTTGCCAAAAGTAATACATTTTGCAATGAAATTTGGTTTTCGTACAGAGACATCGATCCTTTAGCAACAAAATGTATTGTTGCAGAATAATTAAACTTTCGTTGCTAAAAAGCCCATTTCGTTGCAAAAGCCTTCTAATTGGCAACGAAATGAACTCTTTTTTTTTTACAACGACCATGCATTTTAGTTTCAATTGACACCATTTTGCAACGACATTTTTCGTTGCAGTAAATTATGAAAATTGTTGCCTAAGCTTGCTTTCGTTCCGGAATGTAAACTTTTTAACAACGATTTTTGTTGCTGATTATATTATTTGGCAACGACATTATGCTGAATTAGCAATGAAAATGTTTGTTGCTAGTTATTTTTCAATAGCAACGAAAGTCGTCGATTAGCAACGACATTATATGTTGTTGTTTCTTTATATGTGCAATGAAAGTTGATATGATTTGCAACGATAAAAAATGTTGTCTTTTATTTTAGTATTAGCAACAATATCCTCTCCGTTGTTATTAGGTTAACTTTTCGTTGCCAAATATTATATTTTTAATGCCATTAGCAACGAAAATTTGTTGCTAAATGAATAAAAAATTGTTGCTATTTTAAAACTTGTTCAATGCTTTGGTAACGAATTATATTATTGCCAAATCAAAATTTGACATTCTTTTTGTGTACCTGGTTGGCTCAATGTCCCTATAGCAAATAATGGAAAAAATACAAAAAACTAAAATATTATTAACTTAATAAAATCATCCACTACATAATCATTCATTATCTTTACAATTAACCATCTAAAGCTACCACAGTTCTTCAATCAAAGTATATATCTACATATATAGAGAGAGTACACTTCATAATTTCGTCCCTTGTCTTTCGTAAACATATCATGAAAATTTGATACCCAGTATTGTAAGGCAGGTCATAGAAACAGTCTGCCTGTACATATTTAAAAATAATAGCAAGTCAAGAAAATAAAGCAAATAGGTCACTAGATGCACTTAGTATCAAAATCAATACACAAAGACAATAGAGTTTCTACGTGGTACTAATGTACACCGTATTGCTTATAAGAAGAAAAGACAAATAGGCAAATAGGCAATCACAATATCATTTGCTACAAATCCAAATAGAAAAAGAACATTCAGTGCGACTATATGATTGCTCTGTTACAAGAAAAAATTGGAATCTTAATTGGCTATTTCATAAACCTTCAGTGCGACTATAAATGTTGACATATACATATACTTTTACAAGATAACGAGCTAGACAAATGTGTATGAGTTTGCACCAACTGCCCTAATATATATCAGGAAGAAATCAATTTTTGGTTGATAATTTTATTTATATACGACTTTAATGAAGACAAACCAACTTAACCTCAGACTCCACATTGGAATCTTTGCCACACTATAACTGTTATAAATTGAACTTTTCAAATAAAATTTGGGAACTTTTTTAGTAATTTTATTTAAGATAATATATAGATGTAGCACAAGCACACATGTCTAGTACTGACTTACTCTACCATATGTAGTAGATTAAACAACGATGAATGTATGCTAAGAAATAAACAAACTTCTAAAAATTTATTGTAGACTGCAAGAAATTAAAAACTATTGTAAATAAATAAAGTTACCTTGTATTGTCATGATTAAGGTAGTTATCTACATATGAAAGATCCTCGACAAACAACACATCTTTTCTTTTCGTTGGATTTAGTTCATAATGGTTAAGTGCCTGATTCGAATCATAACTTTGACCAAGATCCCTTGCAATAAAATTATTAATAAAGTGAATAAAAGGTATATAGACAACAAAAAATGTCATATAGATTCATGATGTTACATCGCAACTGTGTTTTCCCTTTTGAGGTTCATCTAAACATGCAAAAACTCTAGTAATTAGTCTAATTAAAATTTCTTCTTATTTGGTACTTCTTTATTAAGTCCGACTGTCCAAGATTGTACACCACATTCACATTTATTCAATTCAACTCTTTGAAAGGCATAAAGTAAAAAAGCTTGGAATTCGCCAATAGGACAGAAGATTATTGAATAAATGTCAAAACTTTATTCATTAGCCCTTCTTTGGAATGCTAATATAGGAAGAACAGTTTACCAATGAGGTCAAAAGCATATGGGACATCAGGTCCAACTACAAGAGTGATGAACCAGAAAGTTAGTAGAGAATGTCTAATTCCAACTTTGTAGTAATACTTAGTATCAAACTGCCAAAAAGAAGTAACTAATTAGTATTAACGCTTGATCACATTCATCATTTTTGAGAGAAATCCTCATAATTCCAAACATATTTCATACCAAAAAGCTCAAAAGTCGAAACTATCCATATTAAAATGAACCATGAATATAAGAAAATCACGGGATATCCAGAACATCCAAAATAACAAAAATTTACCTTCAAATTATTAATGATGCAGTGATGGATGTACCAAGAAGTATAATTGTAGTATTTATAGGTTGTAACCTTGCCCTGTGCTTTTTTGTTGTGATTGTTGAGATTTGAAATTTCCTCATTCTATGCTAATAACCTGAAAGTTAAAACAAATGTTAATCATTAGTAATTAGATCTTATTTCTTGTATGAGATAACTAGAAATTAGTACTATCAAATTACTGACCATTTCTTCAAATTCTGGGGATGGACCATGCCATTTGGGAACTTCTTGAGGTGGTTCTATGTAAGCAGCATTGGTGCTCATACCTAGAGTAATTGCTGCTATTCTCTCATTATTGTAGTATCTACCTCCAGCCAAATCTACGATGGCATCATCAACCTGCATGAGAGCACAACTGTATGAACTTTTTTCAATGAAGTTAGTTCGTTAGTTTGATGAACTTGTTTCAATATGTTGAAAAAAAATATTTGGATTAAACTAATTAGAGATTAATTACCAGTGCTAAAGCGCGCAAATAAACACCATATTTCTCCAAATCATGATTGATTTCATTTGCCAATTCCTTTCCGACCTGATCAGGAATGGAAGTGAATTGGCCTTAATTTGGTGGTGAAGGCTTGAAAACCAGTATACATTTATTCACCATGAAATTAATTTATGTGCGTATAGTCCAACAACAAATCATAATCATGCTATTTTTTCTAACATTAGGTAGACAATATGATGAAGCAAAGTGTAATTAAGTATAGGCAACCATGTCAGGCAGAGAAACTCTTCCATTTGATGACCGAGGCTGCAGCTTGATCCACCGGGTAAGATATGCTTACACCTAAATTATTTGTGGTTGCTTGTGCATCTTTGGTACTCTCTATATCTGTAGAAACAAACATTGCTAGCTGCAGGGCTACATATTCAAACAATTCCTGAAAAAGGAGTAATTAGAACAGTTGATTTGTAAAGAAGAAATTTATATCCCCTCCGTCAAAAGCATCGTCGGGTATAATGTTTATACTTGAATCTCCAACTTCTCTTATGGCTTCACCTCCAACATTTATAAACCTCAAAATGTTCTCTGGTACAAGGAACAAGATAAAATGAGCACTTGACTGCTTAAATTTCACAAGCATAATTGATAAAAGAATAAATGAAAATTTGGAGTTGCATTGTATTCATGTTCTATACCAACCAAAGTTGCATTTTGAAAATGAAATTAGATTATTGAAGTTAAAATAATCCGTTAATTAAAAACTCACATATTTACTATTCATTCCACATGGAAATTTAAAACATTGGAAATACAGTGATAACAAGGAACGATGACTTAACTCATTTTAATAGAGAAAATGCAATAAAACTTAACATAGCAAAGATATGTGTAAGGTATCAAAAGAAAGTTATTATCTACAACAATAATTATTCAAACGAAAGAAAACATAGCTTATGTAGTAGCACTTTAGCTTAAAACATTATACAAGTACATAACAATCACAATCTTACAGTAGCAATATATTGATCTGACAAGTCCTAAACTTGCTTCAAGACCTCTGACAAATACCAATAGCAATATTATTGATCATAATGTTTGGTTAAAATAAATTTTGACATTGCACACTCTAATATAAGTTGCTTGAAGAATTACAAGACTTCATTAACAGGAAAACAAAAACCAAAATGAAAAGAAAGAAAAAAAACCATAAAATGCTTGAATGCAATTCCACCAAATTAAATAAGAAAGCAAACATAGCACAACTGATTCCAATACACAATCAACTCAAGTATTCCAAATATGCTACAAGATCATATAATTCAAGTCCGGTTATAAGTTCCATTACAGTTAAACTGTGTCAAAATGTAAGTAGTTCCTTCAAGTTATTTAATGAAAGTATATTTGTAATAATATTATTTTTTGTACTCCAATATTTAACATAATACTGTCAAATATATAATTTGAAGTCTCTTTATTACATTCAGATTTAAATCTTGAAAATACTAAACTGTCTTTACATTAAATACTAAGTTGTCTCTTTCATCTTTTCAAATTAATTTTATAAGGGTAATATTGAGATTTTATAACCACTTTAATCGATCAGTCAAAGCATTAATTACATTTATTAATCTTTGAGTTTGCTTCTAAAACATCAATTAAAAGGAACAGAAGGAGTACATTTATAAGGTTTGAGAAATGTAAACTGATTTAAACTTGGAGCTTCAGCAGATTTGCACAAAATTTAATTTGAGAGACAAAAAAGAAAAGGTAGGATTGATTTAAAATGAAAGTTTTAGTTAACCTTACTAAAAATAATAATGATATTTGACAGGCTGCAGTCTTAAATTACAGGGATAATATAAGTCCATAATTTGATAAACATATTTACTCCAGCATCAACATCAACATCAAAATCAAGGTCAATATGTGACCACTCTGGTCATATATTCAATATCTGATGACATTCAGTACAATACTTCTCAAAAAGTTGTATTAAGCCTTAAAAACACATAGTCTAATAATAAGACTAAAAAACCAACATATTATCTACTATATCCAATTACAGGCTCCCTAATTAGTATCAAAGCAATTAGGCTCTAACGAGTGATAAATCCCTCTGTTGAACAAATAATGAAATCATTTGGGTTCCACATAAAACTTCAAAATATTTATAGGGCCATATGAAACATCACGAAGGGAAAAAATGATAGAAAGAAATTGCTAATCAAACAGATATATCTGTATTCCAAAAACCACCATTCCTATTCCCAATCTCAAAACCTGAAAATGACTACCAAAAAGATTATTATACTAGCTTTTCATTAAAAACATAAATTGACAACTGTAATTCGTTAAACATCCAATCAGTATTTAAGTTAATCAACAATCAAAGATAAACAAAACAAAATACACTGATAAAAAGCAAGCATGCTATTGTAAATTGAGGTTTATTGAGAAGGTATACATACCTCAAGAAACAATGCACTCCTCGCATGTAGCACCAAAAAATACCTTAAAGACCTCCCAGATCTAACCAGAAGGGCACACGATGGCCAATCTGATCAGAACATTAGAGATGAGAAGTGATCCAACGATGTCTAGGGTTTCGCGATCAAAAAAAGTACGACCAAAGATTACCAGCGACTGATCGAATGAGAAAGGGTAACGAGCGGCGCCGAGGTAGAGGAAGAGCCACGCACCAAAGCAAAAAGGGTAGAGAGGAGATAAAGGACTGAAATTATGAGTGAGAAGACTACTGGAGCTTATGAGTGAGAATTGACAAAGATAAATCTAAATTTAAATTTTAGGATATTATAAATTAATTATAACAAATTGAAATATAACTCTTTTGTAGAACCAAAAAGTAATATTTTAACATTTATAATTTGTTCTATAAAAAGAGTCATAATTATTATAATTTTATTTACTGTCAATTTATAACATTTTAAAATTTAAATTATTGTAACTTAATATTTTAATAAATACAATTAATATTGTAAATTACTTAAAAATTATTATTAAGAAAAAATTTCTATTAAAATATTAATTACATTACAATTTTAATTATAGTATATTATAAATTAAAGAACAAACTCAAACTTGACTTTTTCTGTAGAACATATGAGTATTTGTTTTTGGCATTTGTGCTCTATTCTACAAAAGTGCACCACTATTTTTTTTTGACATGATCAATGTATAAAATTTTAAAGTTTAATGTAGTGTAAAGTTATTTACTTTATAGTGTGTTAAAAGAAATAGTCAATACCGTAAGTTAATTAAAAGTGTTATTAAAAGTAAATTTACTACAAAGAAAAAAATTAATGTATTTATATTACAATTTATATTCACCATAATTAATTCTATAAAATTATTTAGAACAAAATAGTGACCAATTTTGTCTCTCAAAAAACCTTTGAACAATAATATATATAGTGAGTAATAATTACTTCATTAATATATAGTGAGTAATAATTAACATGCTTGGCAATCGGTTGTCACGGGTACTATTTCAACAACTATAATCTATATCGTTGATCGCAACATTGGATTTATTACCTGATTGAAATAGATTTCCCTCACCGCTACAGTAGTCAGTGACATGAAAATTACTCATTTGCTCATGCGCTACACTGTCCACCGCTACAAATTATGGTGGTAGTTTAGTTAACTAATAAATTAGAATGGCTCAGTGATAGCTTAATGACCCAATTATCCATAGGTCTTAGGTTCGAAACCTAGCTGTGATATTAGAATATATATAATTGGTATGTTGTTAAATCAAAATTTGCACTATAGAGTTATTAAGAATGAGTTCTTTAGATAAAGTCAATATATAGATAGAACCCCAATATAATAATTCGATGGATCAATTCTTGGTGTGTTAAAAAGATTTTATTTTTAAACGAATATTTTTAAAAAAATAAAAACTTGAACGACTGCCGTTGAGAGTAAAGACTCTCACATCTAATTTGGGAAAAACTACTGAACGCCAATTGAAATGGCATTGAATTTTTGGATATTTTTTTTGGCTAAAAATCAGAAAGGCAACCAACGCCCTTTTATTAATTTTTATAAAAATGAATCTAAAAAAAAATTATCTTACTTTTTTTAAAATGATTTTATTTTTTAAAATAATTTTGAAAAAAATAAAAATGTGATCCAATGCCAAACTAACCGGCATTGTAACTTTTTAAAATTTTTTATAAAGCAAATTTGTAAAAAAGAAGAGTAAGATGTAACATCACTTTAACTGACATTGGAATCTCTCTATTTTTTTTTAATTTCTTTGATCTCTTGTACTTGTTTACAAATATCAATATTTTTTTATGTTTATTCTTTGTCATCGGCGTTGGAAATGAAGGAGTATATAAGACTTCAACTATAAAAAAATAAAAATAAAAATTCTAACGCCAATTAAAGTGACGTTGCATCTTATTCTTCTTTTTTACAAATTCATTTTTTTAAATAAAATAAAATAAAATAAAATAGGGATAAAATTGATATTACATTAATACGAGTCAAACTAACTTATTAGGAATGACTTATAAGTCATTTTAAATAACTTTATTCTTTTTAGTTCATAAAACATAATAAATTTTTCTTCATCTTTTATCTTTTCTCTTAGAATGATAGTATTATAATTTAATTTTATAATATATTTGGAAAAAAGGTAAGAAGAGAACTACGAATAGCTAGGGGGGTATACCATTACTATTCTTCTTTTATGTTTTATTTTTTGGACTTAAAAATATGTTCATGATTTAAGTTACTCCCTCCGCTTCCAAGAATAAAAGTTCTTATTATTTTATGTAATCTCAAGTTAAATATTTACTTATATTAAATAATCTATTTATTTTTTTACAATAATTTGTGCGTAATATCCTTAGTATTAAATGCCATATATATTTTTATTATTTATAAATATTTATATATTATCACTAGTCATGCATAGAAAAATAAGCAATAGTTATGGCGTTAGTTTAGATAACTAATAAATTAGAATGGCTCAATGGTAGCTTAATGGCCCAATAACCTATAGGTCTTAGGTTCAAAACCTAGCTATAATATTTTTGCTTCTTATGTTATATTTTTTGTGTGTATTAGATAAATTCTATTACCATATATATATATATATATATATATATATATATATATATATATATGAAAAATGTATGTATGCAAAATGTGTGTTGCCTCCTTTTTAATTTTAATAAAAGGACTTTAACTCATGCAAGCATACATGGGTGAACAAGTAGTACAGAGTAAGAAAAGTATCGATCCACGGAGAAAGGTTTCAAAATTAAATTATTATGCACCAATCATATCACTATTTTTATATGCTTAAACGAATGCCTACAAGTTTAAATTAATCTAAACTCAAATAATGAATAAAATATGAATAATAGAATAATAAATCAGATTTGGAAATAATGGGATTCGAACTTCATTCCATATTTCATCTAAATATTAACATCATGCAAGATTATACATGTATCATGGAAAATTAGCTAAGAGCACAAAAGTTGACATAACCATTTTTCAATGCATTATGACATGCTTACATAACTTCCACATGCAATAGAAATCATGTAATCATCAATAAAATCAAAATCACTATATTTCTATGTGAAATAGCAGCAATATTGAATTGAAGCACAAGCTCTTATATTACTACATACGATGAAACAATATATTTATATCTGGTTCATGAAATGTGAAGCTAAACATTTCAGCCTCATAAACGTATGCTATCATGATTACAACCATACTCACATGTCATTTTTCAATTCCATATAAGTATATAAAATGAATGGTGATCAAACATTCATGCAATCCAATCAATCATAATAGAAATTCCATGATAACCAAACAATCAAGCAATCAGGCCATTAATTTTAGACTACATATCAAAATCCGTTAGAATCCCATAATGAAATTTAGTTCATTTCTGAACCGAAAGCCATTCTGGGATTATAGTAACACATGGAAAATAAATAAAACAATTGAAAGAGAAGATAGAATTGATCAAACCCAATTGCAGATTTTGTTCCAAAATGTTGTTCAAATCTCCAATAATTTCCAGTAAAATGAAAGGAGTTCTTATTCAATGACTCAATTCAAAAGAAGATGAAGAAAATCTAAAATGTATGCTCAAATCCTTTTTGGAAATGTGTTCAAAGCTTATAACCCTCGTTCCCTCATGAAAAACTGATAGAAACTAATGATAATCGCGTCTGGTACCAACCAGAGTAGTTTTGATAAGTTAAAACACTTCAAATTTCAAATTTCAAATTAATTCAAGTAACAACTTTTGATGACTCGCGCGGCCGCGCGAGATCTCAATACAAAATAGGTGCGGGCTCGCGTGTATGCGATTTTAGCTTCTGCGGGTTGATGGCGCGGGCACGCGAATTCAAGCTTGTGCAGCCGCGCGACTTCTTTGTTCTGCATATTTGTGTTCTGTTGCTTTTACTTCTGTGTCCTACTACTGTTTCTTCTTCCTCCATCACTGCTCAGTTCCTTATCTCCACTCGTTCCTCGTGCCATGCCTTCACTAGTCTCATACCACCTACCAATGCTGAACAATGCCATTTCCTGCATTTTCATACCATAGGAGTTCTCATTACACGTAATGCAAAATAACACAAAATGCAACTAAAAACATACTAAAATGTACTTGAGATGGGCATAGTTCTCGTGAATTGATATCCAATAAGTAGGTATAAAATCTACTTATCAAATACCCCCAAACTTGAACTATTGCTTGCCCTTAAGCACTGCATACGACATAAAATAATGACTTGCAACTACATGTTATGCAACTAGATTACGATGCAAACGAGTCTCATATTTTTCCAGCTAGGATAGAATTTCAGTCCAATATGCCTCAGCGAATTATCCAGATTCAAGAATAAAAATTCAAACTAAACTATAGACGTAATATCATACACTCAAATAACCCATACTTGCTATAAAGATTCTGTGTGTGTGTGTTGTGTTTACCAAAACTTGATTAAAACTAAGAATATACATGCTAAATTGCTCAAAACAGAAAATTACAGTCTAAATTAAGATTCACGTATACTAATGCAACAAAGACTACTCTAACATATCAAAACAAACTAAGGTTCAACAATGGGTTTAAACTACATTATTTTTACTCACGAGGGCAATTTTTTCGCTCTTTCCCGTGGTGTTTATTGCTATTTTTTTATACAACGAGTGCGTTTTACGCTCCATCTTGCCCCTTCCAAAGGGTCAATAATTCAGCTCAAGAAGGTTTCAAGATAGCTTTCTCTTTTCTTTTATTTTTTTATTTTTTTATATAGCATACCCATGTGTTCCCAAAGTTTGATTATCAATGTTTTTCATAGTCTAAGTCCATTTTCCACATAATTCTCTTTTTAAAACCACATTTCCTATCAAGCAATACAACATATAACTCTTATGCCTACAAGCATTTGTGAACACGTCAGTGCAAACAGAAAGCATCTAGACAACATCATGGATTACATCATATAAAATGTTATATCTAAGTTTATGTTATCCATTAAACTCAACAATCCTTCAAGATTCAAATTCATCATTGGCTAGACATAGATTCCACATAGCTAGAAATTCGAGACAAACAACTAACTATATCATGCAACTAAACATATACTAATGACATAACATATAAACATGCAAATTAAACATACAAAATATAACTAACATGCAACTACCCTACTACCCAATACCCCGAAACTTAAATTATTCATTGTCCCAATGAATGAAGGTATAGGGTTAGAAGAACTCCCCTATTGATCAGCTTCACTACCCTCTTCGGGTGGTGAATCCGGTGGTGGAAATGGCACGGCTGTCCCAAACTATGGCCATTCGAGCATAGTCCCCTGCTGCGCAAACGCCTCCGCTAGCGACCTCGTCAAACACGTAGCAAACACTGCAAAATTGTCATACATAGCGTCGACCTTTCCGCTTCTAACCTTCGAGTTATGTCGATCCCCAATAAGCGAAGGTGGCTTGGGTTGGCGACGCAGCATGCTTCATTTGTCTTCACAGGTCGCTGATGATGGAGTAGACGATGCGGGACGAAGAATAAAACCCTTTCCTCTTGGATGCGGAGTACCCCCTTGCCAATCTTCAAATCTTGCTATTGTTGCATGCGTAATGTCCTGGCTTGGGTATTGCAACTGCTCATCCGTCCACCTAACTCCTGCCTTGGCACACAAATGAGTCACTATTGAAGCATGTGGAATATTTCCCGTGGTACTTCCCCGCATGTATCTCATCATGTTCTGATTAATCAGGTGACCTATATCGATATCCTTTCCCACAATAATCCCCCATAATATTATTGCTCGCACAACTGTAATCTCATGCTGATGAGAAGATGGCATGAGTTTGGCACACACAAAGAGATTCCAGGCCTTTGCATAACGATTGAGAGTGGAAGCCGAAAAGGTCTTGGGTTGATTAGTGCCCGGAGTGCATGTCCATTGAGTCCTTGGAATACACAAATCAGTGATAACAACATCCAAATCCGTCTCCAAACGTTCTGCCTCCACCCAATTCATTTGTCCTGCCAGAGGGTCGGGTAAATTAAATACTCCACGAATAGCTCTCGGTCTATAGTCCACTTGAATCCCACGAACGAAAGAAAACCCGTTCATCGTTTCCCGCCCATTTGCATAAAACTCCCGCACAACAGCCATAGGTGCAGCCAATGGCATAGAGTACACACCATGCCAACACTTTTCTCTAATCATCTGCACTAACTATCCGTCCTGTGCATCTAGCTTGAATCCTCGTTCGCGAATAAATGACTTCCCCATAATTCGATAGTATTCTATTTGAGCATCCAAGTTGACAAATTTAGAAAAATCAACATTGTCACTGCTTTGACTGCTTGCAGAGGATGATTCAGGAGTGCAAGTGCGAGCACACTTAGGACCTATTTGAAATTAATGAAGAATAAAAACTCATTTGATATGATCGTGAGTGATATATTCGCTGCACAGAGAACCCCCAAACTTATATGGCACAAACCCACTGAAGCCCTAGTTTTATCAGTGTAGATATCGAACGTGGGTAGGAGAATTGATGCTATAAACACACAGTAGAGATGAGACATTACACCTTCAATATGGAATGATTTGGAAAGGAAGAGTCGTGTGTGTTGTGGAGAAGAATGAAATACGCTCTCTGTTGTTTCAATTGATGGAAGATATAGGGCAAGACACATCTTTAAAACTCAAAAAAAAATTTCAAAATCCGGTGTCGGGCGCGGCCGCGTGTGTTCTGAATGGGGACATGGCGTGGGTGCACGAGTACTCTTTTTACACAGACTTGCTGTGAGACCCCAAATTTTATGAACAAAGATTTAAATTTCTTGAATTTTTTGATGAATATTATGGAATGAATTTGATATAATGTTATAGTTGTGGGTAATATTTATAAATTTTGCAAAGTACGTAAGTTGTTATATAATATTCGATTGGTCGGGGAATATCCGTACGACGGTACAATCATTGGTGGACCCCATAATGGAATTATTGTCGGATTAAGAAAACGACAAAAATATTTTTATGAAAATAACGGCAGAAGTTTTACCATTAACTGCTTAAACACCCTTGTTAAAAGTACAAGAATACGCTGTGGGTTGCATAGTAGCAACTACCAGTATTGATTATTGATGCTTAGGTGAGAAGTCACTCGGTTTTTGTTCAATTATTGCTACAAGAATTGTCAGATAAGATCTCATGTTATTTAATTCAATTATTGTTTATTTTATATATTATTAAATCAATAATTGAAATAACAAAGTTATTAATATTATTATTTACAATATTAACGATGTCTGTAAGTTCTCGCCAACGAGAGGTTTGGTCACCTAATCAGGCGCCTAATAGGAGAAATCCTTTATTGAAAGCCCCTCTTTCTCGGGAACGACACAGTCGATTAATATTGTGAATTATAATAATGATGATAAATGTTGTTAAATATATTGAGGTGTCTTTTTATGAAGTCACTAAGTTTATATATATATATATATTATAAATTTTGTTTTATTAGTATTATTAATGTAATAAAATGAAAAGCTTTTTATATAAAATAGAATACTTTTATAAAGTTATTTATTTTATTAGACTATAAATAGAATATATTATATTCTATTATGCGTAGTAAAATTTTTTTATATAAAATGTAATACTTTTATAAAGTTATTTGTTTTATTAGACAATAATTAGAATATATTATATTTTATTATGATATAGTGTTTTGATAGTAGGTTCAGATAGTGTTTTGTATAGTAAAATCTTTTATATAAAATAGAATACTTTTATAAAGTTATTCATTTTATTAGATTATAAATATAATATATTATATTTTATTTAAAAGATTTTGTTTTATTAGAATATTTTATAGTAAACCAATCCGAACCGTCTGCTTAAAAGTAAATCAATCTGGACCGCTCATGAATTAATTAGTTACTATTCACCCATTCTCCTATAAATATAAGCTCATTCCTTCATTATTTCTTACGAATTCAATTTGAAACTCTGAGAGAGAAACTATAGAGAGAAAGAAGAAAAAGTATTCTCGCTACTTCACTACTCCTATATCCAGGTTTGTTCTAAGGTAAGGGTATTATTTCTTTTGTATTCATGAAGAGAACTTCTATTATTCCATTCTATATTTTTCTATTGGAATAACTCAGTATATGCTGCCACCCTATACTTGGTGAAATTCTTCATTATTCCATTCTTTATCATTATGTTGTAATAACTCGCCATACATGCAAAGCACTATATACATGGTGAAATTCTTCATTATTCTATTCTTTATTATTCTCATTGGAACATCCTCTCGTGCGTTTCTGGCGTAACATAACCCGGTTCCGCTTATTTATTATTCTCGTTGAATATCCTATCGCGTGTATTACACACGACCGTTCCATTAATTATTATTCTATTAGAATAACTCATGTCATGCGGTTTATCGCATGCACGGTGATTTCATTGTTATTCCATTCTTTATTATTCTGCTGGAATATCCCGCTTGGTGCAAATTTCGCCGACCTGGTTTTGTTATTTATCATTCTATTGAATAACTTTTATCATGCGGCTATCGCATGCTCGGTGATTTCTTTTGTTATTCCATTCTTTATTATACTCAGTTGGTTAAAGTTTTGACTTCTATACTCCATGAAATTGGTGGAATATCCTTGATATTTGCGCTTCATCCAGTATCTTTTCATGGAAATATTCTTCTAAGCATTCTTGAATTTTACTCTACAAAGAAGAATCATGTTGACAATTTGGACGTTATTAGTTCATGGATAAATTAATTCTTGAACTTGTTTTATTGAATTCTTATATCATTGTCATCATCCTCATGTTTATTTTATGTTGAAAGTCATCTGTGGCCTGTAGTGCATAGATGAACTTGGTATGATTATGACCAAGGATTAATCGGTATAATCATGACCGTAATGTTACAAATGATGTGGTAAAAGTCCTCATTGGCCCGTAGTGCATCGATGGACGCTTGTTGGCATGATCATGACCATCGATGAATACACGAATATCCTCGGCCCGTAGTGCGTGGATAATTTGTGGTTGTGATACTAATGAATATCCTCGGTCAGAAAAGTGCGGATGATGATGTGGATTATTTATTAAGTCGAGTCCCAAATGATAAAAGTGATGAAAACCTTTTAAATCATAAAGGATAGTAGATTTTATTCTCTACTTGACTTTTTTTAATGGATCGCTTGTTCACATTGCAGCTTAAACTTGATGTTTGTTATATTGTATCGCTTTAACACCGTGTTGAAGGCTAACGATAATTTATTCTCAGTATTATCTTAGTCATAATATTTTATCGGGCTAGTTAAGCTCACCCTTTTACTTTCATTGTTCTCTTCCGGAAATGAGAACGTAGCAGGGACTAGTCGGGGAACGAAGTGACGGTCCAGATAATAGCATTAGTAGTCCTCACTATTCTGTTAAATTGTGTGATAATAAATATAATGAGGACTTAATTGAGAGTGGATATTGTCTAGATGACAATATTTGTATTAAAACTCATAGCATATGTTTTGTCGTATTTTACACGACTGTTGTATAATTAAGTTATATTTAAATTTTGTACCATGTATTTGGTAACTCAAGATGGGTGATGTATACCTATTTTGGGGCTGTCTACTTAAATAAAGTGGTAGCCTTTTTTTTAATATATAGTAGCATCACACATGCGACCTCTCCTCTCACCGCTAATCTGCATCTTCCAATACATCAACACAGTGATGACTTCTTTCCAATTCACCTGCATAAACACCAAATAATCATATCAAAGCATGAACTACTGAATACGCAAGAATAACTATCTAATCATCATACTCTCTATACTATTCTCAAACATAGCCCTATGCAAATTCAGCTACCAAAGCACTTATGCAGAACTAATCAAACTATCATAACTAAAAATGAAAATGAACTAACAAAAATAATCTAAACAGAATAAATAACAAGTAGAGATAGAAACAATGGGTTGCCTCCTATCAAGCGCTAAGTTATAGTCAATTAACTTGTCTGTCTCTAACTTTTCATGTTGAAGAAAGAATTGAGGTTACTTTTTGTCTGTCAACCTCGCCACCAAAATAATGCTTTAGCCGCTGTCCATTCACTTTAAACGGCTTGTCCGAGAACTTATCGAACACTTCTACTGCACCATGTGGGAAAATTGTCTTCACTGTGAGTGGCCTTGACCAACTTGATTTGAGCTTCCCAGGAAAAAGTTTAAGTCTGGAATTGAAAAGCAAAACTCTTTGTCCCGGCTCAAATGTTCTCTCTATGATCTTGCGATCATGCCATTTCTTCACCTTTTCCTTGTATAACTTTGAGTTTTCATATGCCTGTAATCTGAATTCATCCAACTCATTGAGTTGAAGTAGACGTTTTTCTCCTGCAGCCTTCAAATCAAAATTAAGCTTCTGAATCGCCCAATATGCCTTATGCTCAAGCTCCATAGGAAGGTGACAGGCTTTGCCATAAACTAGCTGAAAAGGTGACATGCCCAACAGAGTCTTGTACGTAGTTATATATGCCCAAATAGCATCATCAAGCTTTAAGGACCAATCCTTTCTTGTGGGGTTCATAACTTTTTCCAGAATTCTCTTAATTTCCCGATTTGAAACCTCTGCTTGGCCATTCGTTTGCGGATGATAAGCTATAGCAATGCGATGATTCACCCCATACTTAGCTAACAGAGTTGTGAACTGCCTATTACAAAAATGACTACCTTCATCACTAATGATAGCCCTTGGAGTCCCAAACCTCGTGAAGATACTTCTTTGTAAAAACCTTAGGACCACTTTGGCATCATTTATTAGAAGAGCTGCCACTTCCACCCACTTTGACACATAATCCACTACTAGCAAGATGTATAGATTTCCACATAAAGAAATGAAAGAACCCATGAAATCTATCCCCCATACATCAAAAATTTCCACTTCGAGGATTGTGTTCAATAGCATTTCATTCCTTTTCGAAATGTTCCCGACTCTTTGACATCTGTCACATCTCTGGACGTAACTATAAGCATCCTTGAAAATTCTCGACTAGTAGAATCCTGCTTGTAGCACTCTAGCCGCTGTTCGCTCTCCACCGTAATGACCCCCATACAATGAAGCATGACAATCCTGCAAAATCCCCTCTATCTCGCTATATGGGATACACCTTCTTATCATCTGATCAGCACATTGTTTGAAAAAATATGGTTCATCCCATATAAACCATTTAACATCATGCAAGAATTTCTTCTTTTGATGACCAACCAAGTCAGAAGGTACCATCTTACTCACCAAGTAGTTCGCGTAGTCTGCAAACCATGGCACTTCCCCTTTTACCACAAATAACTGTTCATCTGGAAAGGATTCATTAATCACAATCTTGTCATCTGCCTCCCTTTCCAGATTCTCTAGTCGAGATAAGTGGTCCACCACTTGGTTCTCAGTTCCCTTTCTATCCTTGATCTCTAAATCAAATTCCTACAACAATAATATTTATATGATCAAATGGGGCTTTGCATCCTTCTTTGCCACTAAGTGTCGAATTGACGCATTATCCGTGTACACTATCACCCTCGTACCAATCAGATACGCTCAGAATTTATCAAAAGCATACACAACTGCCAATAATTCTTTCTCTGTGGTGGTGTAGTTCAACTGCGCATCAGTAAGGGACTTGCTGGCATAGTATATCACATGAAAAATCTTTTCCTTTTGCTGACCTAAAACAGCTCCTACGGCATAATCACTGGCATCACACATCAATTCGAATGGCAAATCCCAATCTGGTGCTGTAATAACTGGTGTTGAAGTTAACTTCCCTTTCAAGTGCTCAAATGCAGACATGCAATCCTCATCAAATTTGAACTGTGCATCCTTCTCCAATAAACTGCAAAGTGGTTTAGTTATCTTGGAGAAGTCTTTTATGAATCTGCAGTAAAAGCCTGCATGTCCAAGAAAATTGCGAACACCTTTTTACCAAAGTAGGTGGTTGCAAATTCTCAATAGTCTCTAATTTAGCCCTGTCCACCTCAAGTTCCCTCTTCGACACCTTATGTCCCAGAATTATTCCTTCTTGTACCATAAAATGGCACTTTTCCCAATTCAATACCAAGTTTGTTTGAACACATCTTCTCAACACCATCACCAAATTATCAAGACATAAATCAAAAGAATCCCCAAATACTGAGAAATCATCCATGAATACCTCCACATTTTGTTCCACCATATCCGAAAAAATAGCCATCATACATCTCTGGAAGGTGGCTAAAGCATTGCACAACCCGAAAGACAAGCAAAAGTACCGTATGGACATGTAAAGGTTGTCTTTTCTTGGTCCTCTGGAGCTATAACTATCTGATTGTAGCCTAAATATCCGTCCAGAAGGCAATAAAACTCATGATCTGCTAGTCTGTTCAACATCTGATCGATAAATGGCAGTGGGAAATGATCTTTCCTTGTAGCTTTGTTAAGCCTGTGGTAGTCCATGCAGACTCTCCACCCCATCACTATTCTTGTTGGAATCAACTCATTATTCTCATTAGAAACCGCAGTCATACCACCCTTCTTCGGTACACATTGCACTGGACTCACCCATGAACTATCTGAAATTGGATAAATTATGCCTGCATCCAGCCATTTCAATACTTCTTTCTTGACCACTTCCTTCGTGATCGGATTAAGTCTTCTTTGTTGCTCCACCGACGGCTTACTATCATCTTCCAGCAGGATCTTATGCATACAAAAAGAAGGGCCGATCCCTTTTATATCTGCTATAGTCCATCCAATAGCTGACTTGAACTCTCTAAGAACTCGTAGCAGTTTTTCTTCCTGAAAAGATGTTAGTGCAGAAGAAATAATCACAGGTAACTTTGAATCTTCATTTAAAAATGCATACCTCAAATGGTCTGGAAGTGGTTTCAATTCAAGTTCTGGAGGTGTATCCAGAGATGGCTTCAATTTCACTGACGTCTCTCCAGCTTTCTTTAATGGCTCAGCAGGAGTTTTGAATTTTCTGAATTATGGAGTAGTATCAAGAAAGTGCACAAGTTCTTTAAATTCCTCATCCTCTAATTTTGAATTTCCAGCGATAACACTTCTCAACGATTCATGATCCATCAAACTCTCTACTTCATCATTTAAGACCTTGTCCACCAAATCAACTCTGAAGCATTCCTCTTCATCTGTCGGAAATTTCACTACCTTGAATACGTTAAAGGTAACTTCCTGATCATGAACACGCATTATGAGTTCCCCTTTCTGAACGTCTATCAAGGTTCTTCCTGTGGCTAGGAATGGTCTTCCTAGTATGATTGGTATACTCCTATCATCTTCATAATCTAAAATGATGAAATCAGCCGGAAAGATGAATTTATCCAGTTTTACCAATACATCTTCAACAATTCCCCATGGATAAGTGATGGATCTGTTAGCTAGCTGTAAAGAAATTTTTGTCAGCCTTGGAGCCGGCAATCCCAACTGATTAAATACTGACAAGGGCATCAAATTGATACTTGCTCCAAGATCACACAAACATTTGCTGAAGCTCATCTTTCTGATTGTGCATGGAATTATGAAACTGTCCAGATCCTTCAGTTTTGGAGGTAATTTGCGCTGAAGCACTGCACTGCATTCCTCTATCAAGGCCACTCTCTCAAAATCTTTTAATCTCTTCTTCCTTGACAAGATACCCTTCATGAACTTTGCATAACTAGGCATCTTTTCCAATGCCTTAGTGAAAGGTATGTTAATCTGCAGCTTTTTAAAGACCTCCAAGAACTTACTAAACTGCCTGTCTTCCCTCTACTTATGCAATCTCTGTGGATAAGGAACTGGAGGGTGAACTATTGGTATTTTATTCACGGGCTTCTCAACTGAACCTACTTTATTCTTCTCTTCTTACTGTTGTCCAGAATCTTTATCATTTAATTTCTCAGCAGACAAATTTTTTTTTCACGCGCATTCGCTGCTGCGTCTTCCCTTTGTAAAAATGGCGGCGCGGCAGCGCTTATGCCGATTTTTCTCTCGCAACCTATTTCCCAGACCTAAGTGTGATCGCTTGACATTGTTCCTTCCCTTCTCTTCTTGGATTTGCCTCTATGGTACTTGGCAATGAACCCTGGGGTCTGTTATTAAGCATGCTCGCCATCTGACCCATTTGAGTTTCCAGATTTTTGATAGCCACTGCTTGGCTTTTAATCATCACTTCTGTATTTACCATGTCCTTCATCATCTCCTCCATTTCTGATTTCTTTTTTTGCTAAGGTGCAGATTGAGTATGATGTTGTTGTTAAGAAAATCGAGGTGGATAAGGTGGTCTTGTCGCAAATTGTTGCTGAGCTGACTATGACTGAAATTAGTTATGTGGTTGAAACTGACTCTGTTGATTGCCTTGATTATTTGGCCAAGTGAAGTTTGGATGGTTTTAGTTGTTGGAGTTGTATGTGTTCTGAAATTGTCCTTGATCCTTCCTATAGTTGCTCACATATTGTATGATTTCAACCGATAAAGACATTGGTCCGTTGAATGTGACCTCGCACAAATCTCACACACAAAGGCAACTCGTTTTCGCTTTCGTCTCTATCAATCTAATCAATTTTCTTCGCCATGGATGCCATCTCAGGCCGACAATCGAGTGATAGCATCCACTTCTAACAAACTCAGAACTTTGGGTCATGGGCATCCAGGCTGTAGGGTTTTGAAAATCATTTGCTGCCATTGTCTCAATAAGGTTATAGACCTCTTCATAACTCCTCGCCCATAAAGGTCCTCCTGTAGCTGCATCTACAATCGGCCTTGACTGCCATCCCAATCCATTATAAAATGTGTTGATAACCATCCAATCTGGCATGCCATGGTGTGGACACTTCCTTAGCATCTCCTTGTATCTCTCCCAGGCTTCATATAGAGATTCACTCTGTTATTGCTCAAACTGGGAAATTACTGTCCTCATCTTTGCAGTCTTAGCCATTGGGAAAAACTTGGCTAAGAATTTCTGTGCTAGATCCTCCCATGTAGTAATAGATCCCGAAGGTAAAGAGTGAAGCCAACTTCTTGCTTTATCCCTCAATGAAAATAGAAATAGTCTAAGTCTGATTGCATCCTCTGTCACCCCATTATATCTGAAAGTGTCAAATATTTCAGTAAAGCTCAACAGGTGCTCATTAGGATCATCTCGTAGCAAAGACCCCTAAATCAGATCAAATCTCGCACTATTTGAATAGTGCCCAACTTTATCTTAAAGGTGTTGGCTGCTATCGCTGGCTTGACTATACTTGACTGCAATCCATTAATATTCGACATTGAATAATCTCTCAAAGCTCTGCTCTTCTTCTTCTTTTTTCTCTTTGCCATATTAGCCATATTAGATGTTGTGGTCTCTAAGACTGCTTGTAAATTTCTACACACTTTTGTTTTCCAACCTCTTCCATTAATATTATCTTGAGCAGGTGTTAACTTAGAATTGGATGACCGTGTGCGCATAAAAATATATACAAGTACCTGAAATACAAACAAAAACAAAAATAGAAATGAGATAAGATTAGATTTGTCTAAGTCATACAAATATAGCTTAAAACTGATGATAATAATAATAAATTTAAACGCCTCTCCCCGACAACGGTGCCAAAAACTTGTTGCCTCCTTTTTAATTTTAATAAAAGGACTCTAACTCATGCAAGCATATATGAGTGAACAAGTAGTACAGAGTAAGAAAAGTATCGATCCACGAAGAAAGGTTTCAAAATTAAATTATTATGCATCAATCGTATCACTATTTTTATATGCTTAAACGAATGCCTACAAGTTTAAATTAATCTAAACTCAAATAATGAATAAAATAAGAATAATAGAATAATAAATCAGATTTAGAAATAATGAGATTCTAACTTCATTCCATATTTCATCTAAATATTACCATCATGCAAGATTATACATGTATCATGGAAAATTAGCCAAGAGCACAAAAGTTGACATAACCATTTTTCAATGCATTATGACATGCTTACATAACCTCCACATGCAATAGAAATCATGTAATCATCAATAAAACCAAAATCACTATATTTCTATGTGAAATAGCAGCAATATTGAATTGAAACACAAACTCTTATATTACTACATACGGTGAAATAATATATTTCTATCTGGTTCACGAAATGTGAAGCTAAACATTTCAGCCTCATAAACGCATGCTATCATGATTACAACCATACTCACATGTCATTTTTCAATTCCATATAAGTATATAAAATGAATGGTGATCAAACATTCATGCAATCCAATCAATCATAATAGAAATTCCATGATAACCAAACAATCAAGCAATCGGGCCATTAATTTTAGACTACATATCAAAATCCGTTGCAATTCCATAATGGAATTTAGTTCATTTCTGAACAGAATGCCATTATGGGATTATAGTAACACATGGAAAATAAATTAAACAATTGAAAGAGAAGATAGAATTGATCAAACCCAATTGCAGATTATGTTCCAAAATGTTATTCAAATCTCCAATAATTTCCAGCAAATTGAAAGGAGTTCTTATTCAATGATTCAATTCAAAAGAAGATGAAGAAAATCTTAATATATGCTCAAATCCTTTTTGGAAATGTGTTCAAAGCTTAGAACCCTCGTTCCCTCATGAAAAACTGATAGAAACTAATGATAATCGCGTCTGGTACCAACCAAAGTAGTTTTGATAAGTTAAAACACTTCAAATTTCAAATTTAAAATTAAGTCAAGTAACAACTTTTGATGACTCCCACGGCCGCGCGAGATCCCAATACAAAACGGGCACGGGCGCGCATGTATGCGATTTTAGCTTCTGCAGGTTGATGGCGCGGGCACACGAATTCCAGCTTGTGCAGCCGCGCGGATTCTGTGTTCAGTATACTTGTGTTCTGCTACTATTACTTCTGTGTCTTGCTGTTGTTGCTTCTTCCTCCATCACTACTCAGTTCCTTATCTCCACTCGTTCTTCGTGCCATGCCTTCACTAGTCTCATGCCACCTACCAATGCCGAACTATGCCATTTCCTGCATTTTCATACCATAGGAGTTCTCATTACACGTAATGCAAAATAACACAAAATGCAACTAAAAACATACTAAAATGTACTTGAGATGGGCATAGTTCTCGTGAATTGATATCCAATAAGTAGGTATAAAATCTACTTATCACTGTGTATTATATAGTAGGCTATGACGATGATTTTTTGGGCTATAGCGACTGTTTCACCCGTCGTCATAGCTATTTTGGGCTATGGCGATAGTTTATCGTCGCTATAGCTCAAAAAATATTGCGCCATACCCCTACTGTGTAATACACAGCTGTGTATATACATATAGCCATATATATATATATATATATATGTATATATATATATAAATTTATCTCTAAATATTCATATAAATATTTATTAACAAATATTCATATAAATTTATCTTTAAAATTTATAAACAAATATTTATTTATAAATTTATAAATATTTCATCTAAAATTTAGATATGAATATTTTTATAAATATTGATATGAATATTTAGAGATAAATTTATAAATATTTACATGAATATTTTTATTATTATTATAATTAATATTACTTTTATAATAATATTATAATTATTATTACTATAATTATTATAATAATAATTAGTATTATTATTATAATTATTACTATTACTATTGTTGTATTTACTATTATAATAATAATAATAATAATAATAATTATTATTATTATAATTATTATTTTATTCTTATTAGTACTACTATTATTATTATTATTATTATTATTATTATTATTACTATTATTATTATTATTATTATTATTATTATTATTATTATTATTATTATTATTATTATTATTATTATTATTATTATTATTATTATTATTATTATTATTATTATTATTATTATTATTATTATTATTATTATTATTATTATTATTATTATTATTATTATTATTATTATTATTATTATTATTATTACTATTATTAATATTATTATTGTTATTGTTGTTATTATTATTATTATTAGTACTATTATTATTATTATTATTATTATTATTATTATTATTATTATTATTATTATTATTATTATTATTATTATTATTATTATTATTATTATTTATTTAATGCAACATTTTAATAATCGTTTGCAAAAGTTGTATAAAATATGCAATCGAAAATAAAACTTGTTGCTAAATGAATGTGGTCCATATTAGGCAACGAAATATATCAACAAAAAAACTTTCGTCGTTGCCCACTATGAGGAGAAATCAAGTGGTTAGAAATTTTGCAAACGAATTTCTAACTAATTTTATTTCCAAATTTTGCAACTACTTATGAATTTCATTTGCAAAAGTGAAAGTCGACCGATAATCTGCAAACGAAGAACAAGTTTCGCTTGCTAAACACACACTTTTAGCAACGACTTATAAAGTCGTTGCTGAAAAAATCATTGCTAAAGCCCCATTTTTAGCAAAAAAAAACACTTTCGTTGCTCACGATGACGGGAAAACAAGTGGCCGAAAATTTTGCAACGAATTTCTAACGAAATTTTTTTCCGCCAATGAATTAACAACGAAATTTTTCAACGACTTATGAATTTTGTTGAAGTGAAAGCCTGGCACAATCTGCAATGAAGGACAAATTTCATTGTTAAACATATACTTTTAGCAACGACTTAAAAAGTCGTTGCCCGAAAAATCGTTGCTAAATGCCCATTTTTTTTGTAGTGATTGAAGTTTGATCCCAGTACCGTGTGATAAGTATTTGTGTTTTGGTAGGGGGTTAGACCAAACCATAAATGGCTGCCTATGTACTCCTATTAAAGAGGAGATCAGGTCTGCGTAGTTTAAACATGGTGTAAGAGGTTCAACGCTGAATGTGAAAAGGTGTATAAGGGTGTAAAAGTGTTTTTGTGATTTTTGTTTGTAGGGAAGGGTGTAGAGATGTTTTTGTTATTTTTTTAATTGGGACTGGGCCATATAAAATGGTTGCCTACGTACTCCCAAGTATCGGGGAGATCAGGTCGACGTAGTTCGCCCCATGTTCAGGACGATTTGAAGTCGAAAAAGTTTGATCCCATATTCAGGATAAACTATGGGGGAAAGTTTGATCCCATGTTCAGGACAAACTGCGGGTGTGAAAAAGTTTGATCCCATGTTCAGGACAAACTATATAGGGGAAGGTTTCAATCCCTGGTGGGATAACCAAAATTGTATGAAGTGTGAAATAAAAGATCTGATTATTTGAAAACCAAGCTGCTGGCTTGAAAAATATGTTTCCCTGATGGGGCAAATGGGTATAAAGAAAGGGTTGTGTGTAGTAAGGGTTAAAAAACTTGAAATAACTTGTGATCTGGTGATCCAAACTAGGATGTTTGCTTGATGGTAACTTCAGACATAGTACCGTTTCACGGTGTCTGAGTTGATGAGCTATGGAAATTCGTCGCCATCCATTTCCTGTAATCTGAGAGCACCTCCTTTCAATACCTCCTTGACAATAAACGGGCCTTCCTAGTTTGGAGAAAATTTTCCCTTTGACTGATCTTGGTTGTCAATGATCTTCTTCAAAACCAAGTCATGTTGTTTAAACTGCCGTAGCTGGACTTTTTTGTTGTAGGACCTAGTGATCCTTTGTTGGTATAACTGACCATGGAAGATAGCATCACTTTTCCTTTCGTCTATTAGAGACAATTGGTGATATCTGTCTTGTAACCATTGGTCTTTGTCCATCTGAGCGTCAATCAACACTCTGAGATATTCCATTTCCACTTCTATGGGGAGTACTGCTTCCATCCTATAGGTTAATGAGTAGGGTGTTTCCCCAGTGGAAGTACGCATTGAAGTTCTGTAGGCTAATAGAGTCAGAGGAAAGAGGTTAGGCCATCCTTTATGATTGGTGGACATTTTTTGCATGATCTTCTTGATATTTTTATTAGCTGCTTCAACATCACCATTCATCTTTGGATGGTAGATGACAGAGTTAAGGTGTTTGATGTGGAATTTACAACACAACTCCTCCATCATTTTGTTGTTGAGGTTCTTAGCATTGTCTGACACAATTACCTCTGGTTGTCCATATCGACAAATGACATTATTTTTAATGAAAGCAATGATGACTTCTTTGGTAACCCTGGGGAATGAGGCTACTTCTACCCATTTGGTGAAGTAGTCAATCATGGTGAAGATAAACCAATGCCCATTACTGGCTTTGGGCTCGATGGGCCCGATCACGTCCATTCCCCACATTGAGAAAGGCCAAGGTGAACTCATATTGTGGAGTTCCCTAGGAGGGACGTGGATAGCATTCCCATGAATTTGGCATTGATAGCACCTCTTGACGTGATCATCATAGTCAGCCTTAAGCGAGATCCAGTAATGCCCTGTTCTGAGGATCTTCTTAACAAGTAAGGGGCCACTCATGTGTGAGCCACATACTCCACCATGGATTTCATCCATGAGCTTCTGAGGAGACCTTATCCGGCATCTCTCTTGTAGAGTGCATCTCCGCTCAGCTAGAACTTCATAGCCAGTCGATGGATCCGCCTTCTTTCAGTCGGGCTCTCCTCAGCGGGTGTTGATCCATCTCGTAAGTACTCCTTGATATGCTGATACCAAGGGTGTTGGACGGTAGGTAGCTCATCTGATACTTCTCCAATGTAATTCCCATAGGCTGGAGCCTTTTGTAGGGCAAGTGGGATGCTTGGCATGTTTTTCCTGTCATGTATGGTGATCAAGGAGGCTAAGGTTGCTAGTGCATCCGCAAAATCATTCCTATTCCGAGGAATATGGAGGAAGTTTATTTATTCAAACTCCGAAGCCATATGTAAAACGTGCTGATGGTAAGGCAGCGATTGTAACTCTTTGGTATGATAGATTCATGTGGTATATCTGATTGCCAATTCTGAATCCCCAAAGACAGTTAACCGCCTGATACCCATTTATTGGGCAAGTTTGAGTCCCATGATACAACCTTCATATTCAGCTGTGTTGTTGGTGCTGACAAACTGCAATTTAACGGTGACGGGATACTGCTCCCCCATACCGGATATTAGAACTGCACCAGCTCCAGAACCTTCCATATTAATAGCTCCATCAAAATATATTTTCCACGTACGGTATGCATTGTACTGATGGTGTTGCTGGACTGTCATTACCCCTTCATCGAGGAAGTATGTTTCCAATGGTTTGAAATCCCCTGTAGGTGCGACGGCCAGTTGATCCGCAATTCCTTGTCCTTTAATGGACTTTTGCGTCACGTAGACGATGTCGAATTGTTGTAGGATCAACTGCCATCTGGATAGCCGATAATTCAATATGGGTTTACTAAACACTTACTTGAGAGGATCCACACGGGATATAAGATGGGTTGTAGGACCATGGATGTAATGCTGTAACCTCATGGAAGCCCATGCTAAAGAACAACAAGTTTTCTCAATCAGAGTGTACTTGTGTTCACTGGTGCTGAATCTTTTGTTGAGGTAATAGATTGCTCACTATTGGCCTCTATCATCTTTTTGTCCCAGCATGCAGCCCATGACATTGTCATTAATGGACAGGTACATGAACATGGAAACATCATCCCTGGGTGGTACCAAAATAGGAGTGTTAACCAACTATTCTTTGATTGTAAGGAAGGCTTTTTGACACTCATCGTTCCATTTCTTGGAGGATTTCTTCCTTAATAGCTTGAAGATAGGCTCACAGGTTGCTGTGAGTTGAGAAATAAACCTGCTAATGAAGTTAATTCTTCCCAAAAATCCTCGTATTTCCTTCTCTGTCTGAGGAATGGCCATTTCCTTGATGGCCTGGATTTTGGTGGGATCCAGCTCAATCCCTTTGTGGCTGACTAGGAAACCTAGCAACTTTCCTGATTTAACGACAAAGGCGCATTTGGCTGGATTCAACTTCAAGTTATACTTACGCAACCTATTGAAAAGCTTTCTGAGATGGTCTAAGTGGTCTTCTTCCCTTTGGGATTTGACAATGATGTCATCCACATAGATCTCTATCTGTTTGTGCGTTAAATCATGAAAAAGAGCCATCGTAGCTCGCTGGTAGGTTGCTCCGGTAATAATGAGGCCGAACGACAATCGTCTATAGAAAAGGTTCCCCAAGGCGTGATGAATGCCGTTTTCTCACGATCTTCCTCAGCAACCATGACTTGATGATACCCCGCAAAGCAATAAGCAAATGAGTACATGTCGTATTGAGCAGTATTGTCAATGAGAATGTGGATAAATGGCATAGAAAAGCTATCCTTAAGGCAAGGTTTATTCAGATCTTGGTAATCCACACAAACTCGCACCTTTCCTCCCAGTTTAGGCACGGGGACTATGTTGGATAACCATTCAGGATATGTGGACACCATGATGATGCCAGCTTGAAATTGTTTCATAATTTATTCTTTAACCTTTAAAACTCCACTCAGGTTTTAATCGCCTGAGCTTCTGCTTGATTGGCTTGAATCCCTCTTTAATGGGAAGGCGGTGGATGACGATGTCCGTTGACAAACCCACCATGACTTTATGAGACCATGCAAACACATCCTGAAATTGGGTTAATAGTGCAACTATGTCATTCCTTTGGTTTAGAGTGAGGTCTGTACCAATCTGGATCAACCTAGGGCTTTCTAAGGTTTTGAGATTGAATGAGGTGGTTTGATCAATATTTGGTTTGGGTTTGTCTTCGACCCATTCCTTAATCTCCTGAGGTATCTCAATGTCCTCTTATATTTCCATCAAGTCTGAGTCCAACCTTTCATCAAAGTTATAGTCCTTATAGAGAAAAGGCACCTCATCAGCAAGTTTAGGCACATCTAAATTCAGAGTCCTGAAACAAAATATGCTTTCACTTAATATATGAAACTGGTCAATCATACAAAAGTGTTAGCATGTACTGATAAAACAACTACTAATACTGCATGTGAAAAAGTAAGCGCTAAAGCTATCAACAGCGAGGCAGGATTCGCCTTTTTTACCCTTGGTGACAAATACAAGGAGTGCTGCTCCAATTGTCAAGGGTGAAGTCCTGGTAGACGGCAGTAATGAAGTGACTGTCATAATCCTCATTTTCCTAAATGATGACCATAATGTCAGGACAATCATCGTCTGGAGTGTATCTATTTGTGTGCTCATTGTAGACACTCAAAATTTTCTGCACACCTGTTACTAACATTGCAGGAGGGCAGATTCGTGTTTCAAAGATAACCCTAGAAGACAGCTCACATCCATTCCGAATACTATCGGAAGTTCAGTTTCAACCCCAGAACACACACCGGGAGTATCAATTCCAACCTCGGAGATAATCCCGAGTTTCATCCTTGGAGATAACCCCAAGGAATGCCGTTGCAGTTCCCGCGATAACTCCAGAAATGCTCATTTCAAATGCATGCAATTAACTTCAATCTCAGACCTCCTGCTGAGGCACTCATTCCAAAGACCCAGAGCTAACACCGGGAAGACATGCACACTTACAGATGATCTTGCGAAATTCAAACACTTGCAGTAGTCTAATCTCAGATGTAACCCTGAGCAACGTCTGCTATCCGCCCAAACCGGAGATAACCCCGGTGAGGGGCAAAATTGTCATCTTGCCACCTCAACCCCAGCGCGCCATCTCAACATTTCATACATACATTTCTACATAACAATGTCCCACAAGAGCCAAGGAGTTCCAATCCCGAGTGACTATTACGCGTGGCAGCACACCAGATAGAATTTGAAGCTTGAAGACCATGGGCATGGTCCCCTCTTCCTGACTTTGTACAACCTCTAATCCCATGTCATTGCATAACTCTCAACAAAAGCGGTCTGAAGAAGGTCTTGTACACGTCGTTTGGATGCTTGAATTGAAGTTCTGCAAGTTCGAGCGGACATCACAGTGCACGAGTGCACGCACTTCAAGATAGTGGGACCCACAGAGCTCGGGGCACCCCAGGCAGCCGCAGGTGCATCTGCGGCTGCCCCAGCTCTATAAATATAAAGCTTGGGCTGGCCATTTATAAGAAAAAAGAAGCGAGGAAGCCCTGTCCAATTTACTTTGTACACACCCCATATTGAGTGCTTTCTCATTTTAAACACCTGTTAGCCCACATATAGCTATATTTTACCGGCGGGAGCTGAGTGTTTATCCATCTAGAGTCATAGAAGCCTACCTTGGCAGCCCACTGTAAGCCTTCTCACACTCTATAAAGCCTTTATCTTCATATTTGCACACACTATTCTTCACATTGAGAGTCGTGTTGTGTGTGTATGCCCGGACTTCGGTTTGTGTTTTTCATTTCTGTATGTATATATATACTTATATATGTATATATTTTATATAGGGACTAACATTATCGAGTTATGCCTCGATTGAACCTAGACTTATGTCTGGAGCGTTTACTTTCTTTTGTATATATATACACTTATATAAATGAACTGTTGTCGGATTATATCCAATGAGCCTGGATTTTATATATATATGAACTGTTGTCGAACTCTGGTCGATGAGCCTAGATTTTATATCCGGTGCGTTTACTACTTATATATATATATATATATATATATAGCGATAAATCGCTGAAATGATAAACCTAGCTGGGATTGAGAAACATCATGTGCATTTACCGCTTATATATATATATATATTTATTTTTCTGTCAAGCCTGGAGTTTACTTCGTGGTCTTTTACTACTTTATTTACATTTCGTCCCGCCTGGAGTTTACTTTATGGCTGTTGATCGTCTTTACTACTTTATTTACATTCAGTCCCGCCTGGAGTTTACTTCTGGCGGTTGATCGCATTTATTTCTTTATTTACATTTATGATCCCCCATGGAGGTGCTTCGTGGTGGTTGATCATGTCTATATATATATATATTTATCGCTTTTATATATTTACATTTCTGATCCCCCATGGAGGTGTTTAGTGGTGGTTGATCATGTTCAGATATATATATTTACACTTTTTATATATATATAATCGCTATCGCTTTTCATATAAACTGCGACATCATGTGAGCCTAGGAATCATGTGATCACTGATTCGCCTCCTATGATGGACTTTTTCAACATTTTTAGGCGACTTGTACATTATTTCCAAAGTTTGAATTTCCTTAGATGGTCACATGCCCATGAGGAGTTCTAAGATCAATAAGATATTATTTTTTCAAAGATGCTTCGCATTTTGAAAGTAAAATCAAACAAGACGAACATTTAATAATAAAATGTAAGTATGAAAAAGTCTCAATTACTATTGAGCATAAGGTTTGAAAAACCTCTTTTACAAAACTTCACTACTATATCATGTTTAAAATTGAATTTTCATACAAATTCAAACCCTTTGTATATAGGTGCGAATGAGGCCTCACACTACTTCCAAATAAATTGCACATTGATCCACTCACACACACATGCATTCATATAACAGTTTCTTGAAAAGTGACGGTCACCGTGGATACACGGATGTCGGGGGATGCCTAACACCTTCCCTCTGCATAATCAAACCCCCGAACCCAAATGAATCTCGATTTCACAGATCCTTTTAGCAGTGTCACATCACTGGGTCAATGTGCAAACCTTTTCTAGGTTGCGTTGATGCAACCAGTTAAAACACCAACTAGCGACTCTTACAGGCAAATCGTCGACATGATACATGTCAAACCTTTTTCACTTGTTTTTTCAAATAAATCTCACATAACATGAGAACACCAAAGAACAAGAAATGAAAAGGGACAAATACAAATCCCGACGTCGACAGGTGGCGACTCTGCTGGGGACACCAGTAAGAGGGTTTAAGCCGCTACTACAAGCTTTTCAAAACTATTATATACTTGTGTGTGAATGTTGCATTTACATTTATGATGAATGTGTACGAATGCATTTTACTTATTTCACTGCAATATATTTATCTGTGATATTAGTGCTTCACACATTTCATCATTTTCATAAACGGTGAGACACGTTGTATGTGAATGTATGTTGTGTGGTTCCTCCACCAGGAGGCTATCCTGTCGGTGTTTGATTACTAGACTCGTAGGGAGACTAATTCCAACGAGGCTCAGGAAAGGCACCACCCAGATTCGCTCCAGTTGAAAGACCGGATTAACTTCCCGTCAAGTAGATTACGATGATCTGGGAACCTTCATGCCAAAAAGCCGCTAGAGTAACCCTAAGATAGGTCAACCTCTAATAAAGCAAACGCGGAGGGAAGTCTTTTCATGCTTTCCATGTTCAATTACTTGTAAAAGCATTTACTTGTAATTTTATTCCATGTTTATGTAATGGAAAATATGAAGGATATTTGTACATACATAACATGCTATCAAATTAACATCCGTTTTGTAGGATAATATTCCTAACACAGGTATATCACATAGCATTTAAACATTTACATTCCCTAAAACTAAACTACATAAGTTTTTTATAGGGAAACAATTGGGCCTATTACCCGCTCAAAATCCAAAAAGGCCACGAGCCTACAGCCAATCATGTCTTCTCCTGACCAGTCTAATCCCGTTTCTTGAGAAGAATTTGACGATTAAGTAAACAAATTACAGATTTGGCTGTTCTACTGAAAGAATTGCATCAGTCTACTCAAGGTACAAAGATTCCTACACATACATAATCCTCTACACAAGGAGGAACACAAGGTTTGGATAAAACAAATCCAGAACCTCAGTTGGATACGACCAACAAAGACCCTGAAAACACCCATCTCAAAGGAGATCCAGACACTGGTGATATCAGGAAGAAAGTCCTTCAAATGGAAGAAACCATCCGTTCTCTCAAAGGGATTGGAACACATGGAAGTGTTTCATATGCTGACCTTTGCATATTCCCTGGTGTTCATTATCCAGAAAAATTCAAAACCCTTGACTTTGAAAAGTATGACATATTTGAAGGTGTTCATTGAAGAACTTGGATCTTATGCAAAAAATGAGAAGCTCAGAATGCAGCTGTTCCAGAAGAGTCTGACTAGAGAATCCCATTCATGGTATACCAGATTAGACAACTCAAAGATCCATAGCTGGGAAGAGCTAGCTCATGCCTTCCTCACTCAATACAGTTTTTAATCTCAGATGGCTCCTGACCGGTATTAGATTACCAAGGTCAAGAAACAGTTTAATGAGTCTTTCAGAGAGTACGCTCAAAGGTGGAGGCACCTTGCTGCTCAAGTTATTCCTTCTATGACAGTCAGAAATGGTCATGACTTTTATAGACATACAAGAAGCTCCTTTCTATGAAAGAGTCTTAGCTGGTATTGGCAAACCATTTTCTGAAATGATCAAGCACGGAGAGATGGCTGAAATGGGGTTGAAGTCAGGAAAGATTCAAGACCTAGCCACTCTTAAAGCAATTGCTGAGCACATCCAATCCGAAACTTATGGAAATAACCTCCGGAGGGTCCATAAAAAGAAATAGGAGGATGTTTCCTTGATACTACAAGGTCAAAAAGGCAGTCAGAACATGCCTATACAGAGGAGAAACTACTCCCCTTTTCTAAGCACAACCTTCAAACCCTCCATTGCCTAAAGGTGGAGATGCAAAGCGCCCTCGAATGTTCACACCCTTAGGGGACTCGCTCAAGAATATTCTTGCTCTTCTGACTACTTAGAAGAAAATCACGCATCTTCTTCCACTAGCCAACCCTAATGGGAGGGGTTTCAATGCTACTCAGAAGTGTGCTTATCATGCCAGAGCACCTGGACATGATACTCAAGATTGTTGGGCCTTAAAACACAAGATCCAAGATTTAATAGACAACGGTGAGATTGTGGTTACCAAACCAGATCAACCTAATGTGCAAGACAACCCTCTTCCTCAACACAAAGAAGAAGATGTCAACATGATTAGTTAGAGCACTAGACAGAGTTCCAATTTTAACAGTGAATCATCCCAAAACATCAAAGACGGTGTTGACAGATGGGATTACGTAAAGTTTCAATTTGCTATGGAATGAAAGATAAAATCTCTTTGTAAGCAAATTGAATAATTGGCAGAACTGGTGACCCACCAGCATCAAGTCACACGCCAGTTAGTCATCCAGGAGCATGCATATCTCCTTCCTTTTGTTATGAATGCTCCACCATCACCTTCAGAAAGCGAAGCTATGGAGGACAAGGTTACGAAGAGAGCAAGTGCTAAAGCCCGTCGGGATTTTGCCAATAAAAGGGAATTTACATATCTAGGCCAACCTATGGAGGAGATATTTCAGATGCTAATTAACGATGGAAGAATTACCTCCCTTCTACCTCCAATCAATCCCCGTTTAAGATGGTTCAACTCCGATGGAGTATATCAATATCATTCACATTCTCGCGGTCATAGCACAGAAGAATGCTGGGCATTCCGCCAGCTTATTCAGAATTTAATTGACAGTGGTGTCCTGCAATTGGCAGACGATGACACTGTGATACTCGAGAGTGGGAATACTTGTCCTACCAAATGGATGGGATTAGTAGCAGTTATATTCGCTGAGGCTGATGAGACTATTAAACCATTTCCCATACAAGCAATTCAACTCAAAGGAGCTGACAATCCTTTAAAAGTGGCTGTACCAGAGCCAATTTCTTTACCCTTCAGACCACAGTATCTTGTTATCAGCTTACACAAAGTCCCATGGAATTATGGAGAAGCTGAAGGATCCACATCTCATACTACTGCTACAGTGTCAAAGGAAAATTCACTGTATCTTCCTCAGAGGGTGATGAAGCCCGGCATAAAAGCAAATGGGAAGATTCCCATGGAGAAAATTGAGAAATTCCTCCACACTATGGGTTATAATAAAGCCAAGGTGGTTCTAAGATTAAGAGAAGCTCCACATCAGATCTCAATATTAGACTTGGTTTTCTCTTCTGAGGATCACAGGAAGATCTTATTGAAGGTTTTGGAAGAAGCCTACTTACTGAAATCAGTGGATGTGGAAAAATTTCAACATCCGGTTGATCACATTTTTAACAACAATGTGATATCCTTCATTGATGATTTACATACCGCTTCGAAGGAACCAAATCATTACAAGCCATTACACATTATAGTTTTGTCCTCCGGGTATATGTTAGCTGGAGTTTTGATAGATTGAGGTTCGTCTCTGAATATTTGTCCTTATGCCACCTTGGTGAAGATGAACATCAATCTCAAACAGATCCGAAGTAGCCATACGGTTATCAAAGCTTTTGATGGATCCCGATGAAATTCTGTCGGAGAGATTGAGCTGGCAATTGAGATTGGTCCAAACATATTCAATGTATCCTTCCACGTCCTCAAGATAGATTCAGGATACAACTTGCTATTGGGGAGACCATGGATCCACATGGCTGGAGCTCGTTCTTTCTACACTACATCAATAACTCAAATAGATTGTCAACAATAGCCTAATCACTGTCAACACTGAGCCGGAATGTCCTGAACAAGGAGATCTACCGATCATCAGCTTCAATTCAGAAGTTGAGCCGGCCAGTTTTTATACTTTTGAAGTAAGTAACACGCAATACCATCCTATTGGAGCACCACTTCCCGTACCCAAGATTTCTGCCGAGGTTATGTCGGCCACTCAAGAAATGATGTCATTGGGTAATCAGCTTGGACAAGAGCTTGGTAAAAATTAACAGGGTATTAAGTACCCAATTCAAGTGTCCAGTCAAACTGGGACATCCGGACTATGCTATTCTGCTAGTTCCAGTAACAAGAATCCTCATAAGCACAAGCAGATTCCTCAAGCTTCCGCCACACAAAAATTTTCTCCACATGCACCTCATGAGCTGATACAGTCTCCAGTGCCAGCCCATGTTATGGCTATGCTATTTCCCAAACCAGTATCATTCAAAGAAAAAAGGGTTCTGATTCCTGATCCCGAAGTGGAAGAAAGGGAGCGAAAATGTAAACATGACATCGCCTTGATGATGTCAGGTATACACATCATTGTCCATGATGAACATACAAACAGATATACCCCAGACGTCGATTGCCCAGATGTTATGGTGATCATTCGAGAAAAGGAGGACGATGACAACCCCTCCATCACTGCAGTCCATCAGGACTTTACCCTCGATAATTGGAGCAGCACTCCATGCATTGGTCGATGAGGGTAAAATGGGCAGAAATCCCTTTGCCCTGTAGATAACTTTAATTGCTTACTTTTTTGTACATTATTAGCATTTATTTTATCAGTACGTGCTAACACTTTGTATGATTAAACAGTTTCATATATTAAGTGAAAGCATACTTTGTTTCAGGACTCTGAATTTAGATGTGCTTGTACTTCCTGATGAGGTGCCTTTTCACCACAAGGACTGTAACTTTGATGAAAAGTTGGACTCAGACTTGATGGAAATCCAAGAGGACATTGAGATACCTCAGGAGATTAAGGAATGGGTCAAAGATAAATCTAAACCCAACCTTGACCAAACCACTTCTTTTAATCTTGGAACCTTAGAAAGCCCTAAGCTAATCCAGTTTGGTTCAGACCTAACCCCAAACCAACGGAATGACATGGTTGCGCTACTAACCCAATTCCAAGATGTGTTTGCATGGTCTCACGAAGACATGTTGGGTTTTGTAAGACCCCAACTTTTATGAATAAAGATGAATTTTCTATAATTATCATTTTTTGAATATTATGGAATGAATTTGATATAATGTTATAGTTGTGGGTAATAGTTATAAATTTTGCAAAGTACAGAAGTTGTTATATAATATTCGATTGGTCGAGTAATATTCGTTTTAACAGGGAATATTCGTACGACGGCACAATCATTGGTGGACCCCACAACGAAATTATTGCCGGATTGAGAAAACGACAAAAAATATTTTATGAAAATAACGGCATGAAGTTTTATCGTTAATCGTTGAAACACACGGTGTTAAAAGTACAGAATACGCTGTGGTTGTATAAGAGCACACTATGATTGATTATCGATGCTTACATGAGAAGTCACTCGCTTTTGTTCAATTATTGCTTCAAAGAATTGTGTTGCAAGATCTCACGTTAATTGATTCAATTATTGTTGATATTTTATATATTATTAAATCAATAATTGAGACGACGGGTTATTGATATTATTATTTGTAATATTAACGATGTCTAGAAGTTCGCCAAGGAGAGGTTTGGTCACCTAATCATGTGCCAATAAGGAGAAATCCTTATTGAAAGCCCCTCTTCCCGGATAGACACAGGTCGATTAATAGTGTGAATTATAATAATGATGATAAAGTTTTGTTTTATTAGTATTATTAATGTAATAAAATAGAAAAACTTTTTATATAAAATGTAATACTTTTATAAATTTATTCGTTTTATTAGACTATAAATAGAATATATTATATTCTATTATGCATAGTGTTTTTGCATAGTAAAATCTTTTTATATAAAAATGTAATACTTTTATAAAGTTATTCATTTTATTAGACTATAAATAGAATATATTATATTTTATTATGTATAGTGTTTGCATAAGTGCTGCGCATAGTGTTTTGCATAGTAAAATCTTTTTATATAAAATGTAATACTTTTTATAAAGTTATTCGCTTTTATTAGATTATAAATAGAATATATTATATTTTATTTAAAATTTTTATTTTATTAGAATATTTTATAGTAAACCAATCTGGATCGTCCGTTTAAAAGTAAATCAATCTGGATAGTTCAGGAATTAGTTATTATTCAGTCCATTCTCCTATAAATAGAAGCTCATTCCTTCATTATTTCTTACGAATTCACTGAAACTCTAGAGAGAGAAACTATAGAGAGAAAGAAGAAAAGTATGCTGCTACTTCACTACTTCTATATCTAGTTGTTCTAAGGTAAGGGGTATTATTTCTTTCGTATTCATGAAGAGAACTTCAGTTATTCCATTTTTTATTCTCATTGGAATAACTCGTATAATGTGGTCATCCTATACTTGGTGAAATTCTTCATTATTCCATTCTTTATCATTATGTTGAATAACCTATCTATGCGAAGTACCGCATACATGGTGAAATTCTTCAGTTATTCCATTCTTTATTATTCTGTTGGAACATCCTATCTGTAAGCTTACACACGACCGGTTTCGTTATTTATTATTTTGTTGGAACATCCTCGCTTGCATGCAATTTCACTTTACACGGTTCCGCTTATTTATTATTCTGCATTGAATATCTCTTTCGCAAGCGCTTACGCATGACTTCGTTCCGTTATTTATTATTCATTTGAATAACTCCGCCTATGCGATTTATCGCATGTCCGAGGATTTCTTTTGTTATGCCATTCTTTATTATACTCAACCGGTTAAAGTTTTGACTTATACTCCATGAAATTAGTGGAATATCCTCGATATTTGCGCTTCATCCAAAGATCTTTTCATGAAAATATTCTTCCGAGCATTCTTGAATTTTACTCTACAAAGAAGTATCACGCCGACAATTTGGACGTTATTAGTTCCCGGATAAATTAATTCTTGAACTTGTTTTATTGAATTCTTATATCATTGTCATCATCCTCATGTTTATATTATGTTGAAAGTCATCTCAGTGGCAGTAGTGCATAGATGGACTTCGTATGATTATGACCTGTGGATTAATTCGGTATAATCATGACCTTAAAGTTACAAATGATGTGGTAAAAGTCCTCATTGGCCCGTGAGTGCATCGATGGACGCTTGTTGGCATGATCACGACCATCGATGAATACACGAATATCCTCGGCCGTGAGTGCATGGATAATTTGTGGTTGTGATACTAATGAATATCCTCGGTAGTAGTGCAGAGGATGATGTGGATTATTTATTGTCGAGTCCCAAATGATAAAAGTGATGAAAAACCTTTTAAATCATAAATGATAGTATATTTTATTCTCTACTTGACTCTTTTAATGGATCGCTTGTTCACCGCAGCTTAAACTTGATGTTTGTTATATCAGATCGCTTTAACACTCGTTGAAGGCCTAACGATAATTTATTCTATTATCTTAGTCATAATATTTCTTCTCGGGCTAGTTGAGCTCACCTTTTTACTTTCATTGTTCTCTCTGAGAAATGAGAACGTAGCAGGGACTAGTCGGGGAACGGAGTGACGCTCCAGATAATAGCATTAGTAGTCCTCATTATTCTGTTAAATAGTGTGATAATAAATGTAATGAGGACTCAATTGAGTGTGGATATTGTCTACATGACAATATTTGTATTAAAACTCATAGCATATGTTTTGTCGTATTTTACACGACTGTTTTATAATTAAGTTGTATTTGAATTTTGCACCATGTATTTGGCGACTCAAGATAGGTGATGTATACCTATTTTGAGGGCGTCATAGGTTTGTCCACTGACATTGTCCTTCATCGCCTTCCCATTAAGTAGGGATTTAAGCCAGTCAGGCAGAAGCTCTGACGATTAAAACCTGAGTGGAGTTTAAAAGTAAAAGAAGAAATTGTGAAACAATTTCAAGCTGGCATTATCATGGTGTCCACATATCCGAAATGGATATCCAACATTGTTCCCGTGCCTAAACCAGGAGGAAAGGTGCGAGTTTACGTGGATTACCGAGATCTGAACAAAACTTGCCTTAAAGATAGCTTTCCTGTGCCCTTTATCCACATTCTTATTGACAATACTGCTCAATTCGACATGTACTCCTTTGCTGATTTCTTTACGGGGTATCATTAGATTATGGTCGCTGAGGAGGACCGTGAGAAAACTGCTTTCATCATGCCTTGAGGAACCTTCTGCTATAGACGGTTGTCATTCAGCCTCATTAATGCCGAGACAACCTATCAGCGAGCTATAATGGCTCTTTTTCACGATTTAATGCATAAAGAGATAGAGATCTACGTGGATGACATCATTGTCAAGTCCCGAAGGGAGGAAGACCATTTAGACCATCTCAAAAAGCTCTTCAACAGGTTGCGTAAGTACAACTTGAAGTTGAATCCAGCCAAGTGCACGTTTGGAGTTAAATCAAGCAAGTTTCTAGGTTTCCTAATCACCACAAAGGATTGAAATGGATCCCACCAAAATCCGAGCCATCAAGGAAATGCCCATTCCTCAGACAGAGAAGGAAATACGGGGATTTTTGGGAAGAATCAACTTCATTAACAGGTTTATCTCTCAACTCACAGCAACCTATGAACACATCTTCAAGCTGTTAAGGAAGAACTCCTCCATGAAATGGAACGATGAGTGTCAGAAAGCCTTCCTTAAAATCAAAGACCAGTTGGTTAACGCTCCTATTTTGGTACCTCCCAGCGATGATGTTCCCCTGTTCATGTACCTGTCCATTAATGACAATGCTATGGGCTGTATGCTGTGGCAAAAAGACGATAGAGGCCAAGAACGAGCTATCTATTACCTCAACAAAAGATTCAGCACCAGTGAACACAAGTACACTCTGATTGAGAAGACTTGTTGTGCTTTAGCGTGGGCGTTCATGAGATTACAGCATTACCTCCATGGTCATATAACCCATCTCATATCCCACGCGGATCCTCTTAAATACGTGTTTAGTAATCCTATACTAAATTATCAGCTGTCTAGATGGCAGTTGATCCTACAGCAATTTGACATCGTCTACGTGACGCAAAAGTCTATCAAAGGTTAAGGAATTGCGGATCAACTGGCCGCCGCACCTGCATAGGATTTTAAACCCTTGGAAACATACTTCCCCGATGAAGGGGTAATGGCAGTTCATCAACACCATCAGTACGATACATGCCATACGTGGAAAATGTATTTTGATGGAGTCATTAACACGTATGTGCCGGAGCCGGAGCGCTTCTAGTATCTTGTATGCGGGAACGAGATCCCGTCATTGCCAAATTGTAGTTTGTCAGTACCAATGACACAACTAAGTATGAAGGCTGTATCATGAGGCTAAAACTTGCCCGTTCAATGGGCATCAGGCGGTTAACTATCTTTGGGTATTCAGAGTTGGTAATCAAACAATCCACAGGAATCTATCAAACCAAAGAACTACATTTGCTGCCTTACCATCGGTAAGTTTTGTAGATGGCTTTGGAGTTTGAAGAAATCTCCTTTCTACACATTCCTCGTAATAGGAATGATTTTACGGATGCACTAGCAACGTTGGCCTCCTTGATTCACATACCTGACAAGGAAAATATGCCAAGCATCACATTTGCCCTGCAAAAGGCCCCAGCTTATGGGAACTATGTTGGAGAAGTATCGGATGAGCTACCTCCTATCCACAACCCTTGGTATCCACATATTAAGGAGTATCTGCGAGATAGATCTACACCCGCTGAGGCGAGCCTGAATGAAAAGAGCTGGAGTATGTGGCCTACACATGAGCGGACCCCTACTTGTTAAAAATATCCTCAGAACAAGGCATTATTGGCTTACGCTCAAAGGGGTGCTATCAATGCAAAATTCATGGGAATGCCATCCACACCCCTCCAAGGGAACTCCACAATATGAGTTCGCCATGACCCTTCTCAATGTGGGGAATGGATGTGATCGGGCCCATCGAGCCCAAATCCAGTAATGGACATCAATTCATATTCACCATGATTGACTACTTCACCAAATGGGTAAAAGTAGCCTCCCTCCCCAGGGTTACCAAAGAAGTCATCATTACTTTCATAAGAAATAATATCGTCTGTCGATATGGACAACCAGAGGTCATTGTGTCAGACAATGCTAAGAACCTCAACAACAAAATGATGGAAGAGTTATGCAGTAAATTACACATTAAACACCTTAACTCTGTCATCTACCATCCAAAGATGAATGGCGCTGTTGAAGCGGCTAATAAAAACATTAAGAAAATTATGCAGAAAATGTCTGCCAATCACAAAGGATGGCCTGACCTCTTGCCACTGACTTTATTAGCCTACAGAACTTCAATGTGTTCTTCCACTGGGGCAACTCCCTACTCATTAGCCTATAGAATAGAAGCAGTGCTCCCCATAGAGGTGGAAATGGAATCCCTCAGAGTGTTGATGGATGCTCAGTTGGATGAAGACCAATGGGTACAAGACATGTATCACCAATTGTCTCTAATAGACGAAAGGCGAACCGCGACTATCTTCCATGGTTAGTTATATCTGCAAAGGATCACAAGATCCTACAACAGGAAAGTCTGGTTATAGCATTTTAAACAACACGACTTTGTTTTGGAGAAGATAATTGACAACCAAGATCAATCTAAGGAAAAATTCGCTCCTAACTGGGAAGGCCCGTTTGTTGTCAAGGAGGTATTGACGATAGGCGCTCTCAGACTACAGGAAATGGATGGTGATGAATTTCCATAGCTTATCAACTCGGACACCGTGAAACAGGAAACATACACTTCAAACCAGCAGCCTGGTTTCACCTCATTTCAAAACTCTCACACAATTTGAGTTATCCCCCCCCCAGGGAGTGAACCTTTCACACCTACAGTTTATCCTAAAGACGGGATTAAACTTTTCTACGCTTGCAGTTTATCCTGAAGATGGGATCAAACTTTTTCCACACCTGCAGTTTGTCCTAATCATGGGATTAAACTTTCTTCTTCTCCCCAAAGATATAGCCTCGCATACATGGGATTCCTACTTCTCTTAATGCAATTCATCCCGAGGCTTAACTACGTCGACTAGATCTCCCTGATACCCAGGAGTACGTAGGCAACCATATTTTATATGGCACGGTCGCAATAAAAAAATAACAAAAACATTTCTACCCTTTTTCTACAAAAAAAACCACAAAAACACTTTTACACCCTTCTTCATCAATAAGGCTTCTACACCTATCTGTCTTTCACATTCAGCGTTGAACCTCTTACACTAGGTTTGAACTACGCAGACCTGATCTCCTCTTCAATAGGAGTACGTAGGCAGCTATTTATGGTTCGGTCTAAACCCCTACCAGAACAAAAATACTTGTCACACGGTACTGGGATCAAACTTCAATCCACCACATTTCATCGGCTTCAGACCAAAGGGATGGAACTACCTAACCTCTCCTCACAAATAGGAGATTCGGCGACCATCTAAGCTGCGGTTGTGCCTCAAAGAGAAACACCAATCCATAAGAGATGGAATTAACTAGACTTCTCACAAATAGGAGTACTGGCGACCATCTGTGGTGCGGTCAATCTCAGAGAGGAAAAGCCACACTCCTCTCCATATTTCCTTACAGAAACCAGTCCCAAGACACCAAAGATGGTAGGGATACACACAGATCAGTGATCAGTTCTAAGAAATCTTGTGACGTCTCAATGTCCACACATCAAGGATGAGTTCATAATGCATCAAGATCATAAGCCCTGAAGAAGCAGACAAATATCAAGCAAGTATCAAGGCACAACTAAAAGGGAAGTGAATCAAAATATATTTCCCTGCCATATATAATATTGTTTGATATATACAATATGTGTTATACATGACAAAATGGCTAAGCTAGTCTGTGCAGGAAAATACAAGTTTATCTGCGGATTTGTGTGTATGCGGACTATCAGATCTAACATAGCATTCCTCTTTGAAGAAGGAGGTAACGCTGCAAGCTCCCGCCCAATGGTATCTACACGAGCTAGAAGATCTAAGGCTAACTGCATGGTGGCATGATGATCATCAATATATGCACTCATATCGGCAAGGATGCCAGTCGTGAGGGATCTCACTAAAGTACTATCTGTGACAGCTACATCCCGGGCAGATAGGGCAGCATCCCACTCTACAATCAATGCATCTCTGGCTGATCTAGCCTCATCTCTCTCTAATAGAGCTGCGTCTCTCCCATCAGGAGTTATCAACATCAAGGCCCTAGCCTGATCTCTCTGAAAGGTCATCAGATGTAGACTCTACTCCAAATACTGTGTTGAATACTGAATCATAGTAGCACTCGTAGTGGGAGAATCCATCACAACTGCTAGCAGCCCAGTAGACAAATCATCCTCGATGGGAATATCAGCCTCCTCCATAGGCTCCTCATCGTCGGAATCAATCCCCTGCACTGTGGATACTACCGCAGTCGATGCAGTCTTTGTCTCAATCCATGCGGAATACTCTGCAGAACAACCTGGATGGCTGACAGAAAACACAGCTAGCTCTCGTTGATCCCAACAGGCATACAACCTGGATCTGTACTCTGCTGATAAGTGGCGAGAAGTGAAGCGCTAACTCAATGCCCCCTCAAAAGGATGGAAGTCCTGGAACTGGTCAAATTGACACATCACGACCAGCGGGTGGTAAGTAATCATGCCTCTCAAGCCAGCCAGAGGAAGATAACCCATGCTCGGAGCATGAGTGATGAAGCTGTAGGGTGAGCTAAGCCCTGTACACGACAATATATCAAATGGATCTCCGATCCCTGCTAGGAAAGCTGACCAAGATGCAGCATCTATACACTCCGTAGGCTGAAAGGAGTATGACATGGCTATATCATGGGTGAAACAATACCCATGCCGTCTAAAAGTGCCAATCGGTCTCAAGTGTGACATAAACCACACGAATAACATGACTGAGCTACCTGTAAACACTCCCGTCGGAAAAGTGCATTAGTATGTGGCCGACCTCAGAGTCTCTGCTATAATCATCGGTATAATGGTGTAACCCTCCTTGAGAGCTCTCATTGCCATGATGACTCCTATGTCCAACTCATCCATGTACCGTGGCATGTAGACATACGATAGTACAAACAATAGCAGTACATCCACTCTGGCCAAACGCCAATGATCCTCCGGTGTGGTGAAATCCCCGGAATGTCATGTATAACTATCCTTAGAGCCAAATTTGTCAAACAGAAAATGCTGGGATATAACGTCGCCAGATGTGAGCTCATCCTGCACCACCCTATGCCTCAAGCCAGTAAGGGTCCTGAACTACCTACTCATGTCTCCAATCGCCATATGCATGCAAGGTCTGTTCAGTGGTAGCATCGTCAAACGTGCATACTCCTCTAGAGTAGGAGTCAATTCCTGTGTCCCAAATTGGAAAACCTGCCTCTTCGATACCAGTGCTCCAATATGCCCTCCACGAATCCTGTGGAAACCTGAAACATCAACAGGGTCATAGTATGCTACAACAGATGATCTACAGTCACCCTGTCTAATGGTGACATGCTATCATACCACGATCGCATACCAGATGCCACCAAAAATGGTGGGGTATGATCAATACAACTAACTATCGAAGAAGACATCTGTACATGCCGTGTCAGAAGACCATGCAGGGGTCAATGTTGAATATCTTTGGACATACATACATATGCATAACATAATAACATACATGATACAATAGATGGAAATATGATATAGGGAATAGAAAACTGTACATACATTCTTAAGTATATCATCATCTAATGCATCACTGTACAGCTAAAATACAGGAAAATGGGGAAAAACTGCCCTACTACTAACAGAGGCCTATCAAAAGATATAGCAAGAATGGGGTGAAGCTACTCAATATCTAACAGAGACCTATCAAAAGAGATAATGAGAATATACATCAGAAGAAGTCAATGGTGTCAATGTCCACATCATCAATCTTGTCTACCTGATGTAACTCCTCTTGAGTCATTGGATCTCTATCCACAGGGATGTCAAGCCTATACAAGAGAGGATCTGCACCAGCAAAACCATATGGGTCACCTGAGGGGCCAGCGTCAGAGCTAGAAGGATCAAAAGTATCTGCCTCTGAAGGATCTCTACCCAAGTGTCGGATAAAGAAATGTTCCTTGGTCAATCACCGTCAAATCATCAATATGTGTCTAATGAGTCGGATCTCTACATAGGCTAGCTAATCACATCATCATCACGGATCCTGGAACCATATCCCCCATGAACTGAGTGGCGCGGGTCTGGGCTCCAATGGTACGAGCACCAATGCTAGAACATATCCTGAGTGCAGGGACCCTCTGATAATATAAAATTGTCAATCCCCAACAATGGGATATCAATGACGGGTGACTGCGAAACATGCCAATAACGCCTGGCAGGAGGCAAGATCGGCATACGAATCTCTCCTGTAGTGCTCCTGATAGCACGCTCTCCTAAATAGAGCTCCTTTCCTCCATCTGTGAAGAGAGGAATCCTGCGGGTGGAAATGACGTACTCAACTCCAGTCAGGTGACAATGAGTGAAACCCTCAACAACAGGGACCTCCGCCAGTATAGAATGATGCCATCTCCGTCCTCGTGGATAGGTATGTAAACCTAACACGCTCACATGACGCAAACAAGGAAGAGAGGAATCCTACGGGTGGAAATTACGTGCTCGACACCAGTCGGGTACCCATCCTCAAATCCAATGCTCAAATGCTCCCCAGAGTAGGGAACCCACGTGATGACACCCACTGTCAACAACTCCAGCTGTAGGCGGCAATGAGTAAAACCCTCAGTAACAATGACCTCCGCTAGTATGGAATGATGCCATCTCTGTCCTCGTGGATATGTGTCTAAACCTAACACACTCATAGGACGCAAACATGGGAGCCTCTCATAGGCCCAAAACTGCCAACATAAAGGCAAACATCTACTGTCAGTCAACACTCTTAACCTATACATGGGAAAAGACAAGAGAAATACTCACCAGCAGAAACGGGTAGAATCCTAACCAAGCCTCGGTCAAGCCCTACGATTGCATACGCATTCCCCTGAGGAAATAGGCAAAGGTGTAGGAACCCCAATCATAATTTCCTATACGGTCCACATGTCGAGTGGCGCTGATCAAAGCGAAGGACACTGTAAGACCCCAACTTTTATGAATAAAGTTTAATTTCTCTCGAAAAATATTTTTGAATATTATGGTGTGGATAAAATATAATGTTATAGTTGTGGGTAATATTTACAAATTTTGCAAAGTAAGCAAGTGGTTATATATTATTTGATTGGTCGGGGAATATTCATTTTAACAGGGAATATTCGTACGACGGCACAATCATTGGTGGACCCCACAACGGAAGTATTATCGTAATAAGAAAACGACAAAATTATCTTTTTATAAAAACAACGGCGAAAGTGTTACCGTTAAAACTGTTGAACTACCCTATAGTAAAAGTACAGTAATACGCGTGGTTGCATAGTAGCATACAGTATTGATTATTGATGCTTACGTGAGAAGTCACTCAGTTATACTTAATTATTGCTACAGTAATTGCTGCATCATATCTCTCATATTATTGATTCAATTATTATCACAGTATCATCTGCATTATATGATATATTATTAAATCAATAATTGAGACGACAAAGTTATTTATATTATTAAATTGCAGTATTTACAATGTCTAGAAGTTTTGTCAAGAGGAGGTTTGGTCATCTAATTGTGCGCCAATAAGGTGAAATCCTTATCGGAAAGCCCCCTCTTTCTTGGGAATGACTTGGTTGTTAAATATTGTGAGTTATAATATTAATGATGAATAAGTACATGTTGATTAAAGATGAATTTGATAGTTCCATTGTGTTGGGATTATTAGTGTTAGTGGAAATCGACATCTATTCCGATGATAAATGATGTCTGGGGGTTATACTGATAAATCGGATAATTAGTAGGATAAATGAGAAATTAATTGCTACTAACTCACATGCTTATATAACTATTTGTTCACATGTGTGTACTATTGAATCACATTCATGTATTATTAGGGGAGTTGGTGAAAGATTGATAATACTTGCATGACTAAAGTTAAAAATGAAGGTATAGATGGAGATACTATACTGTAATTCGTATTTTCACATGATTATAACTATTGATTCACATGATTGAACTATTTATTCACATTATTTACTATTAGGGGAGGTGGTACAAGTTTGATAATACTTGCAGGACTAAATTAAAAATGAAAGAAAAGTTGGAGTTATTGTACTGTAATATTTCGAGCCCCAAAACGTGCAATTATCGAAACTATATTTTCTAATAAATAGAAGCTCATTCTTCCTTCATTTCTCACCAATTCACTAAAGCTATAGAGCAATTATTATAGAGAGAAATTATAGAGAGAAAGAAGAAGAGAAGTCTGCTACCTCTACTCCAGTATCCAGTTTCTTTCTAAGGTAAGGGGTATTTTTTTTTTGTATTTATGAAGAGAGCTTCTGTTATTCCATTCTTTATTATTATGTTGGAATAACCTGTCTATGCAAAGTACCGCATACTTGGTGAAATTCTTCTGTTATTCCATTTTTTATTATTCATTGGAATATCCTCGTCTGCAAGCGATTACGCTTTAGACACGGTTCTATTCTTTATTATTCTGTTGGAATAACCTGTCTATGTAGATTATCACATGCATGGTGAATGATCCTTCATATTTATTCCTTATTAAATTGTGGAAATGATCTGTCTACGTGGATTACAGCATAACAGGTGAAAATCCATTTGCAGTTTCATATATTCTATGATACTCATTTGGTTAAAGTTTTGGCTTCTATACTCCATGAAATTAGTAGAATATCCTGGATATTTGCGCTTCATCCGGTATCTTTTCATGGAAATATTCTTCTGAGCATTCTTAAATTTTACTTCACAAAGCAGTATCATGTTGACAATTTGGACGTAATTGATTTCAAGATAAATTAACTTATAAATCTTTAAAATTTATTCTTTAACTTGTTTTATTGAATTATTATGTCATTGTCATCATCCTCATGCTTATATTATGATGAAAGTCATCTTTAGCTTACATGCATAGATGGACTTGGTATGATTTTGAACAGGGATTATTCGGTATAATCTTGACCTGTAATGTTATAAATGATGTGATAAAAGTCCTCAGTAGCCTGTAGTGCATTGATGGACAGTTTTTGGTATGATTATGACCAGGGATTATTCGGTTTAGTCATGACCATTGATGATTTAATGAATATCCTTGGCCCGTAGTGCAGGGGATGATGTGGTTTATTTATTAAGCTGTGTCTCAGCGATAAAAATTTATGAAAACATTTTTAAATCATAGAAGATAGTAGATTTTATTCTTTACTTGACTTTTCTAATGGATTGTTTGTTCCGCTGCAGTTAAACTTGATGTCTATTGTTTTTTATCAGTTTAACATTGTTGAAGACTAATGATAATTTATTCTGCATTATCTTAGTCATAATATTTCTTACTGGGCTAGTTAAGCTCACCCTTTCTTTCACCGTTTCTCTTCGTGAAATGAGAACGTAATGGATTAGTCGTGGAACGGAGTGATGGTCCTAGAAGGTGTATTAGTAGTCCTCACTATTCTGTAAAATAGTGTGATAATAAATGTAATGAGGACTCTATTTAAGAGTGGATATTGTCTAGAAGGCAATATTCCTGTTTAAACTCTTAGTTATGTTTTGTCGTATTTTACACGACAGTTGTATAATTAAGTTTTTATTTGTATTTTGTACCATGTATTTGGCGACTCATGATGGGTGATGTATACCTATTTTGGGGGCGTCACAGTTGGTATCAAAGCTTAGGGATATGATCCCTGGCTGAGATGTGAGACAAGATCTAGGAGGGGAGAGACGGGAAATTCCTTCGCTAGTATGACCTACCTAAGCTTATATGTTATTTAATTGGTCGGTCAGAGTATAGGGATAATATGTGATATGTTAATTAACCCTTGTTTTGTGACAGTGTTTGAAAATGGCATCTGAAAAATGTTGAGATAAGCAATGGAGCAAAATAATATGACCGTATCGCAGTACGAGGCTAAGTTTGCAGAGTTATCCCGGTTTGCATCCCATTTGGTTGATAATGAGGAGCGAATGACATGAATGTTTCTAAAAGGTTTGAAACCCGATATACGTCAATACCTCATTTCTCATAAACTTTGTTTATATTCAGATGTTTTGAATAGGGCTCAGTTATTGGAGCGCGATAATGAGTTAGCACAACCAAAAGGCAACGACCAACAACACGATAATAATCATACCGGTGGCAACGACTATCGGAACAATGATAACCATCGTGCGGAAAATTATCATGCCAAGAATGGTAACCACTTCGGTGGTAATCATGGCCAAGATAATAGAAGTGGAAATTTTAAGAAGAGAAGGTCATTTAGCTCGATTTTGTCGTGCACCAAAGTCAAGTCCATCTGGGACGGTGGGACCAAAGGCAGATATGGACAAAACAAAGTCGGTGATTTCTAGAAGAGCATTTTTCGTGATTTCTCAAAAAGCGAGTAACCCGAACAAAGTTAGCACGGGTTAGTTAATTATAAACTCTTGCGAAGTCTATATCTTATTCGATACTAGTTCTACCCACTCTTGTATTTCACCTAGTTGTGTTCAACGTTTAAATTTGACTCATGAGAAGTTAGACTTTGACTTATTAGTTGAAACTTCGTTAGGAGAAACCTTCGTTACCTTCACTATTTATAAATCTTGTTGATTTAAATAGACACTTTCACGTTACCTGTCGATCTTATCTCTTTGAAAATACTTGTCTTTGATGTGATTTTAGAAATCGATTGGTTAACTACTCATCATGCTTTTCGTAAGGTTGTTGGCTTTCATATTCCTAATAATCCTGTTATGCGAATTCAAGCAACCAAACCACTAAAGTCAATCCTTGTCATATCAAGCCATAAGTAAAGAGCTCTAAGCCTTTATCTAGTGACTTCCTTGTGTGGAATGCACCGAAGCTAGACTTTCTGTAGGTGATGTCATGAATGACGATGACAAGTTGATAGGTATTAATGTGACGTACTATCCAAGTCTTGGGATGAGGGTCACAGTTTTGAATAATATTTCTATCGTTAATAAATTTCCTGACATATTTTCAAAGAATTTCCTGGCCTACTCGCAAAGCGTGAAAACAAATTTTGTATTGACCCTAGTACAAAAACCCATTTCTTAAACCCTCAAATATTTTCTTCACCTAAAACGAACGTAATATGCGCCAAAGATGTTGGCTCGAGCTGTTGAAGATTATGATTGTACCATTCAATACCATCGTGGAAAAGCAAACGTGGTAACTGACGCGTTGAGTAGAAGATCATATGCGAATATACGAACCCACGTGAAGATAACGAATATACGAGTAGAATCGACTTTAATCGATAAAGTTAAAGCTGCTCAAGCTAAATACTCAGAGCTGATGAATGTGAAGAAGAAGGTTCAAGAGGGTGTTATTCTAGATGCAAAAATCGACGAAGAGATGAAATCTCAACCCTCAATTTAATTGGCCCATTTGAAATCCTCGATCGAGTAGGAACTGTGGCTTATAGACTCGTTTTACCGCCAAGTATGTCGCGTGTTTATAATGTTTATCACATACCAATGTTACGTAAATATGTGTATGACCCGAACCACATTATTGATTTAGAACCGGACGAGATAGCAGAAGATTTAACGTATGAGGAGATACGTGTTAAAATCTTTGATAAGAAACATCACATTCGACACTCAAGGTTATACCTCTTGAGTTAGAATTTGAAATGAAGTCAAGGTATCCTCATCTCTTTGGCATACCAGGTACGTATGTAAATTTTGAGGGCAAAATTTCATAAGGAGGGGAGATTGTGAGACCCCAAATTTTATGAATAAAGATTTAAATTTCTCGAAATATTTTTTTTTTAATATTATGGTATGGATTTGATATAATGTTATAGTTATGGGTAGTATTTATAAAATTTGCAAAGTAAGCAAGTGGTTATATAATATTCGATTGGTCGGGGAATATTCTTTTTGTCGGGAATATCCGTACGATGGCACAATCATTGGTGAACCCACAACGGAAGTATTGTCATAGTAAGAAAATGACAGAATTATCTTTTTATAAAAATAACGGTGGAAGTGTTATCGTTAAAACTATTGAACTACTTTGGTAGTAAAAAACATACGATGTCTGCTGCGGTTGCATAGTAGTACACGGTATTGGTTATTGATGCTTACGTGATAAGTCACTCAGTTATACTAAATTATTGCTATAGTAATTGTTGCATCATATCTCTCATATTATTGATTCGATTACTGTCATAGTATCATCTGCATTATATGATATATTATTAAATCAATAATTGAGACGACAAAGTTATTCATATTATTAAATTGCAATATTTACAATGTCTAGAAGTTCATCGAGGAGAGGTTTGGTCATCTAATCATACTACCAATAAGGAGAAATCCTTATCGGAAAGCCCCCTCTTTCCTGGGAACGACCTGGTTGTTAAATATTATGAGTGATAATATTAATGATGAATAAGTTCGTGTTGATTAAAGATGATTTTGATAGTTCATTGTGTTGGAATTATTAGTGTTAGTGAAAATCGTCGACATGATACATGTCGGACCTTTTTCACTTATTTTTTCAAACAAATCTCACATAACATGAGAACACCAAAGAACAAGAAATGAAAAGGGACAAATAAAAATCCCGACATCGACACTCATCATGAAAAAGGATTCGTAGATGAGACAATCTCCTGGCGATGTCTTGTTTACATCTCTGTTCCTCTTCTTCTACTTTAGGATCAGGAATCAGGACCTCTTTTGCTTTAACCGGTATCAGTTTGGGGAATAACATAGCCATAACGTGGGTTGGAACCTTTACCGGAGGCTTTACAGGCTCATGATCAGTAGGTGAAGTAATCGCCGTATGGCTGAAGATGAAGGAACTTGTTTGTGCTTGTGAGAATTTTTGTGACTAGAGCTAGCAGAATAGCCTAATCCAGCTGTCCCTATTTGAGTGGGAACTTGAATTGGGTTCTTAATACCCTGATGATCTTTGCCCAACCCTTGTCTAGGTTGATGTTCCAATGATATCATCTCTTGAGTGGCCAACATTACCTCGGCAGAAATCTTGGGTATGAGAGGTGGCGCCCCAATGAGATGGTAATGAGTGTTGCTCACCTCCAAGGCATGGAAACTGACCGACTCAACTTCTGAATTGAAGCTGATGAGTGGTATGTCACCTTGTTCAGGACATTCCAGCTCAGCATTAATAGTGATTAGGCTATTTTTGATAATATACTTGAATTACTGATAAAGGGTGGAAGGGACGGCTCCAGCCATATGAATCCACAGTCTTCCCAATAGCAGATTGTATCTCGTATCTATTCTGAGCAAGTGAAAGGATACACTAAATGTATGTGGACCAATCTCCACTGGTAGTTCAATTACTCCAACGGCATTCCGTTCGGAACCATCAAAAGCTTTGATAACCGTATGGATACTTTTGATCCTCTTGGGGTTGATATTCATGTTCTCCAAGGTAGCATAAGGACAGATATTCAGAGATGAACCTCTATCTATCCAGACTCCTACCATATATTCGGAGGACAACACCGCTATGTGCAACGGCTTGCAATGACCAGTCCCTTCAGCGAGTATGTCATCATCAGTGAAAGATATCACATTGTTGTTAAAAATGTGATCATCCAGATGTTGAAATTTTTCCACATCCACTAATTTCAATAATTGGGCATCTTCCAAGACCCTTAGCAAGATCTTCCGATGATCTTCAAAAGAGAAAACCAAGTCCAGTATAGAAATTTATTGTGGAGCTTCTCTCAAGCTTAAAACTACCTTGGCTTCATTATGGCCCATGGTACGAAGGAACTCTTCAATTTTCTCCATGGGAACTTTTCCATTTGATTTGATGGTAGGCTTCATCACCTGATGGGGGAGATACAATGGATTCTCCTTTGACACTGTAGCAGTTGTATGTGATGTAGATCCTTCAGCCTGCCCATAATTCCATGGGACTTTTTTTAAGCTGACAACAGGATACTGTGGCCTAGATGGCAAGAAAATTGGCTCTGGTGCAACCACTTTCAAAGGATTATCAGCACATTTGAGTTGAATTGCTTGTATTGTGAGTGGTCTTGCAGCCAAATCATCCTCAGAGGATATAACTGTTATGTCGTCCTTCCATTTTGTAGGACATGTGTTCCCCTTCTCGAGTAATAAAGTGTCATCGTCTTCCATTTGTAGGACACCACTGTCTATTAAATTTTGAATGAAGTGGCGGAGTGCCCAACATTCTTCTATGCTGTGACCGCGAGAGTGGGAGTGGTACTGGCATACTCCATTGGAATTGAACCATTTAGAACAGGGATTGATTGGAGGTAGAAGGGATGTAATTCTTCCTTCATTGATCAACATCTGAAATATCTCCTCTATAGGTTGGCCAAGGTATGTAAATTCCCTTTAGTTAGCAAAATCCCGACAGGCTTTGGCACTTGCTCGTTTTACAACTTTATCCTCCAGTGTTTCACTTTCTGAAGGTGAGGATGGAGTATTCATGACAAAAGGAAGGAGACTAGCATGCTCCTGACTGACTAATTGGCGTATGACTTGATGTTGATGGATTACCAATTCTGCCAATTGATCTACTTGCTTGCAAAGAGCCTTAATCTTTCATTCCATTATAAACTGGAACTGAGCATAATCCCATCTATCAGCACCATCTTTGCTGGTTTGGGAAGATTTAACAACGTAATTGGAACTTTGCCCACTGCTCCAATTAATCATATTGACTTCTTCTTCTTTGTGTTGAGGAAGATGGTTGTCTTGCACATGAGGTTGGTCAGGTTTAGTCACGATAATCTCCCCATTGTTGATTAAGTCCTAGATCTTATGTTTTAAGGCCCAGCAATCATGAGTGTCATGTTTCGGTGCCCCGACATGATAAGCACACTTCCGTGTAGCATTGTAACCCTTTTCATTTGGGTTGGCTGGTGGAAGAAGATGTGTAATTTTCTTCTGAGTATTCAGAAGATTGAGAACATTTTTGAGCGAATCCCCTAGGGGTGTGAACACTCGGTTGCGTCGGACTTCTCCAGCCTTCGACAATGTGGGGTTGGAAGACTGTGGTTGAAAAGGGGAGTAGTTTCTCCTCTAAATAGACATGTTTTGACTGCTTTTCTGGCCTTTTAGTATCAAGGAAACATCTTCCCATTTCTTTTTATGGACCCTCTGGGGGTTGTTTCCATATGTTCCGGACTGGATGTGCTCAGCAACAGCTTTTAGAGCGGCTAGGTCTTGAATTTTTCCTGACTTCAATCCCATCTCAGCCATCTCTCTATGTTTGATAATTTGCAAAAAATGGTTTACCAATACCAGCTAATACCCTTTCATAGAAAGGAGCTTTTTGTATGTCTATAAAAGTCATAACCATTTTTGACTCTGTCATAGAAGGAATAACTTAAGAAGCAAGGTGCCTCCACCTTTGAGTATACTCTCTAAATGACTCATTGGACTGTTTCTTGACCTTGGTAATTTGGTATCGGTCAGGAGCCATTTGAGACTGGAAGCTGTACTGAGTAAGGAAGGCATGAGCTAACTCTTCCCAGCTATGTATTTTAGAATTGTCTAATTTGGTGTACCAAGATCGGGCTTCTCCAATTAGATTTTTTTGAAACAGCTGCATTCTGAGTTTTTCATCCTCGGCATAAGATTTGAGTTCTCCTATGAATACCTTTAAATGTGTGTAAGGATCTCCCAACCCATCATACTTTTCAAAGTCAGGAGTCTAGAACTTCTCTAGATAATGAACACCAGGGAATATACAAAGATCAGCATAGGAAACACTCCCATGTGCGCCAATCCCTTTTATTGACCGAATAGTCTCTTCCATTTGAAGGACTTTCTTCCTGATATCATCGGTGTCTGGATATTCTTTAAGATGGGTGTTTTCATGAATTTTGTTGGTCGTATCCAACTAAAGTTTTGGAATTGTTTTATCCAAACCTTGTGTTCCTCCCCGTGCAGAGGATTCTGTATGTATGGGTATTCGCGAACCCTGAGTAGATTGGTGTATTTCTTTAAGCAGAACAACCAAATCTATAATTTTCTTGCTTAATCCGTCAAACTCTTCTCGAGAGACAGGAGCAGGATTAGACTAGTCAGATGAAGACATGATTGGCGGTAGGCTCGTGGCCTTTTTGAGCTTTGAGCGGGTAACAGGCCCAATTGTTTTCCTACAAAAACTTATGTAGTTTAATCTTAGGGAATGTAAAATTTTTTATATGTTATCATAATGTGTCCATTTTAGGAATATTATCTTGCAAAACGGGTGTCATTTAATAGCATGTCAAGCCTTAATATGTATGTACACATATTCTTCATATTTTCCATTACATAGAAATGAACATGGAATGAAATAACAAGTAATTGTCTTTACAAGTAATTAAAAAATGGAAAGCATGAAGAGACTTTCCTCCGCGTTTGGTTTATCAGAGGCTGACCTATCTTAGGTTACTATCGCGGCTTTTTGGCATGAAGGTTCCCAGATCATCGCAATTTACTTGACGGGAAGTTAATCCGGTCTTTTAACTGGAGAGAATTTGGGTGATGCCTTTGTTGAGCCTCGTTTGAATTAGTCTCCCTACGAGTCCAGTAATCAAACACTGACAGGATAGCCTCCTGGTGGAGGAACCACACAACATACATTCACATGCAACGTGTCTCACCGTTATGGGAATGATGACATGTGCGAAGCACTAATATCACAGATAGATATATTACAGTGTAGTAAGTAAAATGCATTCGTACACATTAATAAAAAAAGAAAATGCAACATTCACACACAAGCATATAACAGTTTTGAAAAGCTTGTAGTAGCGACTTAAGTCCTCTTACTGGAGTCCCCAACAGAGTCGCCACCTGTCGAAGTCGGGATTTTTATTGTTCCCTTTTCTATTCTTATTTTTTCGTGTTCTCATGTTAGGTGAGATTTGTTTGAAAAAATAAGTTTTGAAAAGGTCCGACATTTATATGTCGACAATTTGACTGTAAGAGTCGCTAGTTAGTTTTTTAAATGGTTGTACCAACACAACCGAGAAAAGGTTTTCACATTGACCTAGTGATGTGACACTGTTAAACGAGTCTATAAAATCGAGATTCATTAGGGTTCGGGGACTTGTTTATGCGGAGGGAAGGTGTTAGGCACCCCCCGATGTAGACACTCAAAATTTTATGCATGCCTGTTACTAACATTATAGGAGGGCAGATTCGTCTTTCGGAGATAACCCTGGAAGACAGCTTACATCCATTTCGGATACTACTAGGAAGTGCGCTCAACCCGAACACAAATCGGGAACATCGGCCCAACCCTAATACAAACCGGGAACTTCATCTCAAACCCGAAACACACACCGGGAATGTCATTTCCAATTTCGGAGATAACCCCAAGGTTTGCAAGATTAAAAGACTGGCAACAACATCGGAGAGGACAGTTCTATCTTGACGATAACACCGCGACGTTCAGTTCCAGTCCCAGAAATAACACTGGGAGTAACAACTCCATCCTTGGTGATAGCTGAAAGTAGTATGCACACAAGCCAATCATGTTTGATGATAAAGCATATACTTTGTAACAATCTTATTCATTTATTAATAAAAAGTATTAATTTATTAAAGGCTTTTAATTATCTACATGATGCTGTTTTATAATATGTGATAAACCCATAGTTTTAAGCAATGCTTTTAGAATAATGATGATGATCATTCTAATGAGATCTAAATTCTTAGAAAGCTTAAAACTAAAATAGTTCCCAATCATTGGATTACTAAATTGGGGATTAGTGAATCCGGATAGATTGGTACATACGTTAACTTGCTCATTGGATGAGGATGATTGATCTCATGATCATTTGTGTGGAGACACTAAAGCAAGTATGTAGGTGCTTATTAGAGAATGAGTTCATCGAACGTTGGCTCGCTAAGGAATACCTAATGGAGTTTTATTTGCTGTCGATAGGAATTCTCAGTAGTGATAGTAGTCAAGTGATCCTTGGACTTGAGATCATCATAGTATCTTGTGTATGATGAGTTATACTTTGACTTATTCCTTAAGACCCTTAGGGTATATCAAAGGGTATGCTTGGGTATAATAAGTTGTACATGGAGATAATGTATGATCAATAAAGAATCTACCACTTCTAATAAAAGAAGAGAAATGTCCTATGTGATTCGATAAATGACAACCCAAGAGTCCTTGGCAAGGCGAATGAAATTAGAAAGGAGTTTCTAATTTGCATTATTTGAGTTGTGCATTTAAGGATCGAAATACATATAATTAAATAAAATAAGACTTGTGATAATTCCATGCCTTATATTTAATTGGGACATTGTATGGTGGAAGGATTGAATTATGTCATTTGTAACTATTTACTCAAAGGTTCTTTAATGATTAATGTTGAAATCTATATTATCCGGAAAGTCGTTGATCGCTAGGGAGGCTTATCCCTATTGTAGAATAAATATTATTTATTTAAATAAATTAATTGTTTAATTTATTTATTTAAATAAGATTAGAATTATTCTAATTGATTTATTCACAACCTGGTTTTAATATGGAGAACCTAAAGGGTCACACCATAAAAGGAAGAATAATTATTTAAGAAGTTAATGGCATAATCGTAATAATATAGTTATGTATATTTAATTTAATCTATGGTGATAGAATAAATTAAATAGCTTAATATTTATTATTTAATATTTTAGAAATATTAAATATAAATTAATAAGAGGAGTCTTATTAATATTATTACAATTATTATTATTTTAATTTCTAAAAGAGTTTAGGAATTAATTTAATATAAGTACTCTCATTTATTCCTAATTGGATTAGGAAGGAAAATTAGTTAAAGGAGTTTAATTAATTATCCCTAATAAGATTAGGGAGCTTAATTAATTAAAAGAATTTAATTAATTAAATAAAACCCAATTCCTTAATTATTAAGATGGGTTGCCCACATCAATAAATAAGAGGAGTCTTATTATGGGTGGAAGGGGGTTGTTGAATTTTACAACGACATAATTCCAATTTGTTGGAGAGTACCCTTTTCTATAGAGATAGAAAATTAGGGTTTGAGCCAAATACACCATCTTCTTGAATTCTTTATTTTTCCTTGGTGGATCACCTCTAGAGGCCAAACGCTTGGGTGGCTAACGTTGATCAAAGGAAGGAACCAAACCCGGTGGATTCAAGTTGAATGCGAAAAGGATTGGAGGTGAACTTGTACCTGAGGAAGCTCGGATCTTCAAGGGTATGTTTGTTCTTCATATCTTTCCGTTAAATTAATAATTGTGCATAAAGGGTGATCCGGGTATATGGTTTGTAAAATTTTAAACTCTGATTTTACACGCTTCCGCATTAATTTTGCAATTTGATTGCTTTCATGAATATTACAAACCTAACAGTGGCATCAGAGCCAAACCTTTATGCGAATTATTAATTGTTTTAATTTGATATTATATTGATATATGTTTAGAACAATTTAATTGGGCATAATTTTATTGTATAAAATTTAATAAATAAATAAAAAAAACCGAATTTTTTTTAACGAGTCTGCATAAGGATGGTGCACGTAATCAACCAACACCGGATTGCAAGGGAGCATTTGTGAGATGATTTCTCGATTTTCGTGCATCTAATATATATATATATATATATATATATATATATATATATATATATATATTAGGACTTGTTTCATGTATATTTGGATTCGGCAGGACTATCATTAATAAAATAAAGATATGAAATAACATGCACGGAAATTGACATGCAAAAAATAAAAATAAAAAAAATAAACGCTTGGCAAGATGAAAAATCTTTAATCAAAGTTAACTGTATATATATATTATAATTATATACGGATATTATATATATATATATATATATATATATATTATACGGTTAATATAATATATATATATATATATATTAATTATTTTATAATTAAAATAAAAGTTTATTTTAATTTTAAAATAAAAAGTTTATTTTACTATTAAAATAAAAAGGTTTATTTTGATTTTAAAATTAAATTTCATGCTAACTAATTAGAGTTGGAATTGGATTCCATGATAACTAATTGGAGTAGAAATTGATCTTTCCTTAAATAAAGGAGTTTATTTAGATATGAAATAGGATTTCATATTATTCAAAATAAAAGAGTTTATTTGTGAATTGGAAAGAGAATCCTAATTTCCTTAAATAAAGGAGTTTATTTAAATATGAAATAAGATTTCATATTATTCAAAATAAAGGAGTTTATTTGTGAATAGGAAAGATAATCCGTGTTTCCTTTAATATTTTTTTTACATGGAATTGATTCCATAATTAATTAAAATAAAAGAGTTTATTTTAATTAAAGATTTTTTTTATATATACATGGAATTGGATTCCATAATTAATTAAAATAAATGAGTTTATTTTGATTAAAGATTTTGATTAAAATAAAATAGTTTATTTTATTCAAAATTAGATAAATTAAAATAAAATAGTTTTATTTTGATTTAAATTTGGATTAAAATAAAGGAGTTTATTTTGATTCAAAAATAGATTTTATACTAACTAAATTTGCCCATTAAATGATATCAATATATATATATATTAAATGTTTATTATTCATAGGATGAATGTTATTTATTGATGCATATGATGATGTGTATGATAATAAATGGGATTGATTATGGACTATTGACGATGTGATTGGATTTTATTTTAGTTGGATGTATGAATGTATGTGTTTTATTAAATGGGGTTCACAGATTGCCTTCTCTAATTTTTCTGAATGTAAATTCTATCTCCTCCTATGTACTTCCCTTGATCACGATCAAGGTTTCTATTTATTTTAAAATAGTTTTGTAATAGGAATATTTAGAATTAATTTTGAAGAATTAGAGATCAAGGACAAGAAGCGCTTGAAGACCCGTTTGTAATAGAGCCCTAAGTTTAAATGTAATAGTTATATTTAAATATTATTTCTTGCACCCCTAGGGTTTGACCTTTTGGTTCACTTGGTGGCTCTAGTGAACCAAACTAGAATAAAAGTCCATAATCAATCCGTAGAATATAGTATTCTATATGTGCATGTTTATACTATATATATATATATATATATATATATTATATATTATGCAAACATGCTTCGCATGTTCATTAATATAATAGTATTTATATATATATATGTAAATGCCGCTAAAAACAAGATGAGACAAATTAATAACAAACCCCTCAATTTTTATATTAAGTCCTAAGCGTTCAAAGATATTTGGAATATCGAACGTCGCCTTCTAACATGATAAAATTAATAGAGTATTAAATATTTAATATGAGTTTGTTGTGTCACCACAAGGCAAGTATTAAGTATTTAAGATGTTAATTTATCACATTTGATGCTTATAAAGAAAATTGAACAATATTGTTTTGTTGTGTCACCACAAGGATGATATTTTTCTTTTTGAATATATGGAGTGCTAGGTGGGACTTAACTTGGATAATTTTGATTCGGATGTGCCACCACTGATAAAAAATAATCTAAGAGGCAAAATACAAGGAGTTGCATAGTTGATGTAATTGACAAAAGTTGTCTACCTATTTATTTATATATAGTTTGTTGTGTCACCACAAGGCTATATACATTTGAAATGGGATCCTTATTCTCACTAGCAAATCTTTAATTAGATTTTGCTTAAACTATATAAGTGAGGTAATATAGTTTGAAGAAAATAGTGGGAGATACCAATTTAAAACAAGACCTAATTTATTTTGGTAATTAATAAAAGAATGTATGTTAAAATGTTGTTAATTACAAATTCATTTACGAATTTTACAATGTCTAAAATTACTATCATCTGCGAAGCATATTAGATGCTAAATTAATCGAATCAATTAAATCGGATTGGTTAAGGAATTTGAGAATAGTTCTCATAGTCAAAAGCTATCTTATGTCCTTAATACGCCTATCCTCTCGCAATAGTTGCGCATAATGCCTCTGAGGAAGACATTGCTACTTTTAGAAAGTGGCAAGATGATGCATAGTTGGCTCGATGCATCATGCTCAGCATCCATGAGTAACGAGCTTGAGCACAAGATGAAACTATGGATGCTCCTACTATATTCCCGCACATCAAGTAGTTGATGGTGAGGAAAGTAGGACCGATAGATATCGAGATATCTAAGGAGCTCTTCCGATCTAGAATGGCCAATGGCACTATAGTGCGCATAAAAAGTTCTTAACATAATCAATTTGATTGATCAATTAGGACAACAAGTTTTGTCATGGATGGATAGTTGAGCCAAGATTTGATCTTGCACTCACTCCCGACTCCTTTCACAATTGTTGTGAATTTTTCATATGAACAAGCTAGATATCGACTTTCTTGATTTGCTTAACATGTTGAAAAATGATGAGAGTCACTTTCCAACCAAGAAAGACCAAGTCTTCTTGGTAGGGGCCAAAGGATCTTCCGAAAAGAAGAACGATTCAAAGAAGGTAAATAGAAAGGCATAAACAAAGGATAATAAGAACAAAAGCGATATGGATAGCAAAGGAGTTTGCTTCCACCGCAATAAGCCCGGACAATTGGAAAGAAATCATGCGAGAAACATCTTGCGAGGCTAACCAAAGAAGCTTAGTGAAGTTTCTATTCTAATACGCTTTTGTTCATGATTGAAATAAATTTTCTTTAAGTCAAGGTTCTACTTGGGTATTGGATACCGACTTTGGTTATCATAAATATAGATTTATGAAGGGACCAAGCGTAAGTAGAAAGTTAAACAAAGATAAGTAATTACATATGTGGAAAATGAAGCAAAGGTTGCTACATTAGCCATAGAAACTTATAGTTTAGCAATGCCTATGGAAAAATCTATTAAGTCAATAAGTTGTTATTGTATTTCAGTTCTTGTTAGAAATATTATTTCCATTTTATTGTTGGACAATGAAATCTTTGGTATTATAATTAAGAACAATTGTTGTTTTATTTATAATAATAATGTTTTGTATAGAATCGAATATTACTTAATAAATTTTGTATACTTGACTTACATGAAAATAATTTTGCATATTGAACAAATTAGTATAAGAAAAGGAGATGATCATTCAAAGAGTTGAATGTATGTATTTGTTGAAATACAAGTGTGAATTATTTGAAAGGTTCAAAGAATTCAGAAGTGAAACAAATTGACAAAGTATTAAGATTCTTTGATTAGATCAAGGAATAAATGCTTGTGCAATAAGTTTCTAGATCATCTCAAATGGTTTTCTCATAATGGACACATCCTGATACGCAATAATTGATTGATGTATCTAAAAGGAAAAATCGTGACCTTGTTGGACATGGTGCGGTCCATAATGATTTTACCGACATTCCAAAGATCCTTCCGGGATAATGTCCTAGAAATGGTCGCATATCTACGAAAATGGTAACCTCAAAATCCTATTTCCAAGACTACATAAAAGTTATGGATGGGGAGGATTCCTAATCTTAAGTATGTTAAGATAAGGGTTGTCCAACTTATGTGAAAAGGTTTCAAAGGATAAGCTTGGGACAAGATTTGACAAGTGTTGATTTGTGAGACATCCTAAAGTAAGTTTAGGGTATATGTTCTATAATCCTACTTAGCAAAAAGGTGTTTGTTGCGAAACACGCTTTCTAAGATAAAGGTGTTTATCATTGAAAGGGCTAGTGGGAGGATTATAGATCTTGAAGAGTTCAAGATCCACAAAACACTATAAGTCAAATAAGAGGAACCTGTAGATAGACCTATTGTACCACAACCGAATCATAAATCTGGAATAGTACCAAAGATACCTAGGAGGTATGGATTCATCATGGATGATGATGATGAGGTACACATCATAGAAGATGATGATCCAGAGTTACATTCGATGAGGTAAGACTTCTAGTGTGTATGCAAAGGGTCATGGGAGCGTCGTAAAATTTCTAGTATTATATGTCGATATACTACGGATGAGGAATTACATACCAATGCTACAATCAGTAAAGATAAAGTTGTCTAAACATTCCTCCATGAATGGTTTGGGAAGAGTATCTTTGTGAGACCCCAGATTTTATCAATAAAGATTTAAATTTTGTTGAAATAATTTTTAATATTATGGTGTGAATTTGAGATAATATTATAGTTGTGGGTAGTATTTATAAATTTTTCAAAGTATGCAAGTGGTTATATTATATTCGATTGGTCGTGAATATTCGGTTTAGCGAGGGAATATTCGTATAAAACTACTCAATCATTGGTGGACCCCACAATGTAATTATTGTTTGATTGAGAAAACGACAAAAATATTTTATTGAAATAACGGCGGAAGTTTTACCGTAGTTCTTGTTGAACTACTTTCAGTAGTAAAAAAGTAAAATGTCGTGTGGTTGCATAGTAGCACACGGTATTGATTATCGATGCTTATGTGAGAAGTCACTCGGTTTGATTCCATTATTGTCGATTAATAATATGAATTATTATAATGCGATAATGACGTTTTTGTTTTATTCAGTATTATTAACGTAATAAAATGTAAACATCTTTTATATAAAATAGAATACTTTATTAAAGTTATTCTATAAATAGAATATATTATATTTTATTATGCATAGTGTTGCATAGTGTTTTTGCATAGTATTGCATAGTGTTTGCATAGTAAAATGTTTTTATATAAATAGAATATATTATATTTTATTTAAAAGATTTTTCTTTAAATATGGACCGCCGATTAAAGTAAATCAATCTGGACCGTTCATGGATTAATACTTATGTATTCCATTTTCCTATAAATAAAGCTCATTCCTTCATTATTTTCTTACGAATTCATTGAAACTCTAGAGAGAAATTATAGAGAGAAGCTATAGAGAAAAATTATAGAAAGAAGAAGAGTATTCTCGCTACTTCACTACTTCTATATTCAGCCTTTTTTACGGTAGGGGTGTTATTCTTTCTTCTTGAAGAGAACTTACATTATTCCATTCATTATTATTCTGTGGAATAACTTTTGTAAAAGTGGCATACCCTATACATAACCTCAGATACGCTTGCATACCCTATACTTGGTGAAATCCTTATGTTATTCCATTGCTTATTATTCATTGGAATAACTTTTGATACGCTGTGATTTACCCTATACTTGGTGACATTCTTTATTATTCTGCTGGAACATCCATGCGTGTGTTTTACACCGGACCGGTTCCGCTCTTTATTATTATTATTGTTGGAACATCCTCGTGCATGTGTTTTACACCTAACCGGTTCCGACTTTATCATTCTGTTGGAATATCCTATCTCATGTGTTTCACACCGGATCTCGTTCCATCTTTATTATTACATTGGAACATCCTTGCTTGTGAATTTCACGACACCGGTTCCGTTATTATTATTCTCATTGAATAACCTTTCTATGCAAAGTACCGCATGCATGGTGATTTCTTTTGTTATTCCATTCTTTATTATACCCAGTTTGGTTAAAACTTTGACTTCTATACTCCATGAAATTAGTAGAATATCCTTGATATTTGCGTTTCATCCAAATCTTTCATGGAAATATTCTTCCGATCATTCTTGAATTTTACTCTCACGAAAAAAAGATAATGTGGACAATTTGGACGTTAATAATTCATGGATTAAATAATTCTTGAACTTGTTTTATTGAATTATTATGTCATTGTCATCATCCTCATGTTATATTATGTTATCTTTGGCTTACGTGCATAGATGAACTTAGTATGATTATGACCAGGGATCATTCGGTATAATCATGACTTGATATAAATGATGTGACAAAAGTCCTCAGTGGCCTGTAATGCAGTGATGGATAGTTTTTGGTATGATTATGACCAGGGGTGATTCGGTATAGTCATGACCATTGATAATTTGATGAAAATCCTTGACCGTGGTACATGGATGATTAGATGTGGTGGTTTATTTATTAAGCTGAGTCTCAGCGATAAAAATTGATGAAAACCTTTTAAAACCTAAAAGATAGTAGACTTTATTCTCTACTTGACTCTTTTAATGGATTGCTAATTCTACCGCAGCTTAAACCGGTTGTCTATTGTATTTTATCGGTTTAACATCATTGAAGGCTAATGATAATTTATTCTCGCATTATCTTAGTCATAATATTTCTTCTTGGGCTAGTTGAGCTCACCTTTTCTTTCATTGTTCTCTTGAAATGAGAACATAAATGGGACGAGTCGGGAACGAAGTAATGGTCCGAGGATAGCATTAGTAGTCCTCACTATTCTCGTGAAATAGTGTGATAATAGTTGTAATGAGGACTCCTTTTGAGTTTGTATAATATCTAGTAGACAATATTTGTATTCAAACTCACGCTTTATGTCGATTGTACACTTATGCTTATATTAGTAAGTTGATTTGAATTTATGTACCATGTAAGTGGCGACCCAAGATGGGTGACGATACCTAATTTTGGGGGCGCCACGGCTGGTATCGTAGCTTAGGATATGATCCCCGGCCGAGATGTGAGATAAGAACTAGGAAGGAGAGATGGGGAATTCTTTCACTAGTATGACCTACCTAAATTTATTTGGTATTTAATTGGTCACGAGTATAGGATAATATGTGATATGTTAATTAACCCTTGTTTTGTGACAAGTGTTTGAGAATGGCATCCGAAAATGCCGAGATAAGCAATGAAGCACATGAGAGTGTTGATTCACCTCAAACAAAAGGTAACGACCAACAACACGATAATAATCATATCGGTGGCAACGGCCATCGTAACAATGATAACCATCGTGGGGAAATTATCATGCTAAGAATGGTAACCACTTGGTGGTAATCACGGCAAAGATAATAGAAGTGGAAATTGCAAGAAGAGAAGGTCATTTAGCTCAATTTTGTTGTGCACCAAAGTCAAGTCTAGTCGGGACGGTGGCACCAAAGGTGGATATGGACAAAACAAAGTCGTTGGTTTTAGAAAGTGCATTTTCATGACTTCTCAAAAGCGAGTAAACCGAACGGGTTAGCACAAGTTAGTTAATTATAAATTCTTGCGAAGTCTATACCTTATTAGATATCGGTTCTACCCATTCTTTTATCTCTCTTTTGCTTGCTTCAACGCTTAAATTTGAATCCTGAGAAATTAGACTTTGATTTATCTATCAAACTTCGTTGGGAGAAACCTTCGTTACCTCCACTCGCTTATTAATCTTGTTGTTTCAAATAAACACTTTCACGCTACTGTCGATCTTATCTCTTTGAAAATACTTGCCTTTGAGGTAATTTTTGAAAACGATTGATTAACTACTCATTATTCTTTTTGTAAGGTTGTTAGCTTTCATATTCCTAACCAACCTGTTATACTTAATTCAAAGTAACCAAATCCTAAAGTTAATCATTTGTTATATCGAAGCCATAAGTAAAGAGCCCCGATCCTTTCGTTGTTGACTTCCTTGTGTGGAATGCAATCGCCGGACTTTACAGAGGCGGCGCCGTGGATCAAGAAGATGACAAGTTGATAGGTATCATTGTGAGGTGCTTATCCAGGTTAAGGGATGAAGTCACAATTGGTATTAATGTGACGTATTATCCAAGTCTTGGACGAGAGTAATAGCTTTTAAATGATATTTCTATCAAGAATAAATTTCTTGGCGTATTCTTGAAGACTTCCTAGCCTACCCTAGAGCGTGAAATCGAATTTTGTATTGACCCCAGTACAAAACCCATTTCTTAAACCCTCAAATATTTCTTCAACTAAAATGAACAGTTTACGTGGTTTATGATGAAAGTCATAATAAAAGCATAAGACTGATGAAAATCATGGGTATATGAAGTATTAGTAAGTTTTATGATGAGTTATGTAGGTTATTATGTGAAAACATGAAAGTTTCTTAGAAATCACAAAGAGTTGAAAATCGATTTTGGTGAAAAACGAATATGAAATTCAATTGACCATATCTCCTATTATATTTTGAATTTTGAATGTGGTCAAGTCCTAGAGTTAGATCTATGAGTTACCTAACTAATCCAAGTGGAATTACTGGAAAAGGTGTTGTAGATTTTTGTGTGGACTGATTTTAGCAAAGGAGTGCAAAGCTGTAAAAACCAAAAAATCTTCTGCCATGATTTTAGAGAGGCTGTTTCGGCCACTTAAATTATGAGAAAAATTCTGGCCTTTTGGGACATGAAATTATATGGTATAAAGTACCTCCTGTCCAAAAATGAGCTCATTCTAACTTAAAATGAGCAAGTTATGACTATTTCAATATTTAGGTTTTTCCGATTTAAAACGCTATAACCGAGAGTTCTATAACTCAGATGATCATGAAATTTAAACTGGAAGCTCACGTTAACATGTGTAAGGTCCTACCAAGATTTGGGAATTTTTGGAGTTAAACTTGAGGTAGCTAATTTCTTAAGGAATTAAGTGAAAATTGATTTTTGAAAAATAGTAAATGAATTTTAAAAATTCGGAAAAATATATTTTCATTATGGGACTATATTATGCTAAATCCCAGAAAAGAAACATTTTTGGGACTGATTTGGTATTTTTATGAAAATAGTTTAATTACTGAACATATGAGTTAAATATGTTATGTGAAGTAACAAAGTTGAAAATAGGATTTTATGGCTGAGAGATCCTATATAGAGTATATGCATATTTTTGATGAGGATTTGATAATTGGTGATGATATTTTATGAGTATGGCATTTTGAATGATTAAATGCATTATATGGTAAAGCGTAAACAATTGAAAAAAAATTGTTTATAAATTTAAGAAGTGATTAAAATATTGTTATAATATTAATGTTATTAGATTATGAGATTATTAAGTGATTGATAACATGGGGATATTCTTGAATCCTCGGATAAATTATATTATAAATGTTTAATATTTATCCTTTATCTCATTTGATTGATTCTTTATATCATTATCCTCATGCTTATATTATGTTGAAAGTCATCTCATGGCAGATGAGTGCATAGATGGACTTGGTATGATTATGACCAGTGGATTGTTCTTGTATAATCATAATAACAGTAATTGAAAACACAATTATCTTTAGTCAGTAGTGCATGGATAATTTGTGGTCGTGATACTAATGAATACACAATTATCTTTGGTAGTAGTGCATGGATAATTTGTGGTCGTGATATTAATGAATACACAATTATCTTTGGTAGTAGTGCATGGATAATTTGTGGTCGTGATACTAATGAATACACAATTATCTTTGGTAGTAGTGCATGGATAATTTGTGGTCGTGATACTAATGAATACACAATTATCTTTGGTAGTAGTGTGTGGATAATTTGTGGTCGTGATACTAATGAATACACAATTATCTTTGGTAGTAGTGCATGGATAATTTGTGGTCGTGATACTAATGAATACACAATTATCTTTGGTAGTAGTGCATGGATAATTTATGGTCGTGATACTAATGAATACACAATTATCTTTGGCCGCGGTGCATGGATAATTCGTGGTCGTGATACTTAATGAATATCCTTGGCACGTAGTGGGGGATGATTCGATGATATGGATTAATTATTGAAATGAGTCTCAAAGAATGAAATATTAATTCATGGATATGGTAAAAGTCATCTTTGGGCCGTAGTGCATTGATAGACTTGGTATGATTATGACCACGATTATTCTAAGATAATCATGATCAGATTGAAAACACGAATATCCTCGCCGGTTAGTGCATGGATAATTCGTGGTTGTGATACTATTAAGCTGAGTCTCAATATTATTGGTTTTACAGTTATATATCTTTGGCCTGTAGTGCAAAGATGAATTGTTAATGAATATCTTTGGCCGGATTGCAAAGATGAACTTAATATTTTCAACGATAAAGGTATTCAAGGTATCCTCACCTCTTTATCATATCGTATCGCACTCTAATTTCGAGGGCTAAATTCCATAAGGAGGGAGATCAGGAGACCAGATTTATCAATAAAGATTTAAATTTTGTTGAAATAATTTTTAATATTATGGTGTGAATTTGAGATAATATTATAGTTGTGGGTAGTATTTATAAATTTTGCAAAGTATGCAAGTGGTTATATTATATTCGATTGGTCTGGGAATATTCGGTTTAGCAGGGGAATATTCGTACAACAAATCAATCATTGGTGGACCCCATAATGTAATTATTGTCTTGGATTGAGAAAACGACAAAAATATTTTATTGAAATAACGGCGGAAGTTTTACCGTAGTTACCGTTGAACTACTTCGGTAGTAAAAGTACAATGAATACGTGTGGTTGCATAGTAGCACACTTGTGTATTAATTATTGATGCTTATGTGAGAAGTCACTCGGTTTGATTCCATTATTGTCCGATTAATAATATGAATTATTATAGCGATAATGACGTTTTGTTTTATTCAGTATTATTAACGTAATAAAATGAAACATCTTTTATATAAAATAGAATACTTTATTAAAGTTATTCTATAAATAGAATATATTATATTTTATTATGCATAGTGTTGCATAGTGTTTTTGCATAGTGTTTTGCATAGTGTTTGCATAGTAAAATGTTTTTATATAAATAGAATATATTATATTTTATTTAAAGGATTTTTCTTTAAATATGGACCGTCGATTAAAGTAAATCAATCTGGACCGCTTCATGGATTAGTTACTATGCATTCCATTTTCCTATAAATAAAGCTCATTCCTTCATTATTTTCTTACGAATTCATTGAAACTCTAGAGAGAGAAATTATAGAGAGAAGCTATAGAGAGAAAATTATAGAAAGAAGAAGAGTATTCTCGCTACTTCACTACTTCTATATTCAGTTCTTTTTTACGTAAGGGGTGTTATTCTTCTTCTCGAAGAGAACTTCATTATTCCATTCATTATTATTCTGCTTGAATAACTTTGTAAAAGTGGCATACCCTATACATAACTTTGTGATACGCTGGCATACCCTATACTTGGTGAAATCCTTATGTTATTCCATTGCTTATTATTCTCATTGGAATAACTTTGTGTATCTGTGATTTACCCTATACTTGGTGACATTCTTTTATTATTACATTGGAACATCCATGTCATGTGTTTTACAGGACCGGTTCCGCTCTTTATTATTATTCTCATTGGAACATCCTGTGCGTGTGTTTTTACACCTACACGGTTCCGACTTTATCATTCTGTTGGAATATCCTATTTGTGTGTTTCACACCGATGCGTTCCATCTTTATTATTACATTGGAACATCCCGTTGGTGTGAATTTCACGACTTTAGTTCGTTATTATTATTATTCTTGGAATAACTTTGTCATCTGAAATCACCGCATGCATGGTGATTTCTTTTGTTATTCCATTCTTTATTATACCCAATTAGTTAAAACTTTGACTTCTATACTCCATGAAATTAGTAGAATATCCTTGATATTTGCGTTTCATCCAAATCTTTTCATGGAAATATTCTTCCGATCATTCTTGAATTTTACTCTCTGAAAAACAAAGATAATGTGGACAATTTGGACGTTAATAATTCATGGATTAAATAATTCTTGAACTTGTTTTATTGAATTATTATGTCATTGTCATCATCCTCATGTTATATTATGTTATCTTTTTGGCTTACGTGCATAGATGAACTTAGTATGATTATGACCGTGGATCATTCGGTATAATCATGACTTTATATAAATGATGTGACAAAAGTCCTCAATGGCCTGTAATGCAGTGATGGATAGTTTTTGGTATGATTATGACCAGGGGTGATTCGGTATAGTCATGACCATTGATAATTTGATGAAAATCCTTGACCGTGGTAGTCCGGGATGATTAGATGTGGTGGTTTATTTATTGTCGAGTCTCGATAAAAAAATGATGAAAACCTTTTAAAACCTAAAAGATAGTAGACTTTATTCTCTACTTGACTCTTTTAATGGATTGCTAATTCCGCTGCAGTTAAACTGGTTGTCTATTGTATTTTATCAGTTTAACACTGTTGAAGGCTAATGATAATTTATTCTGCATTATCTTAGTCATAATATTTCTTACTGGGCTAGTTGAGCTCACCCTTTCTTTCATTGTTCTCTTCAGGAAATGAGAACATAGCTGGGACGAGTCGGGGAACGAAGTAATGGTCCAGAGGATAGCATTAGTAGTCCTCACTATTCTGTAAAATAGTGTGATAATAGTTGTAATGAGGACTCCTTTTGAGTTTGTATAATATCTAGTAGACAATATTTGTATTCAAACTCACGCTTTATGTCGATTGCATACCTACGCTTATATTAGTAAGTTGTATTTGAATTTATGTACCATGTAAGTGGCGACCCAAGATGGGTGACGTATACCTAATTTTGGGGGTGTCACAATCTTAATTGGGGATAATATCTATATAGATAGATACAAGAGGATGCTCGACTTAACCCAAGGAACGTATATTCATTTGATGCTAAAGTCGTTTAGCATGGCAAACTCTAAGAGATGTCTCATGTCGATGAGCTATGGAGTATCTCTCTTAATAGTCCCCACGCACTCACGAAAGAGAGGTCGCATGAGTGACAATCATGCATGCAATGAAATGTACGAGACCTGATGTTGATCACCATATATTCGGAGAAGTTCACTTGTGAGTCGGTGAAAAACATCTTAAAGTGCTTAACCGCACTAAGGATGTGATCATATTTATGGTGGGTCTAAATTAAAACTAGAGGGCTTAACAGACTCAAGTTTTTCGAGACGGACTAAGATGACGTAAAATCCACTTTAAGGTAAAGCGTTATCTTGAATAATGGTGCAATAATTGGAAAGGTTCCAAACAAAGAAAGAGTTACTTGGTTTAGTGATAAAGACAAAGTATATAGCTATAAATGAAGCTGCAAGTTGATTGTTTGGATTAAAAGTTCATTACAGAACTAGCAATAGTTCCTAAGTCTCATCTTGAATCTAAACATGTGTTGTGGCACTTTCATTTTATTATTAGAATCATTGAAAGATGGGAAATCACTATAGAGATAGTGGACTCTTAAAGAACAACATTACATATCCATTAACTAAAGCTTATCCAACAGCAGGATAATCGTCACTTAGAGAAGAAGAGTATAAGATACCATGACGATTGGCTTTAGTGCAAATGGGAGATTGAAAGTAGTATGCACACAAGCCAATCATGTTTGATGATAAAGCATATACTTTGTAACAATCTTATTCATTTATTAATAAAAAGTATTAATTTATTAAAGGCTTTTAATTATCTACATGATCTTCGTTTTATAATATGTGATAAACCCATAGTTTTAAGCAATGCTTTTAGAATAATGATGATGATCATTCTAATGAGATCTAAATTCTTAGAAAGCTTAAAACTAAAATAGTTCCCAATCATTGGATTACTAAATTGGGGATTAGTGAATCCGGATAGATTGGTACATACGTTGCTTGCTCATTGGATGAGGATGATTGATCTCATGATCATTTGTGTGGAGACACTAAAGCAAGTATGTAGGTGCTTATTAGAGAATAAGTTCAATTGAACGTGGCTCGCTAAGGAATACCTAATGGAGTTTTATTTGCATCAATAGGAATTCTGTAGTGATATAGTAGTCTAAGTGATCCTTGGACTTGAGATCATCATAGTATCTTGTGTATGATGATGAGTTATACTTTGACTTATTCCTTAAGACCCTTAGGGTATATCAAAGGGTATGCTTGGGTATAATAAGTTGTACATAGAGATAATGTATGATCAATAAAGAATCTACCACTTCTAATAAAAGAAGAGAAATGTCCTATGTGATTCGATAAATGACAACCCAAAGAGTCCTTGGCCAAAAAGGCGTAATGAAATTAGAAAGGAGTTTCTAATTTGCATTATTTGAGTTGTGCATTTAAGGATCGAAATACATATAATTAAATAAAATAAGACTTGACAAAGAATTCCATGTCTTATATTTAATTGGGACATTGTATGGTGGAAGGATTGAATTGTCACCAGTAACTATTTACTCAAAGGTTCTTTAATGATTAATGTTGAAATCTATATTATCCGGAAAGTCGTTGATCGCTAGGAGGCTTATCCCTATCAGAGAATAAATATTATTTATTTAAATAAATTAATTGTTTAATTTATTTATTTAAATAAGATTAGAATTGTTCTAATTGATTTATTCACAACCTAGGTTTAATATGGAGAACCTAAAGGGTCACACCATAAAAGGAAGAATAATTATTTAAGAAGTTAATGGCATAATCGTAATAATATAAAGATGTATATTTAATTTAATCTATGGTGATAGAATAAATTAAATAGCTTAATATTTATTATTTAATATTTTAGAAATATTAAATATAAATTAATAAGAGGAGTCTTATTAATATTATTACAATTATTATTATTTTAATTTCTAAAAGAGTTTAGGAATTAATTTAATATAAGTACTCTCATTTATTCCTAATTGGATTAGGAAGGAAAATTAGTTAAAGGAGTTTAATTAATTATCCCTAATAAGATTAGGGAGCTTAATTAATTAAAAGAATTTAATTAATTAAATAAAACCCAATTCCTTAATTATTAAGATGGGTTGCCCACATCAATAAATAAGAGGAGTCTTATTATGGGTGGAAGGGGGTTGTTGACTTTTACAACGACATAATTCCAATTTATTGGAGAGTACCCTTTTCTATAGAGATAGAAAATTAGGGTTTGAGCCAAATACACCATCTTCTTGAATTCTTTATTTTTCCTTGGTGGATCACCTCTAGAGGCCAAACGCTTGGGTGGCTAACGTTGATCAAAGGAAGGAACCAAACCCGGTGGATTCAAGTTGAATGCGAAAAGGATCGAGGTGAACTTGTACGAGGAAGCTCGGATCTTCAAGGGTATGTTTGTTCTTCATATCTTTTCGTTAAATTAATAATTGTGCATAAAGGGTGATCCGGGTATATGGTTTGTAAAATTTTAAACTCTGATTTTACACGCTTCCGCATTAATTTTGCAATTTGATTGCTTTCATGAATATTACAAACCTAACAATAGCCCCAAGGGATGCTTTTGCAGTTCCGGCAATAACTCCGAAATTGTTTGTTTCAAACACATGCGATCAATTTCAAGCTCAGACCTCCTACCGAGGCAATCACACCTCAGACCTGGAGCTAACAATGGGCAGATAGGTTCTTTCACAGATGACCTTGCGGTATTCAAACACTTGCAGCAGTCCAATCTCAGATGTAACCCTGAGCAACGTCTGCTTTCCGCTCAAACCGACGATAACCCCAGTAAGGAGTCAAAAGCGTCATCTTACCACCTCAACAAAATGATATCGCGGCATACTAACAAGTAGTCCAATCTCAGATGTAACCCTGAGCAATGTCTACTTTCAACTCAAACCGGCGATAACCCCGGTGAGGAGTCAAACATCATCTTGTCTCTTCAACACCTATGCGTCGTCTCGACAATTCATACATACATACATACGACAATGTCCCACAAGAACCGAGGAGTAACAATCCTGAGTGACTATTACACGTGGCAGTACTTTGGATAGAATTTGAAGCTTGAAGACCATGGGCATAAACCCCTCTTCCTGACTTCGTACAACCTCTAATCCATATCATTACGTAACTCTCAACACAAGCGGTCCGAAGAAGGTTAGATATACCTCGTTCGGATGCTCGAATTGAAGTTCTGCAAGTTCAAGCGGACATTACAGTGCACGAGTGCACGTACTATGAGACGACTGGACCCGCGAAGCTCGGATGCACCACGACCAGCCGCAGGTACAACCGCGGCTGCCGCAGGTGTTCCTGCGGCCATCCATCTATATATAAAAGCCTTGGGGTCAGCCATTTGAAGAGGAGAAGAGACAGAAAAGGCGAGGAAGCCCTGTCCATTTTACTCTGCATACACATCTTTTTAGTGTTTCCTCACTTTTAAACACTTGTTAGCTCACATATAGCTATCTTTTATTCGGCGGGATCTGATTGTTTATCCATTTAAAGTCATAGAAGTCTACTTTGGCAGCCCACTATAAGCCTTCTCACATTATATAAAGTCTTCCTCTCATATTAGCACACACTGTTGTACACGTTGAGAGTCATGTGGGTGTGTTTACTCGGACTTCGGTCCGTGGTTTTCATTTCTGTCTGTATATATACTTATATATATATATATATATATATATATATGGACTAACATTATCGAGTTATGCCTCGATTAAGCCTAAACTTCAGTCTGGAGCGTTTATTGGTTATATATATATATACTTATATATATAATTGTTGCCCGACATATCTGATGAGCCTGGATTTTACATCCGGAACATTTATTCGCTTATATATATATATATATATATACTTATATATATAATTGTTGTCGGACATATCCGATGAGCCTGGATTCACATCCGGTGTGTTTACTGCTTTTATATATATATTTGTACATATATATATTTACATTTTTGTTAGCCTGGAGTTTACTTCGTGGCAGTTGATCGCTTTTACAGCTTTATTTACATTTCGTCTCACCTGGAGTTTACTTCGTGGTGGTTGATCATGTGCTTTTATATATTTACATTTCCGATCCCCCATGAAGTTGCTTCGTGGTGGTTGATCATGTCTGTATATATATATTTACAGCTTTTATATATATAACTGCTTACTGCTTTCCATACAAATTGCAGTATCATGTGAGCCTAGGAATCATGTGATCACAGATTCAGTCTACTGAATCTAGATTCGGTTCTCATAATGGACATATTTTTCAGCTGTAAGCAGGTTGTACATTATTTTACAGTGTCTGAATTTCCTTGGATGGCTGTCATGCCCATGAGGAGTTCGACACTGCTGTATATTATTTTCTTGAGAATGCTTCGCATCTCGAAAATAAAAGCAAACAAGCCGAACATTTAATAATAAAATGGAAGTATGAAAAGATTTCAATTCCTATTGAGCACAGGGTTTGAAAAAACTCTTTTACAAAACTTCATTGATATATCTTGGTCAAAACTGAATTTTTCTATAAAATTCAAACCTTGTGTATATAGGTGTTAATGAGGCCTCGGACTACTTTTAAATAATTGCACATTGATCCACACACACACACACACACATTCATATAACAATTTCTTTGAAAAGTGGCGGTCACCGTGGTAACACGGATGTCGGGGGGGTGCCTAACACCTTCCCTCCGCATAATCAAGCCCTCGGACGCAAAATGAATCTCGGTTTCACAGACCCATCTAGCAGTGTCAAATCACTGGGTTAATGTGCAAACCTTTTCGGTTGCATTGGTGCAACCAGTTAAATACACCAACTGGCGACTCTTAAAGTCAAATCGTCGACACTATACATGTCGGACCTTTTTCACTTGTTTTTTCAAAAAAATCTCACATTAACATGAGAACACCAAGGAACAAGAAACGAAAAGGGACACTCAAAAATCCCGACGTCGACAGGTGGCGACTCCGCTGGGGACTCCAGTAAGAGGGCTTAAGCCGCTATTATAAGCTTTTCAAAATTGTTATATGCTTGTGTGTGAATGTTGCATTTACATTTATGATGAATGTGTACAAATGCATCTTAATTACTGCACTACTAAATATCTATCTATGATATTAGTGCTTCGCACATGTCATCATTTTGCATAAACGGTGAGACACGTTGTATGTGAATGTATGTTGTGTGGTCCCTCCATCAGGAGGCTATCCTGTCGGTGTTTGATTACCGGACTCGTGGGAAGAATAATTCCCCGGGGCTCAGGAAAGGCACCACTCAGATTCGCTTCAGTTGAACGACTGGATTAACTTCTCGTCAAGTAGATTGCGATGATCTGGGAACCATCATGCCAAAAAGTCGTGAGAGTAACCCTAGGATAGGTCAGCCTCTGATAAAACAAATGCGGAGGAAAGTCTCTTCATACTTTCCATTTTCAATTATTTGTAAAAGCATTTACTTGTAATTTTATTCCATGTTCATCCATATGTAATGGAAAATATGAAGAATATCTGTACATGCATGACATGTTATCAATTAACAATCGGTTTTGCAGGACAAAATTCCTAAACGGACATGTTATGATAACATTTACATTACCCTAAGACTAAACTACGTAAGTCTTTTGTAGGGAAGCAATTGGGCCTGTTACCCGCTCAAAATCCAAAAGGCCACAGCCTTTCTGACCAATCATGTCTTCTTCTTCGCGATCACCTAACGCCGCCTCCCGAGAAAAATTTGACGGATTGAGTAAACATATTGCGACTGGGTGGTCGTTTCTACCAAAAGAATTGCACCAATCCACTCCACCTGTGCGAAGATCGACACATATAGAATCCCCTACACAAGGAGGAGTTCAAGGTCTGGAAAAAACAATTCCGGAACCTCAGTTGGATACAACCAACAAAGACCTTGAAAACGCCCATCTCAAAGGAGATCCAGACAATGGTGATATCAGGAAGAAGGTCCTTCAAATGGAAGAAACTATTTGTGTTCTCAAAGGGATTGGAACACATGGCAGTGTTTCATATACAGACCTTTGCATATTTCCTGGTGTTCATTATCCAGAGAAATTCAAGACCCCTGATTTTGAGAAATATGACGGATTAGGGGATCCTTATACACATTTAAAAGTGTTCATTGGAGAACTTGGGTGTTACGCAGAAAATGAAAAGCTCAGAATGCAGCTGTTTCAGAAAAGTCTGACTAGAGAAGCCCGTTCATGGTATACCAGATTAGACAACTCAAAGATCCATAGCTGGGAAGAGCTGCCTCACGCCTTCCTTACTCAATACAGTTTTCAATCTCAGATGGCTCCTGACCGGTACCAAATTACCAATGTCAAGAAACAGTCTAATGAATCATTTAGAGAGTACGCTCAAAGGTGGAGGCGCCTTGCTGCTCAAGTTATTCCTTCCATGACAAAATTAGAAATGGTCATGACTTTTATAGATGTACAAAAAGCTCCTTTCTATGAAAGAGTTCTAGCTGGTATTGGCAAACCATTCTCTGAAATGATCAAGCACGGAGAAATGGCTGAGATGGGATTGAAATCCGGTAAAATTCAAGACCTAGCCGCTCTTAAAGCTGTTGCTGAGCACATCCAGTCCGGATCTTATGGAAACAACCCCCAGAGGGTCCATAAAAAGAAAGAGAAGGATGTTTCCTTGATACTAAAAGGACAAAAAGGCAATCAAAGCGTGCCTATGCAGAGGAGAAACTACTCCCCTTTTCCAGCACAATCTTCAAACCTTCCATTGTCTAAAAGTGGAGAAGTAAAGCGGCTTCGAACGTTCACACCCTTAGGGGACTCGCTCGAGAATGTTCTTGCTCTTCTGACTGCTCAGAAGAAAATTACACATCTTCTTCCACCAGCCAACCCTAATGGGAGGGGTTTTAATGCTACTCGGAAGTGTGCCTATCATGCCGGAGCACCTGGACATGATACTTAAGATTATTGGACCTTGAAGCATAAGATTCAAGATGTAATAGATAATGGTTAGATCATGGTCACCAAACCAGATCAACCTCATGTGCAAGACAACCCTCTTCCTCAACACAAAGAAGAAGAGGTCAACATGATCAGTTGGAGCACTGTACAAGGTTCCAATTCTAACGGAGAATCATCCCAACCCATCAAAGACGGTGTTGACAAATGAGATTATGCAAAGTTCCAATTTACCATGGAACGAAAGATGAAAGCTCTTTCCAAACAAATTGAGCAATTGGCAGAACTGATGACCAACCAGCATCAAGTCACACGCCAATTAATCAGGCAAGAGCATGCCTATCTCCTTCCTTTTGTTATGAATGCCTCCTCACCACCTTCAGAAAGCGAAGCTATGGAGGATAAGGTTGCGAAGAGAGCAAATGCTAAAGCCCGACGGGATTTTGCCAATCAAAGGGAATTCACCTATTTGGGCCAATCTATGGAGGAGGTATTACAGATGTTGATTAACGAAGGAAGAATTGCCTTCCTTCTCCCTCCAATCAGTCCCCGTTCAGGACGATTCAATCATGATGAAATGTGTCAATATCATTCACATTCTCGCGGTCACAGCACAGAAGAATGTTGGGCACTCCACCATCTCATTCAGAATCTTATTGATAGCGGTGTCCTGCAAATAGCAGATTCTTGCACTGTATAACTCAAGGGTGGGAATGCATGTCCTACCAAATGGAAGGGATCAGTGTAGCAGTTATATCTGAAGTGGATGATGAGACTGTCAAAGTATTTCCCATACAACCAATTCAACTCAAAGGAGCTGACAAACCTTTGAAAGTGGCCGCACCAGAGCCAATTTCTTTATCTTGTAGACCATAATATCTTGTTGTCAGCTTACACAACATTCTATGGAATTATGGAGAAGCTGAAGGATCCATGTCTTATACTACTGCTACAGTGTCGAAGGAAAATCCACTGTATCTTCCTCAACGGGTTATTAAACCTACTTGCGAAGTAAAGGGGAAGTTGCCCATGGAGAAGATTGAAAAATTCCTCCGCACTATGGGTCACAATGAAGCCAAAGTGGTTTTAAGCTTGCGAGAAGCTCCACACCAGATTTTAATATTGGACTTGGTTTTCTCTTTTGAGGATCATCGGAAGATCTCACTGAAGGTTTTAGAAGAAGCATATTTGCCAAAATCAGTGGACGTGGAAAAATTTCAATATTTGGTTGATCACATTTTCAACAACAATGTGATATCCTTCACTGATGACGACATACCTCCCGAAGGGACCGGTCATTGCAAGCCATTGCATATTACAATTTTGTCTTCCGGGTACATTCTAGCTGGAGTTTTGATAGATGGAGGCTCATCTCTAAATATTTGTCCTTATGCCACCTTAGTAAAGATGAATGTCAATCTTAGGCGGATCCAAAGCAACCATACGGTTATCAGAGATTTTGATGGATCCCGATGAAATGCCGATGGAAAGATTGAATTGCCAATTGAGATTGGTCCAAATACATTCAATGTATCCTTCCATGTCCTCAATATAGACTCAGGATACAACCTGTTATTGGGGGAGACCATGTATACACATGGCTGGAGTCGTTCCCTCCACGCTACATCAACAGCTTAAATACATTATCAACAACAGTTTAGTCATTGTCAACGCTGAGCCAGATTGTCCTGAATAAGGAACTCTACCAATCATCAGCTTCAATTCAGAAGTTGAACCGACCAATTTCCATACTTTGGAAGTGAGTAACACGTAATACCATTCTATTGGAGCGCCACTTCCCATACCCAAGATTTCTGCCGAGGTTATGTCGGCCACTCAAGAAATGATGTCATTGGGTCATCAACCTGGACAAGGGCTTGGTAAAGATAAGCAGGGTATTAAGCACCCTATTCAAATGTCCAGTCAAATTGAAACTGTCGGACTAGGCTATTCTGCCAATTCCACTCACAGGAATCCTCATAAGCACAAGAAGGTTCCTCAAGCTTCCGCCGCACTGCGATTTTCTATACCTTTACCCCATGAGCTAATGCAGTCTCCAGTAAAGGTGCCAGCCCTTGTTGTGGCCATGCTGTTTCCTAAACCAGTGCCAATCAAAGCTAAAGAGGTGCTGATTCCTGATCCCGAAGCGGAAGGAAAGGAACGGAAACATAAACATGACATTACCTTGATGATGGCAGGCCTACGCGTCATTGTTCATGATGAACATACAAACAGATACACCCAAGACGATGATTGCCCAGATGTCATGGTTATCATTTGGGAAAAGAAGGACAATGACGATCCTTCCATCACTGCAGTCCATCAGGACTTTGCCCTCGACAATTAGAGCATCACTCCATGCATTGGTCGACGAGAGTAAAATGGGCAGAAAATCCCTCTGCCCTGTAGATAACTTTAATTGCTTGCTTTCCTTTACAATACTAGTAGTTATTTTATCAAGTACATGTTAACACTTTTGTTTAATCGAACAGTTGCATATATTAAGTGAAAGCATCTTTTGTTTCAGGACTCAATTTAGATGTGCTCAGTATTTGCGATGAAGTGCCTTCTCTCCGAGGATTTGTAACTTTGATGCAAAGTTGGACTCGAGACTTGATGGACATCCAAGAGGACATTGAGACACCTCAGAGATTAAGGAATGGGTCACGACAAAACCCAAACCCAATCTTCATCGGACCACTTCTTTCAATCTTGGAACCTTAGACAACCCTAAGCTAATCCAAATTGGTTCGGACCTTACCACAAATCAACGGAATGACATGGTTGCACTATTAACCCAATTCCGTGATGTGTTTGCATGGTCTCATGAAGACATGGTGGGTTTGTCCAATCGACATTGTTCTTCATCACCTTCCCATCAAAGAAGGATTCAAGCCAAGTAAGGCAAAACTTCGAGCGATTGAAACCTGAGTGGAGTTTAAAGGTAAAAGAAGAAATTGTGAAACAATTTCAAGCTGGCATCATCATGGTGTCTACATATCCGGAGTGGATATCCAACATTGTTCCTGTACCTAAACCAGGGGGAAAGGTACGAGTTTGCGTGGATTATCGGGATTTGAACAAAGCTTGCCTTAAAAATAGCTTTCTCGTGCCCTTTATCCACATTCTCATTGACAATATTGCTCAATACGGCATATACTCCTTTGCTGATTGCTTTGTGGGGTACCATCAAATTATGGTCGCTGAGGAAGATCGTGAGAAAACTGCTTTCATCACGCCTTGGGGAACCTTTTTGCTTTCTGAGACATAATGTCATTTGGCCTCATCAATGCCGGGGCAACCTATCAGCGAGCTATAATGGCTCTTTTCCATGATTTAACGAACAAAGAGATAGAGTTCTATGTGGATGACATCATTGTCAAATCCCGGAAGGAGGAGAACCACTTAGACCATCTCACAAAACTTTTCAACAGGTTGCGTAAGTACAACTTGAAGTTGAATCCCGCCAAGTGCGCCTTTGGTGTTAAGTCAGGCAAGTTGCTAGGTTTCCTAGTCAGCCACAAAGGGATTGAATTGGATCATACCAAAATCCAGGCCATCAAGGAAATGCCCATTCCTCAGACAGAGAAGGAAATACGGGGATTTTTGGGAAGAGTCAACTTCATTAGCAGATTCATTTCTCAACTCACAGCAACCTGTGAGCCAATCTTCAAGTTGTTAAGGAAGAACTCCTCCATGAAATGGAACGATGAGTGTAAGAAAGCCTTCCTCACAATCAAAGAGCAATTGATAAACACTCTTGTTTTGGTACCTCCCAGGGATGATGTTCCCCTGTTCATGTACCTGTCCATAAATGACAAAACCATGGGCTGTATGCTGGGACAAAAAGACAATAGAGGCCAAGAACGAGCTATCTATTACCTCAGCAAAAGATTCAGCATTAGTGAACACAAGTACACTATGATTGAGGAGACTTGTTGTGCTTTAGCATGGGCTTCCATGAGGTTACAACATTACTTCCATGGTCACACAACCCATCTCATATCCCGAATGGATCCTCTCAAGTATGTGTTTAGTAAGCCCATACTGAATTATCGACTGTGCAGATGGCAGTTGATCATACAGCAATTTGACATCGTCTATGTGATGCAAAAGTCTGTCAAAGGTCAGGGAATTGTGGATCAACTGGCCGTCGCACCTGCAGGGGACTACAAACCCTTGGAAACGTACTTCCCCGATGAAGGGGTAATGACAATTCAACAACAACATCAGTACAATACATGTCGTACGTGGAGAATGTATTTTGATGGAGTTGTTAACACAGAAGGCTCTGGAGCAAGAGCAGTCCTAATATTCTGATGCGGGAGCAGCGATATCCGTCATGTCAAATTATAAGTTTGTCGGCACCAACAACACAAATGAGTATGAAGGGTCATATCATGGGGCTAAAACTTGCCCGTTCAATGGGCATCAGGCGGTTAACTATCTTTGGGGATTCAAAGTTAGTAATCAAGCAATCCACAGGAATTTATCAAACCAAAGAATTACATTTGCTGCAACAAGTTTTACAGATGGCTTTGGAGTTCGAAGAAATCTCATTTCTACACATTCCTCATAATAGGAATGATTTTGCAGATGCATTAGCAACACTGGCCTCCTTGGTTTACATACCGGACAAGGAAAACATGCCAATCATCACGTTTACTCTGCAAAGAGCCCCAGTCTATGGGAATTACGTTGGAGAAGTATCGGATGAACTACCTCCCATCCACAATCCTTGGTATCAACACATCAAGGAATATCTGCGAGATGGATCTACACCCGCTGAGGCGACCCTAACTGAGAAGAGGCGGATTCATCGACTTGCTATGAAATTCTACCTGAGCGGAGATGCACTTTACAAAAGAGAGGTTGGATTAGGTCTCCTCAGATGTCTGGATAAAGACCAAGCTCAGAGACTCATGGATGAGATCCATGGTGGAGTATGTGGCCCTCACATTAGTGGACCCCTACTTGTCAAGAAGATCCTCAGAACGGGGCATTATTGGCTTACACTCAAAGTTGACTGTGATGATCACGTCAAGAGGAGCTATCAATGCTAGATTCATGGGAATGCTATCCACGCCCCTCCAAGGGAGATCCATAATATGAGTTTGCCATGGCCCTTCTCAATGTGGGGAATGGACATAATAGGGCCCATCGAGCCCAAAGCCAGTAATGGACATCGATTCATATTCACCATGATTGACTACTTCACTAAATGGGTAGATGCAGCATCCTTCCCCAGGGTTACTAAAGAAGTTATCATTTCTTTCATCAGAAACAATGTCGTTTGTCGATATGGGCAACTAAAGGTCATTGTGTCAGACAAATGCTAAGACCCTCAACAACAAAATGATGGAGGAGTTATGCAAAAAATTCCACATCCAACACCTCAACTCCGTCATCTACCATCCAAAGATGAATGGTGCTGTTGAAGAGGCTAATAAAAACATCAAAAAGATCATACAAAAAATGTCCGCCAATCACAAACGATGGCCTGATCTCTTGCCTCTGACTTTATTAGCCTACAGAACTTCCATACGAACTTCCACTAGGGAAACCCCCTACTAATTAGTCTATGGGATGGAAGCAGTGCTCCCCATAGAGGTGGAAATGGAATCCCTCAGAGTATTGATGGACGCTCAGTTGGGGGAAGACCAATGGGTACAAGACAGGTATCACCAATTGTCTCTAATAGACGAAAGGCGATCCGCGGCTATCTTCCATGGTCAGTTATATCAGCAAAGGATCGCACGATCCTACAACAAAAAAGTCCGACTACGGCAATTCAAACAACATGACTTAGTGTTGAAGAATATCATTGACAACCAAGATCAATCTAAGGGAAAATTCACTCCAAACTAAGAAGGCCCATTTGTTGTCAAGGAAGTATTGATAGGAGGTGCTCTCAGATTGCAGGAAATGGATGGTGATGAATTTCCATAGCTTATCAACTTGGACACTGTGAAACAGTACTATGTCTGAGGTTACCATCAAACAAACATCCTGGTCTTGATCATCAAATCACCAGTCATTCCGGTTTTGAACCCTTTCCTTTCTACATGCTGTTCTGCCCCTCAGGGAAACATACACTTCAATCCAGCAGCCTGGTTTTACCTCAATTCAAACCTTCCATACAATCTCGGTTATCCTGAAGACGGGATTTAAGCTTTCACAATTTCGGTTATCCTGAAGACGAGATTGAACCTTTCACACTTGTAGTTTATCCTGAAGACGGGATTAAACTTTTCTACGCTTGCAGTTTGTCCTGAGGATGGGATCAAACTTTTTACACACCTGCAGTTTATCCTTATTATGGGATTAAACTTTTCTCTTCCCGCAGTATAGCCTGCACATGGGATTCACGTTTCTCTTGAGCTGCGATTCATCCTGAGGGGCGAACTACGCCGACCTGATCTCCTATTCAATAGGAGTACGTAGGCAACCATATGCTATATGGCCCGGTCGCAACAACAAAAACAACCAAAACATTTCTGCCCTTTCTTCACAGCAAAAACAACAAAAACATCTCTACACCTATCTGCCTTTCACAATCAGCGTTGAACCTCCTACACTAGGTTCGAACTACGCAGACTTGATCTCCTCTTCATAGGAGAGAATAAGGCGACCATTTATGGTTCGATCTAACCCCTACCGTAACAAAAATTCTTATCACACGGAATTGGGATCAACCTTCAATTCGCCACATTTCATCGGTTTCAGATCAAAGGGATGGAATTACCCAACCTCTTCTCACAAATAGAAGATTCTGTTACCATCTAAGCTGCGATCGTGCCTCAAAGAGCAATACCAACCTATAAGAGATGGAATTAACTAGGCTTCTCACAAATAAGAAATCTTGGCGACCAACATGGTGCGGTCGATCTCAAAGAGGAAGAAACTACCCTCCTCTCCACTTTTCCATACAGATACCAGTCCCAAGACACTAAAGATGGTATGGATATACAGAAATCAATGATCCATTCTGAGAGATCTTGCGACGTCTCAATGTCCATCTATCAAGGATAAGTTCAGAATGCATCAAGATCACAAAGCCTTGAAGAAACAGGCAAACATCAAGCAAGTATCAAGGCATAACTAAAAGGGAAGTGAATCAAAATATATTTCCCTGCCATACATAATACTGTTTGATGTATACATCTGTGCTGCACATGACAAAATGGCGAAGCTAGTCTGTGCAGGAAAATACAAAGCTATCTACAGATCTATGTGTATGCGGATTATCAGATCTAATATAACATCCCTCCTTAACGACGGAGGAAGCACTGCAAGCTCCTGTCCAAGGGTATCTACACGAGCTAGCAGATTAGAGGCTAACTGCATGGTGGCATAGTGCTCATCAATGTAAGCACTCATGTCGGCAAGACTGACTGTCATCTGGGATCTAACGGAAGTACTATCTGCAATGACCACATCCCTAGCAGATAAGGCGGCATCCCGCTCCCCAATTAATGCATCCCTGGCTGATCTAGCCTCATCCCTCTCTAACAGAGCGGTATCTCTCTCATCAAGAGCTATCAACATCGCGGCCCTAGCCTGATCACTATCATAGGTCATCATATGTAAGCTCTGCTCCAAATGCTGTGCCGAATACTGAGTAACAGTGGCACTCGGGGTGGGAGAATCCATCACAAATGATGGCAGCCCAGCAGTCAAGTCATCGGTGGGAATAACGGCCTCCTCTATAGGCTCCACATCGTCAGAATCAGTCTCCTGCATTGTGGATACTACCACAGCCAATGAAGTCTTTGTCTCCATCTATGCGAAATACTCTGCAGAACAACCTGGATGTCTGACATAAAACTCAGCTAGCTCTCGCTGATCCTAACAGGCGTACAACCTGGATCTGTCCTCCGCTGACAAACGGTGTGAAGCGAAGCACTGACTCACTGCCCCCTCATAAGGATGAAAATCCTAAAACTGGTCAAATTGACACATCACGACCAATGGGTGATAGGTAATCATGCCCCTTAATCCAGCCAGAGGGAGATAATCCATGCCCGGAGCATGAATAATGAAGCTGTAAGGTGAGCTAAGCCCTGAACACGGCAATATGGAAACCAGATCCCTAATCCCTGCCAGGAAAGCTGACCATGATGCAGTATTTGTGCACTCTGCAGGCTGAAAGGAGTATGACATGGCTATCTCCTAGGCGAAACAAAACCCCTTCCATCTAAATGTGCCAATTGGTCTCAAGTGTGACATAAACCACACACACAGCATGACCGAGCTACCTGTAAACACTCCTGCCGGATAAGTGCAGCAGTATATAGCTGACCTCAGAGTCTCTGTGATGATCATTGGTACAATTGTACGACCCTCCCTGAGTGCTCTCACTGCCATAATGACGCCGATATCCAGCTCATCCATGTACCGCGGCATAAAGACATATGACAATATGCATAGAAGCAGTACATCTACTCTAGCTGAACGCCAATGGTCCTTCGGTGTGGTGAAATCCCCAGAATGCCGTGCATAGCTGTCCTCAGAGCCAAACCTGTCAAACAGGAAACGCTGAGATATCACGTGGCCGGATGTAATCTCGTCCTGGACCACTCTACGTCTCAATCTGGTGAGGGTCATGAACTGTCTGCTCATGTCTCCAATATCCATATGCACGCTAGGTCTATCCAGCGGTAACATCATCAACCGTGCATACTCCTCCAAAGTAGGAGTCAACTCCTGGGTCCCAAATCGAAAAACCTGCCTCTCCGATACCCAATGCTCTAGCATGCCCTCTATAAATCCCGTGGGAACCTGAAACATCAACAGGGTCATAGTATGCTGCAGCAAATCATCTACGATCACCATGTCTGATGGTGATATACTATCATACCATGAACGCATACTGATACCACCAAAATGGTGGGGTATGATCAATACTGACTAAACTGTCAAGAAGATATTTGTACGGGTCGTGTCATAAGACCATCTAGGGGTCAATACTGAATATCTCTGGACAAACATACATATGCATAACATAATAACATGCATGATACAATAGATGGTAATATGATATAGGGAATGGAAAACTGTGCATACATTTCTAAGTATATCATCATCTAATACATCTCTGTACAGCTAAAATACAGGGAAATGGGGCAAAGCTACCCAACATACAACAGAGGCGTATCAAAAGATATAGCAAAAATATGGCGAAGCTACCCAGATGCTAACAGAGGCCTATCAAAAGAAATAGCGAGAAATACATCAGAAAAAGTTAAGAGTGTCGATGTCCACATTATCAATACTGTCCACCTGATGTAACTCCTCCCGAAATCAATTGGATCTCTATCTCTGTGGATGTCAAAATGGATACTGAGGAGGATCTACACCGGCAAAGCCATATGGGTCATCTGAGGGGCCAGTGCCAGAGCTGGAAGGATCAAAAGTATCTACCTCTGAAGGATCTCTGCCTAAATGCCGAATGAAAAGATGTGTCTGGTCCAGCTGTCGGGTCAATCTGTGTCACATGAGTCAGATCTCCGACACAGGCTAGCCAATCCATCATCATCACGGATCCTGGAACCATATCTCCCATAAACTGTGTGGCGTGGGTCTGAGCTCCAATCATACAAGGGATCCACCAATGCTGGAACATCTCCTGATACCAGGGGCCCTTTGACAATATAAAACTGTCAATCCCCATCAATGGGATGTCAATGACGGGTGACTGCGAAACAGGCCAATAACGCCTAGCAGGAGGCAAGATCAGCATACGGATCTCTCCTGTGGTGCTCCTAATAGCACGCTCTCCTAAATAGAGCTCCCTTCCTCCATCTATGAAGAGAGGAATCCTGCGGGTGGAAATGACGTACTCTACTCCAGTCAGGCGATAATGAGTTAAACCCTCAACAACAGGGACCTCCGCCAGTATGGAATGATGCCATCTGCGTCCTCGTGATAGGTATCTAAACCTAACACGCCACATGACGCAAACAAGGAAGCCTCTCATAGGCCCAAAATCGCTAACACAAAAGGCAAACATCTCGTCGTCACCAACACTCTTAACCTATATCATGGGAAAAGACAAGAAAACACTTACCAAAGTGAAACGGGTAAAATCCCTAACCACGCCTCGGTCAAGCCCTGCGATCGCATGCGCATTCCCCTGAGGAAGTAGGCAAAGGTGTAGGAACCCCAATCATACTCTCCTATACGGTCCACGTGTCGAGTGCCACTGATCAAAGCGAAGGACACCATAGAGGAAGTATCTGCTATGAAGTAACCCCTAATGATCATCGGGAACAATCGCCAGAGAATGAGATCCCTGACTCTCACATCATTGGGTATAGGCTCACTCAACAGCCCGCTCATAGCATCTACGCTCAAAGGACCAAGACGAACATCACGCCTTGAGCGCCTCATGCGAACTCCCAACAAGGATCTGACGGCAGTAGGGGTGATATCCGCCGTGCAAGGCACTGGCTCCCCTCCAAACTCCATACCTATGATAAATTGCTAATCCATCGGCGTCATCATCACCTCACAGTCTAGCAAATAGAGTGACTGAGTCTGGTGAAACCACCGCTCAGACAATGCCCTGAGGTAACCCCAGGGACAGCGACGGGGTAGAATAGAGAAGAACATCCCAAATCCCCAGCCATGGACGATCGCTCTGTAGTCATCATGCAAAGCCTAATACATAGAATGGATGCTAAACCAGTTCCCTCAAGGCTGTGTGAAGTCGGGAACCTACATCAAATGCAGATCAACATCAGAATCCTTGACTCCTCATCAATAGGAAATAAGGAAGATTAAAGATCTAACTTCATACCTTGTTTGCGTGCAGGTATACTGAAGGATGCCTACTCAAGTCACCCAAAAGATCTGGGTTTGCCACTTGAATACCTGGCAATTCCCTACGGGGAACACGAATAGTAGGAGTAGGAACCTCAATCGGTGCATCGTCCTCCTCGTCCTGGACATTCGGCACTTTAACCCGAATAGGACGTATCACCGCCTCCACCAAATGACGATGCTGTCTAACAGAACGGTGGTGAGGCTCTTCAAAAGCTCTCCTCGGTACACCAGAAGTGGTCCTACGGGAACTACTTAGCTGACCCGGATCCATAATATCTGGATAGCAAGTCTCCAAATCACCTCAGAAAGGGTGTGGTAATTTCTTATCTAGAGCTTTTTAAAATGCATTGCTTTAACATACATCTACAGTAGAGTTAAAAATGCATGACTACCCAATACCTACATTTTGGAAAAATTTTGCCATAGTTTCCTTTGTAAAATGGGACTATCAACATGCACATAGGCATGACTAGGTGGCCATTCAGTAGCACACCTGTACACAGTCATATACATCCTACATGCATTAATCACATCATAGTAAAAATCCGTAAGTGTAGTCTAATTACCAGGATTATTTTACTTTTATGCTTTTACTCATTTGTCCTCATATAGGATAAGAAATGACAGTAAAAGGTGCCAATTTGACTGCTTCAAAAGTCAAATTTTTTTTTTCACATCATTATGTTCAGCATGGTTTAATACTAATATTTGCTATGTTGAATATTTTTTATCAAGTCATATCAGCATGCATATTCACTACTACGTGTCTAAATGCATTTCATGTGATAAGTCATTTTCCAATGGATAGAAATTAGAAAAAAATACATGCATGTGTTACCAGGACAGTGAAGAACGCTTATACGGTGGCAGGATATGAAGAAAGTTGCCTGAACTTAGCAGATCTGAAGAAGAGCTCTCAAATTTCCTTCGCTGCGCAACTTGAAAATGACTTATGAAAGCAACCATTCGCCTATACATAGGCACACGGTTGTCCAGTGAGCTCACCTACTGACTCTTGTAGGTGTACTGCAAAGACTTCTACATGGGTCCCACACCTCCAGCTCGCTCTAGTTAGAGTTGCAAAGCAGGTCTCACAAGTTGAAAAGGTCAAATCATGAATAAAAGTGCTACGCAATTGAGCGAAATAGCCTGAAATCCTGGTTTCTCGTCGGTCAGAGTTAAACTCCCGTCGTCTCAATGGTATTCGCCTGAATGCAAGGTATACTATACCAATGAGCTCAGCTTTCATAGATCATGCTTGGAAATACCCCATAAAGGTCTGATGCCGTCATTTGCAGGGTCACAACCCTAAACTTCCCCGGCGGGGGTTACAACGCAAAACCACAAAATATCAAACCTCCCCGGCAGGGGTTACAACGCCGAAGTTATCAAACATCTATGTATCCCCGGCGGGGGTCATAACGCGCATCTTTCGATCATCTACGTATCCCCGGCGGGGGTTACAATGCAATGAAACCATTGATACACACATCAATGAAGGTCAAGCAGCCTTGACATCATGTCAGTCGATGGCAAGTAAACCCATCGAAGCAACCTTACCCAGCAAGGGCTACAACACAATGCTACCATTGACACATACATCAATGAAGGTCAAGCAACCTTGACAATACACCCAGCAGGGATTTATCCGATGATACACACATCAACGAAGGTCGGGAAACCCTGACGACGACAAATTGTTGGCAGTAACTCCGACAGAATGAGGGAATATGTTATACACATCCTCAAACAGATAAAGTTTTATCCCCACAGATCTCTTACACACAAGAAGTACCTCTATGGAATATAGGCCAGTGTCTAGGATTCAAGACTTTGGTGATAGCCCCAACGTCAACATCCTTAGAGACTTGGATCGCATGTCCAAGCCATCACTGATTGTCATCCCAACAGGATTACCTGATAATCATGAATCATACATTTGCATCATGTTGCTGCATATAGCATCATGTTTATCTTGCTTGCATTTCAAGAGTCTAGGATTCTTTATCCTATCCATGCCTTGCATTGCATGAATATGATAAAGAGGGGCATTTGTAGACACTCGAAATTTTTTGCATGCCTGTTACTAACATTACATGAGGGCAGATTCGTCTTTCAGAGATAACCTTGGAAGACAGCTTACATCCAATCCGGATACTACCAGAAGTGTAGTTCCAACCCGGAACACAAACCGGGAACATCAGTTCCAACCCAGAACACAAACCAGGAACTTCATCTCAAACCCGGAACACACATCGGGAATGTCATTTCCAATCTCGGAGATAACCCCAAGGTTTGCAAGATCAAAAGACCGACAACAACACCGGAGATGACAGTTATGTCTTGGCGATAACACTACGATGTTCAGTTCCAGTCCTAAAAACAACACTGGGAGTAGCAACTCCATCCTTGGTGATAGCCCTAAGGGATGCTTTTGTAGTTCCGGCGATAACTCCGGAATTGTTTGTTTCAAACACATGCGATCAACTTCAAGCTCAGACCTCCTACCGAGGCAATCATACCCCAGACCCGGAGCTAACAATGGGCAGATAGGTTCTTTCACAAATAACCTTGCGGTATTCAAACACTTATAGCAGTCCAATCTCAGATGTAACCCTGAGCAACGTTTGCTTTCCGCTCAAACCGGCGATAACCCCGGTAAGGAGTCAAAAGCGTCATCTTACCGCCTCAACAAGATGATATCGCGGCATACCAACAAGTAGTCCAATCTCAGATGTAACCCTGAGCAATGTCTACTTTCAACTCAAACCGGCGATAACCCCAGTGAGAAGTAAAACATCATCTTGTCTGTTCAACACCTGCGCGTCGTCTCGACACTTCATACATACATACATATGACAATGTCCCACAAGAACCGAGGAGTAACAATCCCGAGTACTATTACGCGTGGCAGTACTTTGGATAGAATTTGAAGCTTGAAGACCATGGGCATAGACCCCTATTCCTGACTTCGTACAACCTCTAATCCATGTCATTGCGTAACTCTCGACACAAGTGGTCCGAAGAAGGTCAGATATACCTCGTTCGGATGCTCAAATTGAAGTTCTGCAAGTTCGAGCGGACATTATAGTGCACGAATGCACGTACTATGAGACGACGGGACCCGCGAGGCTCGGATGCACCACGACCAGCTGCAGGTACAATCGCGGCTGCCGCAGGTGTACCTGCGACCATCCATCTATATATACAAGTCTTGGGGTTAGCCATTTGAAGAGGAGAAGAGATAGAAAAGGCGAGGAAGCCCTGTCCATTTTACTCTGCATACACATCTTTTGAGTGTTTCCTCACTTATAAACATTTGTTAGCTCACATATAGCTATCTTTTATCCGTGATGGTGAGTGTTTATCCATTTAAAGTCATAGAAAGTCTACTTTGGCATTTCAACCGTAAGCCTTTTCACATTATATAAAGTCTTCTTCTCATATTAGAACACACTGTTGTACACGTTGAGAGTCGTGTGAGTGTGTTTGCCCGGACTTCGGTCCGTGGTTTTCATTTCTGTCTGTATATATACTTATATATATATATATTTATATATTTCATATATGGACTAACATTATCGAGTTATGCCTCGATTGAGCCTAGGCTTCAGTCTGGAGCGTTTATTGCTTTTATATATATATATATATATATAATTGTTGTCAGACATATCTGATGAGCCTGGATTTTACATCCGGAGCTTTTACATGCTTATATATATATATATACATGAGAGGGCGGAAGGAGATTATAAATAAGAAGATATGAGAAGAACAAATGCGCATACAAACACAATTAAATAACTAAACAATAATTTTATTGATTATATTTCAAACTTGATACAAGATGATTAAATTACTTACAAGTTTACTGAAATAAGAACATTAGATGAAGTGGGGTTAAGTAGGCTTAATCAGCGGTTGAGGCTAATGATTTATCAGAGAAGGAACTCCGAGTCTTTCTAAGTCTGCCTGAACCAAATGAATTCGAATTCCTTTTATAGAACAAGGAAAACGAACTATCACATTGTTACTATTACAATAACTGGGGTAAAGTAAAAGTAAGAAACATTTTACTAAAGTAATAGTACAGGTAAAAACATTTTACTAAAGTAAAAGTACAGGTAAAAGAAGGAAAAGAATCTGCTTTCGATGGAAAAGCAGACGTCTCCTTTTGACTAATGCGGCCATGGGGCCAGATGCTTGAATGATAGTTGCCACTGGTGAAAAGCGAAGATGTCACGACTAGGTGCCGGAAAGCGGTGTTGACTAGTCAGTCAGGAGCAGGTCTTGGGCAGTCTTGACTACTAGGGTCACGGAGGCAGTGTCTTTGGTGGACCGAGGCTCAAGAAAAGGGATCTTGAGCGTCTGAGACCGATCGTCGTGTAGTAGGGATCACAATCACCTTCATCTTCAAGATTTTGACTAGAGAAATCTTCTCTGGAATGAGAAGAAGCTTTATCTGAATCTTTGTGTAACTGGTCAAGTCTCATATGAATAGCATCGACAAAATGCCTTAACTGAGAGCTAGAGTAACTGGAGACATTAGTAACTTCGTCAGTAGGGACAACTGATTTTTCTTTTGACTGATCAGGTGTCTTAGTGACTGATTTACTGGAAGATGCAACGGCAGGGGCCGTGGTGGCTGAAGGAGTGGTGACTGGAGGATTTAATAGAGGAGAAGGCGGAAATTCTTTCTAAACTTGGCCAACTATTCTATCAACACCGAATTTATCCCACCATTTAATGAAAAAGCGGCGAGAGACATGAGAAATAGGGGAAAGGTAAGTCTGAGCAGTCCTAATTCCTATGGACGACGGAGACTGAAATACAGTGACTTCTTGGGTAGCTAAAATGACATATTGCCATTTGAGGATCCAAGGGATCTTGTACTTACTACAAAATATAAGGAAAACTGGAATTTCCTTATATTTGGAATGATAATTACTATGGTGACAAAAATGTTCTAACTGAGCAAGGAGTGGTTTGGGGAAGATATCATGGCACAAACCATACCTTGTCCACCAAAGGATGAACCATTTGGGGAATTGACTTTTGAACTTGTGGTCAAACTGGAAAAACCACGAATGACTATGATCTTCGTTTTGATGAAGCATGATTTTATGCCAAGCCTCAATATAATCATAGTAGCAAAAAGAGCTAGTGTGATTAGAAAGTGACTTGAGATCAGAAGGATGACTACCCCAATCAGACAGATTGAGAACTTGTTTAATATACAACGAATGATAAAGAAGCTTGGACTTATCATCGTTGGCATAAATTAGTTTAATAAAGACCGACTCTGTTTTCAATAAGAATATCCTATATAATACACTAAAGATTTATAAGGAGCTAATGGAAGAAAATGCCATCCAAAGAGGAAAATCTTTGGCGACTAAGCTGAATTGGGTCATTCTTGGGTTTCATTGGTAACTCAATATGGAATAAATGCTGGTCAAAAATTTAACGATAGTCTGAAGCTGAGTGACTGGGTTGAGATGAGGTAGACTTGGGTTGACTAGTAAAGATATCAAATGGCTTGGGTTGACTAGCAAGAACTGAGGAGTAGGGCTTGGGAACTGTACCAAGCACCTGGAATTTATTATGGGTTTGGGTAACTGGATGAGGAACAACAATTCCTTTTGACTTATTAACTGGACCGGCAGAGCGGCCATGACCACTAGAAGATAAACCTCCGCATACACTCATGATGCTGTAATAGTACCATCTAGCGAATGAATGCTTAGAGGTAACATTCTCAACATCTTTTTTAAGGATAAATTTTGCTGACTTGCAATCTATTCTAACTAGGAATTTTTGGTTCAATAAATCTCTCTGAAATTTTTTAATACATAAAACTAATGTTAAAATTTCTTTTTTAATAGTACTGTATTTTAACTGTGTAGGATTCCATGCGTTAGAATGGAAACGAACAATTTGTTCATCAGAAGTAGGAGTTAACTTTTGTTTGAGTATGCCACCGAATCCAATGTCAGAGGCATCGGTTTCAACTATTTTGAAAGCTGAATCATTTGAAATGCCAAGGCAGGGCAAAACCTTAACATATTTTTTAACTTGTTGGACGATAGAAGTATGAATGTCAGTCCATGGGGGAGGATTACTTTGTAAGCGCTGAAAGAGAGGCTTACAAATCTTCCTGAGGTCCTTGTAGAACTTGCCAATATAATTGAAATGAGCCAAGAAACCTCTCAGTGGTTGAGTTTTATCGGTAATCTTATCTGGGGAACCGGTTGTCCGAATTGAATAGCTCATCGATTGGCGTGAGTCCATGATAGAGGATTAATCCGAGAAACGACTTTAGTCGAAAAATGCACTACATTTGGAAGGAGAAATAACAAGACCATTGGTTTTAAGCATCAAGAAGAGCGAATTTAAATGTTTAATATGCTCTTCAATTGTCTTGGAGAATACAAGGATATCGTCGATGTAAACAGATGATAAAATGATCAAAGGATTCAAAATATTATTAAGAATATTACGAAATTCACTTGGGTGCATTTTAAGTCCAAATGATCGAACATTCCATTAAGTAGTGCCTTAACGGAGTGGTAAATGCAGTTTTGTAACTATTATCTGGATGAATAGCAACTTGCCAGAATCCTGACTTAAGGTCAAATTTACTAAATAGCAGCTAGATAGGATTGAAGAAAAATTTGAAGAAGGAATTATTAAAAAACCTGATTCAAAACTTGAACAACCTTTAATTAAATTACCGAGAACAAATATAATCTAAGTTTACCTAAAAGAAAGTGAATTGGTCCAATCTATTGAAAAATTATTTAAAAACTTAAAAGTAAACCAGTCCAAGTGGAACCATTCTTTGTTATAGATCACTTTGAATCGATGATGATGACAACGAAAGTTCTTCTGATCACTCTAATCACTCATCCATTTCAAACCTTAATGAACAACTAAATAAGTTAATCATCGATAACACAAGTATTACCAAAAATTGGTACTCTAGACCAACTCCTCCTGGATCTACGATTCAAGAGAAAACTAGATAAACAGCCTCTCTGTCCTCTAATAAAATTTATGAATGGAATATAGATGGGTTTGGTGAACAAGAAATTCTTAATAAACTTAATCATATGTCTATGGTAGCCAACAGCTATATTACCAAATTCAACACTCTATCTCAATTAGATATCGTTGAATTAATAGCTAGTGATTTTACAGGTATTCTTAGGTCTTGGTGGGAAAACATCTCACAGAAGACATTAAATGTTCCATAGTTCATGCTATCCAAAGAGATAATGAAGGCAATCCCATCTTTGATGAAGATGCTGGTATTGGTCTTCCTGACGGAGTTAATACCCTAATATTTACTATAATTAAACATTTTGTTGGAACCCCTAGTAATATTACCGAAAGAATTCATGATCAATTAAGTAATCTTACATGTCCCACTCTAAGTGATTTTAGATGATACAAAGATGTATTTACTTCCAGAGTAATGATGAGAAATGACAGTAACAAACCATTTTGGAAAGAGAAGTTCGTTAATGGTTTACCATCTTTATTTGCTCACAAGGTTAGAGAAGAATTAAGTAAAAATTTAGGATATATAGATTATGATAATCTAACCTATGGTGATATTATTAGTTATATTCAAAAAATCGGATTAAAAATGTGTATTGACTTTAAGTTAGCTAAACAAGCCAGAAAAGATAAAAATAAAGCTAAATACGAGTTAGGAACATTTTGTGAACAGTATGGTTTACCGCCGGTTGCTCCCTCTAGAAGAAAGCACATGCATAAAAGTAAACATATTGAGTCACATAAAAGTCATAAGCGTCAAAAGAAAAGATACAATAATGATAAAAGGAGTAATATTCAAGATACCTATTACAATAAACCTAAGTCATCTAAGAAAAAATCATATAAAAAATAAAAGAAATATGATAAAAGTAAAATTGTCTGTCACAATTGTGGGCAGAAAGGACACTATAAAAGTGAATGTAGAGTCAAGCAAAAACTAGCCCAATTAAATATTTCAGCCGAAGATACAGAACAGTTATTAGAATTAATGAGAATTGAAAATAACAGTAGTAGTGATGAAGAAGCTTCTAATATTCCAGAATCTTCTAGTAATAATACATCTAACGATGAATCAGATAGTGAAAATGAAGTCACCATATGTACAGAAAATTGCAATAAAAACTGTTGTAAAAGAGTGAATGTAATTATAAAAGAAGAAGAAGAAAGATCTTTATTGGTTGATTTAATCAGTAATTACAGACCCTGAATTAAAAACTCAGTATTTGAAGCAATTAAAAGATTTATTGACCAAAGATAAAAAAGTCACTGACAGAGTTCTTAGAGCCAAAGAAAAACCTATTTTCAGTCTCAATAAAACTCTTGAAAGATTTAAATCTCCGGTAAAAGAAATTACCCTCCCTGAATTAAATCAAGAAGTTAATAAACTTAAGAAAGAAATTTCTAACTTAAAATTAGATATTTCTAACTTAAGAAAAGAGATCGATGATAAAAAATCAGATCTTCAAGTTCATGATTCCTCTTCTAGTGATGAAAGTCACGATGAACCGTAATCATCAAAAGCAAAGATTCTCGATCTCTTTATTCAAGGTCTCTCCCTTAAAAGAATAAAAGATATTACTATTCAAAAATGGTATATCTCTATTAATTTAGTTATCTATAAAACTTTCTCCGTCATGACTCCCCCTTACTTGGTTGATCTCTGGTGCAGATTTGAACTGTATTCAAGAAGGTATTATCCCCACACGATATTATAAAAAGACTAGTGAAAAACTAAATTCAGCTAATGGTAGTCAAATGGAGATAAAATATAAATTACCTAATGTACATATTTGTCAAGACAGTATGTGTTTTAAGACCTCATTTGTCTTAGTTCGCAATCTTACTGACAAAATCATTTTAGGTTTACTATTTATCTATTTATTATACCCATTTACTACTAGTAATAAAGGTTTAAGTTGCGAACATTTAGGAAAAAAGATTACATTTAAATTCTTAACCAAACCAAAAGAAAGAGATTTAAAATTTATTCAAGAAGAATCAATTTCTAAATCATTGAATCTGTTAAATTGCAAAGTTACTCACCTAAATTTCCTTAAAGAAGAAGTTAAGTATCAACAAGTTGAAGAACAACTTACGAGTAACAGAGTCCAAGAAAAAATAAAAGAATTAAAAGATTATTTATTAAAAAACTTATGTTCTGATTCTCCCAATGCTTTTTGGCATAGGAAGACGCACACAGTTAGGTTACCCTATGCTAAGGAATTTAAAGAACATTTAATTCCCACTAAAGCTAGACCTATTCAAATGAGTCATGAACAAATGGAGTTATGTAAAAAAGAAATTTATGATCTTCTTAGTAAAGGTTTAATTAGACACAGCAAGTCACCATGGTCCTGCCGCCCAACTTTCTATGTTAATAACGAAGCTGAGAAAGAAAGAAGTGTCCCTAGGTTAGTCATTAATTATAAACCATTAAACAAAGTACTAGAATGGATTAGGTACCCTTTGCCCAACAAAGATGATCTCCTTGGTAGGTTAAGTCAGGATTCTGGCAAGTTGCTATTCATCCAGATGATATATACAAAACTGCATTTACCACTCCGTTCAGGCACTACGAATGGAATGTTCAGTCATTTGGACTTAAAAATGACTGGACATTCCATTCGTAGTGCCCAAAATATATATACTTATATATATAATAGTTGTCGGACATATCCGATGAGCCTGGATTCACATCCCGTTCGTTTACTGCTTTTATATATATATATATGTAAATATATATATATATATATATATATATATATATATATATTTACATTTTTGTCGTCTCCGAGTTTACTTTGTGGCCTTTTATAGCTTTATTTACATTTAAATCTCCGCCTCGGAGTTCACTTACGTGGCGGTTGATCGCTTTTGACTTTATTTATATTTCGTCCCACCTCGAGTTTACTTCGTGGTGGTTGATCATTTCCATATATATATATATTACCGCTTTTATATATTTACATTTCTAATCCCCCATGGAGTTTCTTCGTGGTGGTTGATCATGTCTATATATATATATTTGACTTTTATATATATAATCGCTATCATTTTCCATACAAATTGCGATTATCATGTGAGCTAGGAATCATGTGATCACAGATTCATCTCATCAATCTGGATTCTGATTCCATGATGGACATATTTTTCATTTGTGGCGACTTGTACATTATTTTACGATGTCTCGAATTTCCTTGGATGGTCATCATGTCCATGAGGAGTTCTAAGATCGTCAGATATTATTTTCTCGAGAATGCTCCGCATCTCGAAAATAAAAAGCAAACAAGTCAACATTTAATAATAAAATGGAAGTATGAAAGGTCTCAATTCCTATTGAGCATGGGTTTGAAAAACCTCTTTTACAAAACTTCATTGATATATCTTGGTTAAAACGTAATTTTCTATAAAATTCAAACCTTGTGTATATAGAGTACGAAACGAGGCCTCACACTACTTTCAAATAATTGCACATTGATCCACACACACACACACACACATTCATATAAAATTTCTTTGAAAAGTGGCGGTCCACCGTAGTAAAAGCGGATGTCTGGGTGCCTAACACCTTCCCTCCGCATAATCAAGCCCCTGACCCAAAATTAATCTTGGTTTCACGAGACCGTCTAGCGATTGTCAAATCAACTTGGTCAATGTGCAAACCTTTTCCGATTCTTGGTTAGTGCAACCAATTAAATACACCAACCGATTTACTCTTAAAAGTCAATTCAATCGACATTATACATGTTGGACCTTTTCACTTATTTTTCAAAAAATCTCACATTAACATGAGAACACCAATGAACAAGTAACGAAAAGGGACACTCAAAAATCCCAACGTCGACACCCGACATCCGTGTTATCACGGTTACCGTCACTTTTCAATTAAACTATTATATGAATGTGTGTGTGTGTGTGTGTGTGGGTCAATGTGTAGTTATTTGGAAGTAGTGCTAAGCCTCGTTCGCACCTATATACACATGATTTAAATTTATGTAAAAATTCAATTTTGAACAAGATATAGCAGTAAGGTTTTATAAAAGAGGTTTTTCAAATCATGTGCTCAATAGTAATTGAGGCATTTGATACTTCCATTTTATTAAATGTTCGGCTTGATTGCTTTTATTTTTGAGATGCGAAGCATCTTCGAGAAAATAATATAACAGTGTTGAACTCCTCATGGGCATGAAAACCATCTAAGGAAATTCAAACACCGTGAATAATTTACAAGCTGCTTACATATGAAAATGTCCATCACGGGAACCGAATCTAGATTCTGTAGACTGAATCTGTGATCACATGATTCCTAGGCTCACATGATGTCGCCGTTTATATGAAAAAAGTAAGCAGTTATATATATAAAAGTTGTAAATATATATGTGTAGACATGAACAACCACCACGAAGCACCTCTATGGAGGATCGAAAATGTAAATATATAAAAGCGTTAAATATATATATATATATATATATATATATATATATATATATATATATATATATATATATATAGACATGATCAACCACCATGAAGCACCTCCATGGGGATCAAAATGTAAATAAAGAAATAAAGATTTATCAACCGCCACGAAGTAAACTCAAAGTGGATGGAATGTAAATAAAAAGTAAAAACGATCAACCGCCACGAAGTAAACTCTATATGGGACAAAATATAAATAAAAGCAAAGAAAAGGCACGAAGTAAACTCTGTGTCAATGATGAAATATATATATATATATATATATATATATAAAAAGCGATAAATTATACGTAATATATATCGATCCCATTTCGGTTTATCATTTCAAATGATTTGTCATATATATATATATATATATATATATATATATATATATATATATATAGTAAGCGTCTAAATGTAAAATCCAAAGGCTCATCGAGCGAGTTTGACAACAGCTTTATATATATATATATATATATATATATATATATATATATATATGTATATATATAAATGCAATAAACGCCTCGAATGTAAAATTAGTGCTCATCGAATGTAGTTCGACAACAGTTCATATATATATATATATATAAATATAAAAACAAATAAACGGCCTGGACGTGAGTCCAGGCTCAATCGAGGCATAACTCGACAATGTTAGTCCATATATATATATATATATATATATAAGTATATATAGAAATAGAAATAATAGCCACATACCGAAGTTCGGTCATAAACGCACGCAACACGACTCTCAATGTGTAGAAAAGTGTCTGCAAAGATGAAGAGAAAGGCTTTAAAGTGTGTAAGAAGGTTTGCAGTGGACTGCCAAAGAAGGCTTCTATAGCTTTAAATAGATGAACACTCGGCTCCTGCCGATAAAAATATGACTGAATATAAGCTCACAAGTGTTTAAAATGAGAAAGCACTCAATTTAGGGTGTGTACAGAGCAAATTAGACAGGGATTGCTCGCCATTTTCTCTTGAATATGGCCCCCCCAATCTCTATATTTATAGAGGTGGGAGCCACAAGTACACCTACTGAGAATCATGCAGATGTACCCATGGTTGCCCCGGCTCATGGGTCCCGTCGTCTCGGCAATCGTGTATTAAATCCGAGCCTCTGATTGAGGTGTATAAGACCTTTTATGGAGTGCTATTGTCGAGAGCTATTCCATGACATAGGATTAGAGTTTGTCAGAAGTCAGGAAGATGGGACCATGCCTTTGGTCTTCAAGTTTTAAATTCTATTCAGTGTGCTGCCTTACATAGTAATCACTCGGGATTGGAACTCCTTGACTCTTGTGGAACATTGTTGTGTAGAATGTATGTTGAGATGTGTTGAAATGGCGCAATGTGGGATCGAGGTGGCAAAATGATGATTATTCCCCTCATTGGGGCTATCTCCAGTTTGGGGTGATAAAGCTGTCGTTGCTTAGGGTTATCTCTGAGATTGGGCTACTGCAAGTACGGGATGTCCTCAGGGTTGTCTCTGAGGTGTGCCTGACCTCCCGGGGTTCTCTTTGGGTTTGGATCTGAGTGCCTCGGTGTGAGTCCCGAGGTTAAAGCTTGCTGCATAGGTTGAAACAAGCATCTCCGTGGTTATCTCCAGAACTGCAACTGCACTCCTTGGGGTTATTTCCAAGGTTGACATTGTCTTTCCTGGTGTTGTTTCTGAGACTGAGACTGAGTATCTCAGGGTTATCTTCGAGATGAAACGGCCTTCTCCGGTGTGATTTCTGGTATTAGAACTGCATACCTTGGGGTTATCTTTGAGGTTGGAACTGAAACTTCTGGTGACATTTCTGGGATGGAGTTTAAAACTTTCGGTGGTATTTCCAAGATTGAGTTGAACTATCCTCCAAGGTTATCTCTGAAAGACGATTCTGCCCTTCTGTAATGTTAGTAACAGGTATGAAGAAAATTTCAAGTGTCTACACTTTGCATCCTTCAAGGCGGAGATCCAGTGACTCAGGAAGAGTTACATTAGGTGGACAGGATTGATGATGTAGATATTGACACCATTGTCTTCTTCTGATGTGTATTCTCGCTATATTTTTTGATAGGCCTCTGTTAGATACTGAGTGGCTGTGCCCCATTCTCGCTATATCTTTTGATAGGCCTTTGTTAGTCGTTGGGCATCTGTGCCCCATTTCCCTGTATTTTTAGCTATACAAAGATGATGTATTAGATGATGATGTACTTAGGAATGTATGTACTATTATCCATTCCCTACATCATATTGCCACCTATTGTTGAGCGTGCATATATTATGTTATGCATATGTATGTCCAGAGATATTCAGCATTGACCCCTGGATGGTCTTATGACACGACACACACAAATGTCTTCTTCGACAGTTAGCCGCATTGATCACACCCCACCAGTATTGGTAGCCTCCCATCTGAGGTCATGGTATGATAGTTTGTCACCTCCAGATCAGGTGATCGTAGATCAGTTATTACAGTATTCCATGACCCTCATGATGTTCCAGGTTCCTGTGGGCTTTGTAGATGGTATGGTTGAGCATTGGGTACCAGAGAGGTAGGTATTCCAGTTTGGGACCCAGGAGTTGACTCCCACCTTAGAGGAGTATGTGCGGTTGACGGCGCTACCACTGGACAGACCTTGTGCGCGGATGGCTATCGGCGATATGAGTCGACAGTTTATGACCCTCACCGGGCTGAGGCGTAGAGTAGTACACGATGAGATTACATCCGACCATGTGGTGTCCCAGCATTTTCTGATAGACCAATTTGTCTTAGTGGACAGTTATGCATGACACTCTAGGGATTTCACCATATCGGAGGATCAGTGGCGTATGGCCAGGGTAGACGTATTCATGATGTGCGTAGTAGCTTATGTGTGCATGCCACTGTATATGGATGAGCTGGATATCGGTGTTGTCATGGTAGTGAGAGCTCTCAGGGAGGGTCATACCATTGTGCCGATGATTATGACAGAGACGTTGAGATCCGCCACGTATTGTCATACCTATCCTGCAGGAGTATTCATAGGCAGTTCAGTCATGTTGTATGTGTGGTTCATGTCACACTTGAGACCGATTGGCACCTTCCGGCGGCATGGGTACTACTTTTCCTATGAGATAGCCATGTCTTACTCATTTTAGCCAGCGGGGTGTATAAACGATGTATCTTGGTCGGTGTTCTTGGCAGGGATCAAAGATCCATTTGACATTTTGCCATGTACATGGCTCAGTTCACCCTACATCTTCATTACTCATGCACCTGGCATGGATTATCTTCCTCTGGCTGGTTTGAGGGGCATGACTACTTACCACCCACTAGCTGTGATGTCACAGTTCGACCAGTTTCAGGACGTCCGTCCTTCTGAGGGGGCATTGGGTCAGCGTTTGGCTTCTCGCTATTTATCAGTAAAGGATAGATCCAGGGTGTATGCCTGTTGGGATCAGCGTGAGCTAGCTAAATTTTATGTTATCCATCCAAGTTGTTCGACAGAGTATTCTGCATGGATGGAGGCAAAGACCACATCGACTGCGGTTGTATCCACAGAGCCAGGGATTGATTCTGATGGTAGAGAGCCCACATAGGACATTGATTTTCCCACCGAGGAGGAGCTATTTCTTTGGGTTGCCGCCCATTTGTTATGGATTTTCCCAAGATGATCACTCATCGTGACCACGCATTCAAAGAGATATTTAGAGCATAGTCTGCATCTGATTACATTTGAGAGAGATCAGGCTAGGGCCTTGATGTTGACAGCTCTTGCTGGGAGAGATGTCGCTCTATTAGAGAGAGATGATTCTTTAGCTCGTAGAGACACCGCTATTGCTGAGCGGGATGAGGCTAGATCATCCAGAGATGCATTGATTGTTGAGCAGGATGGTGCCATATCTGCCCGGGACATAGCCATTACAGATAGTACTACAGTGAAATCCCTTATCACTGGCATTATTGCTGAGATGAGCGCATATATTGATGAACACCATGTCACCATGCAGTTGGCTATGGATTTGTTGGCTCATATAGATACCCTTGGGCAAGAGATCACAGCATTACCTCCTTCTTCGGAGAGAGATGCCATGTTGGACTTGATAGCTCGCATATACACTGATTTGTAGATGGGCTTGTATTTTCCTGCACAGACTAGCTTAGCCATTTTTTCATGTATAGTACATATTGTATATATCAAACAACATTATATATGGCAGGAAATATATTTTGATTCACTTCCCTTTTAGTTGCGCCTTGTTGCTTGCTTGATATTTGCCTGCTTCTTCAGGGCTTGTGATCTTGATGTATTCTAAAATAATCCTTGATGGGTGGATATTGAGATGTCTCAGGACCTTTAAGAATGGATCATTGATCTGTGTATATCCCTACCCTTTTGTGTCTTGGGACTGGTTTTTGTATGTAGATGTGGAGAGGAGTCTGGCTTTCCTCTCTGAGGTTGATCGCACCACAGATGGTCGCCGGTACTCCTTTGTATGGGGGAGCCCAGGTAGTTCCATCTCTTATGGATTGCTGTTTCTCTTTAAGGACTCAACCGCAACTTAAATGCTCACTAATTCTCCCATTTGTGTGGGGAGATCAGTTAGTTCCATCCCTTTGGTCTGCAGCCGATGAAATGTGGTGGATTAAAGTTTGATCCCAGTACCATATGACAAGTTTTTGTGTTTTGATAGGGTGTAAGACCTAACCATAAATGGTTACCTACGTACTCCTATTAAAGAGGAGATCAGGTCTGCGTAGTTCGAACCTGGTGTAAGAGGTTCAACGCAGTATGTGAAAAGGGTGTAAAAATGTTTATTTTTTATTCTTTTTTTATGTGGTGTGATTGAGCCATTAAAATGGTTGCCTACGTACTCCCGTGTATGAGGGAGATCAGGTTGATGTAGTTCGTCCCATGTGCAGGATGGATTGCAGCCAAAAAGTTTTATCCCATGTTCAGGACAAATTGCAGGTGAAAAGTTTGATCCCATGTACATGACAAACTGCAGGTGTGAAGGTTCAATCCCTGGTGGGACAAAAATGCAGGTATGAAGGTTCAATCCCTAGTGGGATAACCTGAAAACTTTGAAACGAAGTGGAGTGAAAGATCTGATGATCCAAAAACTAGCCTGATTGTAATATCTTGAGAATATCCACATAAAATATTTCACCTCTCATGGATTCCCATGTTATATCCTCTCTCATTATCTCTATTAATTAATTATATGTTTCTATAGTCCTTGAAATAGAAACTGAAATACTTTCTTTCCCTGAAATAATTATATGTTTCTATAGTCCTTGATCTACAACTTTCATGCTTTGAGGATTGGCAGAATCCGTCCGGATCAAGGCGAAAACCGAGCTTGAAGTAGATGCTATGTAAATGGCAAACATGACAACTCTTAGCTTTGATCTTCGTTGATAAAAAGGCCATAACTCTCACAACTGAACTCCGATTGGGATGATTCAAGATGTTCCGGAAAGCTAAGAAGTAGATTTACAATAAATTCTAAGTTCCAAGCCAAGAACATGCATCCAACGTGGTATTAAAAGTCCTTCAATCTTCTCTCCTTTTATTTGCTTGCGCATTTTGGTCCAAAAGATGTCTGAATTGCTTTCCCTTGCTTCTTCATGCCAATGTCGTATGAAGAAGGGTTGTTTGTAGTGAAGGGTTAGAAAACCTAAAGTGATTGGGGATCTAGTGATCCCAAAACTAGGATGTTTGTTTGATGGTAACCTCAGACATAGTACCGTTTCACAGTTTCTGAGTTGATGAGTTATGGAAATTCATCGTCGTCCATTTCCTGTAATCTGAGAGCACCTCCTGTCAATACCTCCTTGACAACAAACGGGCCTTCCCAGTTTGGGGCGAATTTTCCCTTGGATTGATTTTGGTTGTCAATGATCTTCTTCGAAACCAAGTCATGTTATTTAAATTATCGTAGCCGAACTTTTCTGTTGTAGGATCTGGTGATCCTTTATTGGTATAACTGACCATGGAAGATAACACTGGCTCGCCTTTCGTCTATTAGAGATAATTAGTGATACCTATCTTGTAACCATTGGTCTTCATCCAGCTGAGAATCTATCAACACTCTAAGGGATTCAATTTCTGCCTCTATGGGGTGCACTACTTCCATCCCATAGGTTAAGGAGTAGGGGGTTGGCCCAGTGGAAGTACGCATTGAAGTTATGTAGGCTAATAGAGTCAGAGGCAAGAGGTCAGACCATACTTTGTGATTAGTGGACATCTTTTGCATGATCTTCTTGATGTTATTATTAGCCGCTTCAATAGCACCATTCATCTTTGGATGATAGATGACGAAGTTGAGGTGTTTGATGTGGAACTTACTACATAACTCCTCCATCATTTGATTATTGAGGTTCTTAGCATTATTTGACACAATTACCTCTGGTTGTCCATATCGACAAATGACATTGTTTCTGATGAAACTAATGATGACTTCGTTGGTAACCCTAGGGAAGGAGGCTGCTTCTACTCACTTGGTGAAGTAGTTGATCATGGTGAAGATAAACCGATGCCCATTACTGGCTTTGGGCTCGATGGGCCCGATCACGTCCATTCCCCACATTGAGAAGGTACAGGGTGAACTCATATTGTGGAGATCCCTTGGAGGGGCGTGGATAGCATTCCCATGAATTTGGCATTGATAACATTTTTTGATTTGATCATCACAGTCAGCTTTGAGAGAGAGCCAGTAATGCCCTGTTCTGAGGATCTTTTTGACAAGTAAAGGGCCGCTCATGTGTGGGCCACATACTCTACCATGGATTTCATCCATGAGCCTCTGAGCTTGGTCCTTGTCCATACATCTGAGGAGACCTAGTCCTGCATTTCTCATATAGAGTGCATCTCCGCTCAGATAGAATTTTATAGCCATTCGATGGATCCGCTTTTTTCTCAGCAGGACTCGCCTCAGCGGGTGTAGATCCATCTCATAGATATTCCTTGATGTGCTGATACCAAGGGTGTTAGACGAGAGGTAGCTCATCCGATACTTTTCTAATGTAATTCCCATAGGCTGGAGCCTTTTGCAGGGAAAATGTGATGCTTGGCATGTTTTCCTTGTCAGGTATGTTGATCAAGGAGGCCAAAGTTGCTAGCGCATCTGCAAAGTTATTCCTATTTTGAGGAATGTGGAGGAAGGTTATTTCTTCAAACTCCAAAGCCATATGAAGAAACTACCGATGGTAAGGCAACAAATATAGTTCTTTGGTGTAATCAATTCCCGTGGTTTGTCTGATTACCAATTCAGAATCTCCAAAAATAGTTAACCGCCTGATGCCCATTGATTGGGCAAGTTTTAGCCCCATGATACAGCCTTCATACTCAGTTGTGTTGTTGGTGCTGACAAACTACAATTTAACGGCGACGGGATACTGCTCCCCCGTAATGGCTACTAGAACTGCTCCAGCCCCAGAACCTTCCATATTTATAGCACCATCAAAATACATCTTCCATGTCTGGTGTGTATTGTACTGATGGTGTTGCTGAACTGGCATTACCCCTTCATCAAGGAAGTATGTTTCCAAGGGTTTGAAATCTCTTGAAGGTGCAGAGGCCAGTTGATCCGTAATTCCTTGACCTTTGATAAGCTTTTGCGTCACATAGACAATGTCAAATTATTATAAGATCAATTGCCATCTGGACAGCTGACAATTTAACATGGGTTTACTGAACACGTACTTGAGAGGATCCACGCGGGATATGAGATGGGTTGTGTGACCATGGAGGTAATGTTGTAACCTCATGGAAGCCCATGCTAAATCACAACAAATCTTCTCAATTAGAGTGTAATTGTGTTCACTTCTGCTAAATCTTTTGCTGAGGTAGTAGATAGCTCGCTCTTAGCCTCTATCATCTTTCTGTCCCAATATGCAGCCCTTAATGGACAGGTACATGAACAGGGGAACACCATCCCTGGGAGGTACCAAAATAAGAGCTTTGACTATCTGATCTTTAATTGTAAGGAAGGCTTTCTGACACTCATCATTCCATTTCATGGAGGAGTTCTTCCTTAATAGCTTGAAGATAGGCTCACAGGTTGCTGTGAGTTGGGAGATGAATCGGCTGATGAAGTTGATCTTTCCAAAAAATTCTGGTATTCCCTTATCTATCTGAGGAATGGGCATTTTTGTGATGGCCTGGATTTTGGTGGGATCCAGCTCAATCCCTTTGTGGCTGACTAGGAACCCTAGCAACTTGCCTGATTTAATGCCAAAGGCGCACTTGACTGGATTCAACTTCAAGTTGTACTTACGCAACCTATTGAAGAGCTTTCTAAGATGGTATATGTGGTCTTCTTCCCTTCGAGACTTGACAATGATGTCATCCACATAAATCTCTATCTCTTTGTGCATTAAATCATGAAAAAGAGCCATCATGGCTCGCTGATAGGTAGCTCTGGCATTGATGAGGCCGAATGACAACCGTCTGTAGCAGAAGGTTCCCCAAAGCGTGATGAATGCAGTTTTCTCACGATCCTCTTTAGCAACCATAATTTAATGGTACCCCGCAAAATAATCGATAAAGGAGTACATGTCGTATTGAGCAGTATTGTCAATGAGAATGTAGATAAATGAAACGGGAAAGCTATCTTTAAGGCAAGCTTTATTAAGATCCCTGTAATCCCCGAAAACTCGCACCTTTCCTCCTAGTTTAGGCACGGGGACTATGTTGGATAGCCATTTAGAGTATGTTGACACCATGATGATGCCAGCTTGAAATTGTTTCACAATTTCTTCTTTAACCTTTAAACTCCACTTAGGTTTTAATCGTCTGAGTTTCTGCTTGATTGGCTTGAATCCCTCTTTGATGGGGAGGCGATGAATAACGATGTTAGTGGCCAAACCCACCATGTCTTTGTGAGACCATGCAAACACATCCTGGAATTGGGTCAAAAGTGTAACCATGTCATTCCTTTGGTTTGGAGTAAGTTCCGTACCAATCTGGATTAGTTTGGGGTTTTTTAAGGTTCCGAGGTTGAAAGATGAGGTTTGATCAAGATTTGGTTTGGGTTTTTCCTCGACCCATTCTTTGATCTCCTAAGGTATCCCATAGTCCTCTTGTATTTCCATTAAGTCTGAGTCCAACTTTACATCAAAGTTATAGTCCTTATGGAGAATAGGCACCTCATCAGCAAGTTTAGGCACATCTAAATTCAGAGTCCTGAAAACAAAAATGCTTTCATTTAATATATGAAACTGTTCAATCATACAAACTGTTAGCATGTAATGATAAAACAACTACTAATTATGTACAGAAAAGTTAGCAGTTATTGCTATCTATAGGGCAGATGGAGTTTCTGCCCTTTTTACCCTTATCGGCAAACACATAGAGTGCTGCTCCAATTGCCAAGGGTGAAGTCCTGTTGGATAGCAGTGATGAAGGGGTTGTCATCATCCTCCTTCTCTCAAATGATGACCATGATATCTGGACAATCATCATCTGGGATGTCTCTATTCATGCCCTCAGTATGGACAATGATGCGTATGTTTGACAACCGTCTGACGATGTCTTGTTTACATCTCTATTCCTTTTCTTCCGCTTCAGGATCTGGAATTAGGACATTTTTTCCTTTGACCGATATCGGCTTAGCAAATAACATAGCTATTACATGGGCAAGCACCTTTACCGGAAATCGTACATGCTCAGGATTTGTAGGTTGAGATAATCGTCGTGTGGCTGAAGCTGAAGGAACCTGTTTATGTGTATGAGGATTCCTGTGAGTGGAGCTAGCAGAATAGCCTAGCCCGACTATTCCGATTTGATTGGGAATTTGAATTGGGCGCTTAATGCCCTGGTGATCTTTGCCCAACCCATGTCCAGGTTCATAACCCAACGAAATCATCTCTTGAGTTACCGACATTACCTCGGCAAAAATCTTGGGTATCAGAGGTGGCGCCCCAATAGGATGATAGTGAGTGTTGCTCACCTCTAGGGAATGGAAACTGACTGGCTCAACTTTTGAATTGAAGCTGATGAGTGGTATGTCACCTTATTCAGGACATTCCGGCTCAGCATTGACAGTGACTAGGCTGTTGTTAATGATATATTTGAGTTGCTGGTGAAGGGTGGAAGGGACGGCTCTAGTAATGTGAATCCACGGTCTCCCCAAGAGAAGGTTTTATCCTGCGACTATTTTGAGCACGTGAAAGGATACGCAGAATGTATGTGGACCAATCTCCACAGGCAGTTCAATCTCTTCAATAACATTTCGTCGGGATCCATCAAAAGCTTTGATTACTGTATGGCTGCTTTTGATCCTATTGAGATTGATATTCATCTTCTCCAAAGTGGCATAAGGGCATATATTTAAAGATGATCCCCCATCTATCAGAACTCCTCCCACCATGTATCCGGAGGACAGAACTGCTGTGTGCAACAGTTTGCAATGACCAGTCCCTTCGGGAGGTATGTCGTCATCACTGAAAGATATCACATTGTTGTTGAAAATGTGATCAACTAGGTGCTGGAACTTTTCAACATCCACTGATTTCGGCAAGTGGGCTTCTTCCAAAACCTTTTAGCAAGACCTTCCTATGATCTTCAGAAGAGAAAACCAAGTCCAGTATGGAAATTTGTTGTGGAGCTTCTCTCAAGCTTAAAACCACCTTGGCTTCATTATAGCCCATAGTATGGAGGAACTCTTCAATCTTCTCCATGGGAACTTTCCCCTTTGATCTAATGGTAGGCTTCATCACCCGGTGGGGAAGATATAGTGGATTCTCCATCAACACTGCAATAATTATATTGGATGTGGATCCTTCAGCCTCTCCATAATTCCATGACACTTTTTGCAAGCTGACAACAGGATACTGTGGTCTCTATGGCAAGAGAATTGGCTTTGGTGCAGCCACTTTCAAAGGATTATCAACACCTTTGAGTTGAATTGCTTGTATTATGAGTGGTCTGGCAGCCAAATCATCCTCAGCGGATATAACTGCTACGACTTCCTTCCATTTTGTAGGAAATGTGTCCCCACTCTCGAGTAACACAGTGTCATTATCTCTTAATTACAGGACACCGTTGTCAATTAGGTTCTGAATAAGATGTCGGACTGCCCAGCATTCTTCAGTGTTGTGTCCGCGAGAGTGGGAGTGATACTGACATACTCCATTAGAATTAAATCATTTTAAACGGGGATTGATTGGAGGTAGAAGAGTTGTAATTCTTCCTTCATTGATCAGAATCTGAAAGATATCCTCCATCGATTGGCCTAAATAGGTAAATTCTCTCTTGTTGGAAAAATCCCAACGGGCTTTGGCACTTGCTCTTTTTGCAACTTTATCCTCCAGTGTTTCACTTTTTGGAGTTAATGGAGTATTCATAACAAGCGGAAGGAGACTAGCATGCTCCTGGCTGACTAATTGGCATGTGACTTGGTGTTGGTGAACTACCAGTTCTGCCAATTGGTTAACTTGCTCGCACATAGCCTTCATTTTTTTGTTCCATCATAAACTAGAACTGTGTATAATCCCATTTGTCAGCATCATCCTTGCTGGTTTGGGAGGATCCACCACCATAATTGGAACTATGTCCATTGCTCCAATTAATAATATTAACATCCTCTTCTTTGTGTTGGGGAAGAGGGTTGTCTTGCACATGAGGTTAGTCGGGTTTGGTCACCACGATCTCACCATTATCAATCAAATCCTGGATCTTGTGTTTCAAGGCCCAGCAATCCTGAGTATCATGTCCTGGAGCTCCAGCATGATAGGCGCACTTCTTGTTAGCATTGAAACCCTTCCCATTCGGGTTGGCTGGTGGAAGAAGATGGGTAATTTTCTTCTAAGTTGTCAAAAGGTTGAGAATATTCTCGAGTGAGTCCCCTAAGGGTGTGAACACTCGAGTGCGTCTAACTTCTCCACTCTTTGGAAATTGAGGGTTTGAAGAATGTGCTTGAAAAGGGGAGTAGTTTCTCCTTTGGATAGGCATGCTCTGACTGCCTTTATGTCCTTGTAGTATCAAGGAAAAATCCTCCTCTTTCTTCTTATGGACCCTCCGGGGGTTGTTTCCATAACTTTGAAACTGGATGTGCTCAGCAACAGCTTTCAGAGTGGTTAGGTCTTGAATCTTTCCTGACTTTAATCCCATCTCAGCCATCTCTCCATGTTTAATCATTTCAACAAATGGCTTGCCAATGCCATCTAAGACTCTCTCATAGAAGAGAGATTCTTGTATGTCTATGAAGGTCATAACCATTTTTGACTCTGTCATAGAAGGAATAACTTGAGCAGCAAGGTGCCTCCACCTTTGAGCATACTCTCTAAATGACTCATTGGACTATTTCTTGAACTTGGTAATTTGGTACCGGTCAGGAGCCATTTGAGACTGGAAGCTGTACTGAGTGAGGAAGGCATGAGCTAAATCTTCCCGGCTATGTATTTTAGAATTGTCTAATCTGTTGTACTAAGATCGAGCTTCTCCAATTAGACTTTTTTGAAACAGCTGCATTCTGAGCTTTTCATCCTCGGCATAAGATCCAAGTTCTCCTATGAATACCTTTAAATGTGTGTAAAGATCTCCCAACCCATCATACTTTTCAAAGTCAGGAGTCTTGAACTTCTCTAGATAATGAACACCAGGGAATATACAAAGGTCAGCATATGAAACACTCCCGTGTGCTCCAATCCCTTTGATAGACCGAATGGTCTCTTCCATTTGAAGGACTTTCTTTCTGATATCACTGGTGTCTGGATCTTCTTTGAAATGGGTGATTTTAGGGGTTTTCTTGGTTTTATCCAACTGAGACTCAGGTACGAGAACTTCTTTGTCCGGACCCTGGGTTCCTCCATGTGCAGAGGATTCTGTATGTATGGGTATTCGTGGACCCTGAGTAGACTGGTGTAGTTCTTTAAGCAGAATATCCAAATCTATAATTTGTTTGCTTAATCCTTCGAACTCCTCATGAGAGACAGGAGTAGGACTAGACTGGCTAGATGAAGCCATAATTGGTTGTAGGCTTGTTGCCTTTTTGGACTTTGAGCGGGTAACAGGCCCAATTGTTTCCCTGCAAAAAACTTATATAGTTTAGTTTTATGGAATGTATAAATATTACATGCTATATGATGTGTTCGTTTTATGAGTACTATCCTACAAAATGGATGTTAGCTTTTTGTAAGATAGCATGTCAGGTTTGGATATAAAAGGGAATGCATGTACACATATTCCTTCATATTTTGCATTATAATGAGATTGACATGGAATGAAATTACAAGTAATTGAAATAGGAAAGTATGAAGAGACTTCCCTCTACGTTTGTTTTATCAGAGGCTGACCTATCTTAGGTTACTCTCACGGTTTTTTGGCATGAAGGTCCCCAGATCATCGCAATTTACTTAATGGGAAGTTAATTCGGTCTTTCAACTGGAGCGAATCTAGGTGGTGCCTTTCCTGAGCCTCGTTGGAATTAGTCTCCCTACGAGTCCAGTAATCAAACACCGAAAGGATAGCCTCCTGGTGGAGGGACCACACAACATACATTCACATACAACGTGTCTCACTATATGGAAATGACATGTGTGAAGCACTTTAATATCACAAGCAGATACAGTGCGAAGCACTAAGTGTAGTAAGTAAATGCATTCATACACATTCGTATAAATGTAAATGCAGCATCCACACACAAGTATATAACAGTTTTGAAAAGTTTGTAGTAGCGGCTTAAGCCCTCTTACTGGATGTCCTCAGCAGAGTCACCACCTGTCGACGCCGGGATTTGTCCCTTTTCCGTTCTTGTCTTTTGGAGTTCTTATGTTTGGTGAGATTTGTTTGAAAAAACAAGTTGTGAAAAGGTCTGTCATGTATATGTTGACGATTGGACTATAAGAGTCGCCAGCTGGTATTTTTAAATGGTTGCACCAACCCAGCCGAGAAAAGGTTTGCACATTGACCCAGTGATGTGACACTGCTTAACAGGTCTGTGAAACCGAGATTCGTTAGGGTCCGAGGGCTTGATTATGCGAAAAGAAGGTGTTAGGCACCCCCCGACATCCGTGTTACCACATTGACCGCCACTTTTCGATTAAACTGTTATATGAATATGTGTGTGTGGGTCAACGTGCAATTATCTAGAAGTAGTGCTATGCCTCGTTTACACCTATATACAAAGGGTTTGAATTATTTATAAAAGTTTATTTTTAACAAGATATAGCAGTGATGTTTTGTAAAAGATGTTTTTCAAACCCTTATGCTCCATAGTAATTGAGGCCTTTGATACTTCCATTTTATTATATGTTCAGCTTGATTGCTTTTATTTTCGAGATGCGAGGCATCTTCGAGAAAATAATATACATAGCAGTGCCAAACTCCTTGTGGGGATGAGAGCCGTCTAAGGAAATTCAAACACCGTGAATAATTTACAAGCTGATTACAGCCAAAAATGTCCATCACGGGAACCGAATCTAGATTCAGGAGACTGAATATGTGATCACATGATTCCTAGGCTCACATGATGTTGCAGTTTATACGAAAGCTGTAAGCAGTTATATAAATAAAAGTTGTAAATATATATATATATATATATATATATAAATGATTGACCACCACAAAGTAAACTCCATGGGGGATAGGAAATATAAATATATAAAAGCGTTAAATATATAGAGAGAGACGATCAACCGCTATGAAGTAAACTCCAGGCGTGACTAAATGTAAAGAAAGCAGTAAAAGGTCACGAAGTAAACTCCAGGCCTGACAAAAATGTAAATATATATATATATAAGCAGTAAACGCACCGAATATAAATCCAAGCTCATCGAACAGAGTTCGACAATAGTTTATATATATATATATATAAGCAATAAACGCTCTGACTGTAAATCCAGGCTCACCGAACAGAGTTCAATAACAGTTTATATATATATATATATATATATTCACTAACATTATCGAGTTATGCCTCGATTGAGGCTGGACTCACATCTAGAGAAATAAAAAGCCACGGACCGAAGTCCGGGCATACGCACACAACACGACTCTCAACGTGAATAACTGTGTGTGCAAGAAGTGAAGAAAGGCTTTAAGAAATGTAAGAAGTCTTACAGTGGACTGCCAAGAAGACTTCAAATAGCTTTAATTGAATGAACACTCAATTTCCATCGGTAAAATATAACAAAGTATAAGCTCACAAGTGTTTAAAATGAGAAAGCACTCAGTTTATAGTGTGTACAGTGTAAAATGGATAGGGCTTCCTCGCCTTTTCTCCACGAAAAATGGCCACCCCAAGCCCTCTATTTATAGAGGGGGCCGCAGTAGTGTACTGCGGCGTATAAAATGCACACTGGGGTTTGCCTGGGTGCCCCGAACTCCAGCCAGTCTCGCCAAATCTCGAAATGCGTGCACATATGCAATATGTTGTCTGCTCGAACTTTCAGAACTTTAATCTGGGCATCTGATTAAGGTGTATAAGACCTTTTTCAAAATGCTGTTGTTGAGAGCTACATAATGACATGGGATTAGAGGTTGTACGAAGTTAGGAAGATGGGACCATGCCCAAGTCTTCAGGCTTCAAATTATATCCGGTGTGCTGTCTTGTGTAGTAGTCACTCGGGTTTGGAGTTATGGTTCTTGTAGGACACTGCTGTGTAGAATGTATGTTGAAATGTGTTGAGATGGCGCAATGTGGAATTAAGGTGACAAAATGATAATTTTGCCCCTCACCGAGGTTATCTCTAGTTTGGGCTGATGTAGCAGTCGTTGCTCAGGGTTATCTCTAGGATTGGGCTGCTGTAAGTGCTGAATGTCCTCAGGGTTTTCTCTGAGGTATGCCTAACCTTCCAAGGCTATCTCCGGAACTAGAACTGAGTGCCTCGGGGTTATCCTTGAGGTTGAAGCTGATTATAAGGGTTGAAATGAGCTTTTTTGGGGTTATCTCTGAGGTTGAAGCTGATTACAAGGGTTGCAAATGCACTCTTTGGGGTTGTCTCTGAGGTTAGAACTGGAACTCTTGGGGTTGTCTCCAGGACTGAGTATCTCGGGGTTATCTCCGAGACAGAAAACTAAGGATTCTGGGGTTGTCTCCGGAACTGGAACTGCATTCCTCAGGGTTGTCTCCAAGGTTGAAACTGAAACTCCTAGAGTTATCTCCAGGATTAGAACTGGGTATCTCGGGGTTATCTTCGAGATGGCAACACTGATAATTCTAGGGTTATCTCTGAGAGACGATTCTGCCCTTCTGCAATATTAGTAATAGGAATGCAAAATTTTGAGTGTCTATAGGATTTACATCTTATTTATTATATAATTATTTATACAATAATTACACTTTCTATGATACAAACATCGTTCTACAATCTAACATATACCATGGAAATTCCTCGAACTGAGTCAGATAGTACATGACCCGATCTTAAGTTTTGTTTATCGTAGTGCGGAACACACAATCCATCTCTTCCATCTTGGCTTTCTTTGCTTCTACCTCTCCCTCTGCTACATCTGTAAGTTGGGAAGCCTTCTTGTAAGCATCTTTAGCTCTTGTTCTCTTGGCGACTCTTCTTTCAGGTCATCCTTCAGCTTCACAACCTCTACCATCAGCTCCTCCTTGTCACCTTCTACATGAACCAACTTCCACTCCACATTACCAAGACGTTCGTCAAGATCCTGGATCTCATTATCCTTCTGTTCCATCAAGGTCTGATGTTCATCAACCAGCTCCTCCAATTCCTTGACTCTATCCTGAAGCTCAATGTTACGGTCGTACACCTCATCATACATTTGAGCTACAATTGAGTTTAGTGGAAACTCTTCTCCTTCCTCCTCCTCATCTGTCTATGGTAGATCTACAGGATCCTATTCATCCATCGCTACCACATCCTCGTCCTCTGGTAACCCCTCCTGTTCAAACTCTGGGCCAACCACTATGACCAACGGAGATGAATCCCTTGGCACTAGTTGTTCTCAGACTACCTGAATATCTCGAGGCTCTTCTTCTCTAGGCATCTAAGGTCCCTCCTCCCTAGCCTGACCGGATTCTCCCACATTAGCCATCCTAACAACAAAATTTTATGTTTTTAATTACTACTCATCACTACTTAATACTCACGAGCATATTGGTTGAAGCACATAAGGACTTAGAGTGTTTTATTATTTATTCCTTAAAACTTGATAAGAGTTTATCACCACTATCTTTTCAATCTCCTATAAGGTTACTTCCTAAGGTTTATAATCTAAGGCTTTGATACCAACTTGTGACACCCCCAAATCTGGGTTCTTCATTCCCACAGGATTTGGAGTTCACTGTCCAAACATTAATTTCTAACTACCCAAATTAAATAAAACCTAAGCAATAAATATTCCCATTAAAGGGTTACATAACTTAAACCAATAAATCCCAAGTTATCTAACCTTAAAACATTCATCAAATGCTAAAAAATAATTAATTATATCTCATAATTAAAACTAAGTCTGAAAATATAAGTCTCAACAAATTAACAAGTCTTCAACACTTGTTCATCTTACCTTTCCTTTGCTAGTGGTTGGCTCGTCAACCTTCTCAACTTTAGCTGCAATGGTTATATATATTTAAGAGTGAGCAAAATAAATGCTCACTTGAAAGTCCATAATAACTAGCAATGAATAAATTCAATTGAATTGAATAACATTTTCTAGTATCGATAATCAAGAACTGATATTGGAAATCATCTGAGGGTCACAAGACCATGAATTAGGTCCTAGGTTATACGTTTTTCAACTTAAACCCTTAACAGTCATTGGACTATATGGACCTTTTCTTTATCGTACTTAGGGTGATTAGCCCTTTGTACCATGTGTTGCGCAAAAATATCTAAACACTTTCGCGTAAATAATCCCCTATAATAGGGTTGTTCATCTCATTTTTAACATACGAGTCCGCACCAAAGGAAGTTTGGTTTGGATAAGTTTCAAGGGTAATTTAGAGTTCAACGTACATAAACTAAGGATTAGTAGAATCAAAAGTTTAATGACATTTCAAGGGTTCAACAACGACGTATTACAGAGTAGTTATGAAACATAAATGAATAGTGTAACGCATCAAAGTCCTGCTTTAGGAGTAAAGTTCAAAGCATTGAAAAGATATAATAAACTTTGCTTGAAAAAAAAATGGTATGCTAAGGTTACATTTTCCGATAAGAACTTTGCTCAATAGAATTTAAGAACTTGCATAATTTATAAACAAGATAGAATAACAAACTTGCATAATTATAAACAAGGTAGGATAATCTCAGATAGAGATTAGGATTAGAGAACTTGTTTAAAATCAGAGAAGGACTCGGAAACTTGCCTTGCGTGTAAGCTAAACAGTATAACTTGATTCTCAATATCCTATACCAATGTCATCATGACATAATTAGTTACCACATGATCACGGTACATAACTGAATATCTATTTCATTTACAACTCTTAGTCATAGGTTTAACCACATGGTTAAACCACACTTCTAATTTATTAATACAAATTTCAATTATCACATAACTCACTAATTACTAATAATAATTTTCATATTTGGTATTATAACAACACCACAACATGATTAATCAGATTTTATGGTCATAAGATCACATTATATTAACAATTACAAGATTGTATATTAAAAATTAAATTTTTGGGCCAAACTTCCAATCATGGCTAAATACCCCAGATTTCTCTTGAGGGACCGAAGCCATATTTGCGGTATTGGTTTGGCTTAAGGCCGTTATACTCAACATAAATTATCATTTGCCAGCGTTATTACCCGTATTTGCCGCAGTCACTGAATCTAGCGCTTCTGGTAGGCGCATTCAATGTCTCTTGACAGATTCCAGTAGTTCCAGTTTCACGAACAACACAAAACAAAGCCAAATAAGCCTAAAAACTTCTTTCTAACAACAATTTTAACTTACCCAAATTGTACAAACTTTATAGAAACAACAAATAAGTTTTCTGACATGTTTCTAACCATATAGACAACATAAACCACAAATTAAAACCTTTAAATTTCATTATTTTTGCTATTTCTTCACTTTTAATTACTCTTAGCGAAACTAATCATTGTGAATTCATTTTTTAACCAAAACAGTTTGTTTAACACCCATTGTTTTTGTTTCTTCGCGTATTTACCCAATCAACAATCAATTTATACATAAAAACAAGGATTGAGTATCAATTTTACTCTAAAATAAACCAAATTGTGTGTGTATATATATATATATATATATATATATATATCACTGTAAAGTCGCCATGATATAATTTTCTCCATATTTATCATGTTTTCATAGATTAGTTAACACTAACTCACATAAAAACATTTTATATATACATAATCTAACATATACAAACCATATATTCAGCAATTACAACAAAAATCCAATTACAGAGAAACAAAAATATATCTTTTAATGAAGAACAGTGAAAATATATATTGATAGTTTGAGGTTAGATAACTACCTTCAAATTCTTAATTAATAAACAAAATTGATAGCAACACACTTCTTCGTTTTCTCTCAAATCTTCTCTAGAGCTCTCCCTCTTCTCCTTCTTTGTAACCTCTCTTCTTCTCTCTATTTTTCTCTCTTCTAACTTAACGTAAAAAAATAGACGTATACATATAATACATATTAATGTAAAATAAAACTGACAAGTGTAATAATAACCATAATAACCCTACTTAATACATATCAGTTATATTTTTTTAAAATTCAAAAGCCACTAAGGCTTTTTGGCAAAAAATAAATTAAAATAAAAATTTAAAAGCCTTAAGCCTTGCTTAGTAAAAACTAAATTAAAACTCCTTTTAGCTTATTTTAATAACTCACTTTTTATATAGTTTATTGTCACACTTTATTTAATTAAATTCTAATACTCCAATTCAATTAAATGAAATTCATATCAACTTACTAATCAAAATGCCATATAATCAAATAGCTACAAAATTATAATTTTCATTATAATTTTATTTAATAAATTAGTACATCACTTTTAACTACTAAATTAAATTAAAACAACATTATAACAATTCATTTAATTATTATCAATTTTCTAATTTAATTATTAGATTAAATTAGAATATTACCAATATAAAACATAATAGCTAATTCAACACTCATTTAATTTAATTAACTTCAAAATACAAAATTATCATATAACAACTAAATCAAGTTAATTCCCCACAACTCATGAATTATTTATTTAACTAATAAATAATTAAATCAATCAAATATTCATTTAGCAATAAACACATAAACTACAATATTTATTTAATTCAATAAATTTTTTTAAATTACATATAAAATTTCTGGATCGTTACAACATCTATGTGTTTGTCATGGTTGCATACAAAGAACCTTCTAAGAGAGCTGTGGGCAGCAGCTATTCAATCAGCTTGTCATGTCATAAATCGTTTACCTTCATGGTCAAGGACAAAACCATCTCCTTTTGAAGCACTATACCATCACAAACCCAATGTAAGTTATTTTTGAGTCTTTGGTTCAATTTATTATGTCAATGTCTCAAAAACTAATCGGACTAAACTGGACCCAAGGGCAAGGCGCTGTATTTTTGTTGGTTATGACACTCACAGGAAAGGTTGGAAATGTATGGATCCAGAAATAAAGAAAGTTGATGTTTCCCGTGACATGGTGTTTGATGAAGTTTCATCACTTCAAATTAACACCGATAGAGGCACAATTGATCTTTCACCCTTCCCTAATGGTGCATCCAAGGAAATGGGAAGTAATATTACTCCTACTGAAGAAAATATTTAGTAAGAGGAGACTACAGGGACAGTGCTTCAGAGTACCTCCAGACAAAGAAGGCAACATAATTATTTAGCTGATTATGACTGTTCTGTTGTGTCCTATTTTTTTTATAGGAGGGTCATGTGAAGATGAGCCTACGTCTTACAATGAAAAAAATGGTATTTCTGAATGGGAAGAAGCGATGCAGGAGGAAATATCAGCATTAAACAAGAACTGTACATGGGAGCTTGTTCCAAAACTAAAGAATGTTGCATCAATTAATTGCAAATGGGTTTACAAATTGAAGAAGAAGGCTGATGGAACTATATATTGATAGGTACAAGGCTCATCTTGTTGCTCGTGGTTTTTCACAGTAATATGGTCTCGATTATGAGGAAACCTTCATTCTTGTTGCTAAAATGGTAATGATTCAAACAATTATTTCATTAGCTGCTTACAAAGGTTGGAAATTATGGCAATTAGACGTAAAGAATGCATTTCTTTATAGAGAGTTAGATCGTGATATCTTTATGGAGCAGCTATAAGACCCCAACTTTTATGAATAAAGATTATTTTTTCTCGAAATATATTTTTGAATATTATGGTGTGGATTTGATATATGTTATAGTTGTGGGTAATATTTACAAATTTTGCAAAGTAAGCAAGTTGTTATAAAATATTCGATTGGTCAGGGAATATTCGTTTGAACAGGAAATATTCGTACGATGACACAATGATTGGTGGACCTCACAACGGAAGTATTGTCGGAGTTAGAAAATGACAGAAATATCTTTTTATAAAATTAATAGAGAAAGTTTTACTGTTAACTATTGGAATACCCGGTGGTAAAAGTATAGTAATATGCGTGGTTGCATAGCAGCATACAGTATTGTACAATATCTTTGATTATTAATGCATACATGATAAGTCACTCAGTTATACTCAATTATTGCTATAGTAATTGCTGCATAATATCTCTCATATTATTGATTCAATTATTGTCACAGTATCATCTGCATAATATTTTATATTAAATCAATAATTGAGATGACAAAGTTATTCATAATATTAATTGCATTATTGACGATGTCTAGAAAGTTCTGTCGAGGAAAGGGGTTTGGTCACCTAATTACGCGCCAATAGGGAGAAATCCTTATCGGAAAGCCCCCTCTTTCCTGGGAATGATCTGGTTGTTAAATATTATGAGTTATAATATTAATGATGAATAAGTTCGTGTTGATTAAAGATGAAATTGTTGATAAAAAAATATTTCCATTGTGTTGGGATTATTAGTGTTAATGGAAATCGACATTTATTTCGATAATAATTGATTTTTGGATGTTAAATTGAACAAACGGGTAATTAATCGGATAAATGAGCAATTAATTACTATTAGTTCACATGCATATAACTATTTGTTCACATGAATGGAACTATATATTGATTCACATACATGTACTATTGATTCACATGTATGTACTATTAGGGAAGGTGGTGCAAGTTTGATAATACCTGTAGGACTAAATTAAAAATAGAGAAAAAGATGAAGGTACTATATTGTAATAATTTGAGCCCATAATCGTGAAATTATCGAAACTATGTTTTCCTATAAATAGAAGCTCATTCTTCTTTCATTCTTACCAATTCACTAAGACTCACAAGAGCAATTATAGAGAGAGAAGTTATAGAGAGAAAGAAGAAGAGTATTCTGCTACTTTACTATTGCAGTATCCAGCCTTCTACTAAGGTAAGAGGTATTATTTCTTTCGTATTCATAAGAGATATTATTTTTGTTCAATATCCGTATGAAGTAATATTTTCTTCTATACTTTGTAGTATGTAAGTAATATTATTTCATTTTAGATTCCAAATTCTACACTCATTTTGTTAAAGTATTAATTTTATACTCCATGAAATTAGTAGAATATCCTTGAAATTTGCGATTCCTCTAGTATCATTTCACAAGGATAATTTTCTGAACATTCTTGTTAAATTTTAAGCTTTTCATGTTGGAGTACTATTCATGGATACTATTCATTTATACGACACCATTCATATGTACGGTACTATTCATAGAGTACTATTAATGGGAACTATTCATAAATACAATACTATTCACAAAGTACTATTCATAAATACAGTACTATTCATAAAGTACTATTTATGAAGTACTATTCACAAATTACTATTTACAAGGTACTATTTTTGAAGTACTATTCATGGGGTACTATTCACTCGGGTACTATTCACCTGAAGTACTATTCATGACAAAAAATTGATTTCTTTTCGGTTCAAATCATTTTTGATACAATATTATTCTTGAATTTTACTCCACAAAGCAGTATCATGTTGACAATATGGATATTATTGAATTCTGGATTAATTAAATTATAAATTTTTAAAATTTATCCTTGCTTTCATTTAATTGAATTCTTATATCATTGTCATCATCCTCATGCTTATATTGTGATGAAAGTCATCTGTAGCTTACGTGCATAGATGGACTGTTGATTGGTATGATTATGACCAGGGAATATTCGATATAATCATGACCGTAATGTTACAAATGATGTGGTAAAAGTCTTCATTGGCCCGTAGTGCATTGATGGACAGATGTTGGTATGATCATAACCATACGTTCTCTTTGGCCAAGGGTGCAAAGATGAATTGTTGTTTGGCATGATCATGACCATTGGTGAAAACACAAATATTCTTGGCCTGTAGTGCATGGATAATTCGTGGTCGTGATACAAATGAATATCCTTGGCCCGTAGTGCATGGATAATTCAGTGATGTGGATTATTTTTTAAGCCGAGTCTCAGAAATAAAATTGATGGTAAGCTTTTAAATCATAGAAGATAGTAGATAGCATGCTCTACTTGACTCTTATAATGAATTGCTTATTCCGCTGCAGTTGTTAATCTAAAACTTCTTGTCTATTGTATTCTATCAGTTGTTATACTGTTGAAGACTAAGGATAATTTATTCTGCATTATCTTAGTCATAATATTTCTTATTGGGCTAGATGAGCTCACCCTTTTCTTTCATTGTTCTCTTCAGGAATTGAGAATATAGCTGGGATGAGTCGGGGAATGGAGTGATGGTCTGGGATAAGTGACTATAGTAGTCCTCATTATTCTATGAAATACTGTGATAATAATTGTAATGAGGACTCCATTGAGTGTGGATATTGTCTAGAAGATAATATTTGTGTTAAAACTCTCAGCTATGTTTTGTCGTATTTTACACGACAATTGTATAAAAGAAGTTTGTAGTTGTATTATGTACCATGTATTTGGCGACCCAAGATGGGTGATGTATACATGTTTTGGGGGCGTCACAGTTGGTATTAAAGCTTAGGGATGTGATCCCTGGCTGAGATGTGAGACTAAAACTAGGAGGGGAGGGACAGGTAAATCCTTCGCTAGTATGACCTACCTAAGCTGATTTGTTATTTAATTGGTCGGTCAGAATATAGGGGTATATTGTGGTATGTCAATTAACCCTTGTTTTGTGACAGTGTTTGAGAATGGCATCTAAAAATGTTGAGATAAGCAATGAAGCACATCTGACCGTTGAGTCACCGACGATCAATAACCAGGATAACGTGCATCAGGAAGGCAATAATCCTCGTGTAAACAACAACACCGACCAAATGACGAACGATGGTATGTTTAGGAACTTTTTAAAATTTTTGCAAAACCAAAAGAGAGAGACTCGTGTTCCAAATGCAGGTGGAAACACTGGCAACTCACGGCTAGTCACCGCTAAGCAATTCAAGGAGCTGGGACCATCGGAGTTTTTTGGAAAACCAGAACCACTTAAGGTAGAGACGTGGATAAAGCAGATCACCAAGATATTTGATGTCTTGGAATGCTCAGAGGAGCAAAAGGTTCCCTTTGCCACCTTTATGTTGCGAGAAGAGGCAGATCATTGGTGGGAATCTATAAAACGTACTCAACTTGCCGCACTAAAGATGTCTTGGGAGAACTTCCAAGAATTGTTCAACGACAAGTACTTTCCCAAAAGTATTCATCACATGAAAGAGGTAGAATTCATCAAGTTGGAGCAAAACAATATGACTGTGTCGGAGTATGAGGCTAAGTTTGCCGAGTTGTCCCGGTTTGCATCCCATTTGATTGATAATGAGGAGCGAATGACGCGAATGTTTCTGCGAGCGAAATACGTCAATGCCTTATTTGTCATAAACTTTGTTTATATTCAGATGTTGTGAATAAGGCTTAGTTATTAAAACGTGATTATGAGTCAGCTTAACCAAAAGGCTACGACCAACAACACAATAATAATCATACCGGTGGCAACGACCATCAGAACAACAATAACCATCGTGGAGGAAATTATCAGGCAAGAAATGGTAACCACTTCGGTGGTAATCATTGCCAAGATAATAGGAAAGGTGAACTAAGTGAAAACAACTTCAAGAAGAGAAGGTTTAATAATGATGGAAAGACAGCAGCACCAACACTTATTGATAAAGAAGGAGAATGACCATCGATCGTATATTTCAAATGCAGACAGGAGGGACACATCCGTCCAAACTGTATGCAGTAACCCAAAGTGTGTTTTAATTGCAGAAGAGAAGCTCACCTAGCACAATTTTGTTGTGTAGTGAAGTCAAGTCCAACTGGGATGGTGACGCCAAAGGATGTCTCAGACAAGTCAAAGCCGTTAGTTTAAGTGAGAGTGTTTGTTGAGGAATTGAATTAAGTTATCACGGGTAAGTTAATCATAAACTCTTGCGAAGTCTATACCTTATTCAATACCAGTTCTACCCATTCTTTTATTTCTCCTACTTGTGCTTAATGTTTAAATTTAACTCCTGGGAAATTAGACTTTGACTTATCTGTTAAAACTCTGTTAGGAGAAACCTTCATTACATCCACTGTTTATAAATCTTATTTGATTTAAATCGGCACCCTCACGTTACCTATCGATCTTATTTCTTTGAAAATACTTGCCTTTGATGTGATTTTAGGAATCAAATGGTTAACTACTCATCATTCTAAAATTGATTATTTTCGTAAGGTTGTTAGCCTTCCTAACATACCTGTTATGCGAATTCAAGTAACCAAACCACTAAAGTCAATCATTGTCATATTAAGCCATAACTAAAGAGCCCTGAACCTTTCGCTGGTGACTTCCAAGTCTTGGAATGCACCAAAGCCAGACTTTCCGTAGGGGACGCCGTGAACAACGGTGGTAAGTTGATATGTATCAATGTGACGTGCTATCCAAGTCTTGGATGAGAGTCACAGTTTTGAATAATATTTCTATCTTTAATAAATTTCCTAACGTATTCTTTGAAGAACTTCCTTGCCTACCCCTAGAGCGTGAAATCAAATTTTGTATTGACCCCAGTACAAAACCCATTTCTAAAACCTCAAATATTTCTTCAACTAAAATAAATGTATCATGTGCCAAAGACGTTGGCTCGAGCTGTTGAAAGATTGTGATAATATCATTCAATACCATCCTAGAAAAGCGAAGGTGGTAGCTGACGCATTGAGTAGAAGATCATGTGCGTTTACGAGTGCGATATTGTTAACACAAAGACCCATTTCGTACGATTTACAAAGGATGGAGATAGAGTTAAAGACTCCAAGAACCTACGTGAAGATAGCGAATATACGAGTAGAATCAACTTTAATCGATAAAGTTAAACCCGCTCAAGCTACAGACTCGGAGATGATGAATGTGAAGCAGAAGGTGCAAAAAGGTGTTATTCTAGAAGCAAGAATCAATGAAGAGAGGAAATCTCAACCCTCAATTTAATTGGTCCATTTGAAATACTTGATCGAGTAGGAATTGTGGCCTATAGACTCGCTTTACCGCCAAGTATGTCGCGTGTTCATAACTTTTTTCACGTATCGATGTTACTTAAATATGTGGACGACCCGAACAACATTATTGAATTAGAACTAGATGAGATAGCAAAAGATTTAACGTATGAGGAGATATCTATTAAAATATTTGATAAGAAGAAACATATTCTATGCTCAAAGGTTATACCTCAAGTGTTAGAATCTGATGAGGTTTCCTCACGTCTTCGGCATACCAGCTACGTACCCTAATTTTTGAGGATGAAATTTTATAAGAAGGGGAGGTTGTAAGACCCCAACTTTTGTGAATAAAGATGATTTTTTCTCAAAATATATTTTTGAATATTATGGTGTGAATTTGATATAATGTTATAGTTGTGGGTAATATTTATAAATTTTGCAAAGTAAGCAAGTTGTTATAAAATATTCGATTGGTCGGGGAATATTCATTTTAAAAGGGAATATTCGTGCGACAGCACAATGATTGGTGGACCCCACAAAGCTGGAAGTATTGTCGGAGTTAGAAAATGACAGAAATATCTTTTTATAAAATTAACGGTGAAAGTTTTACCCTTAACTGTTGAAATACCCGGTGGTAATAGTATAGTAATACGTGTGGTTGCATAGTAGCATACAGTATTATACAATATCTTTGATTATTGTTGCTTACGTGAGAAGTCACTCAGTTATACTCAATTATTGCTACAGTAATTGCTGCATAATATCTCTCATATTATTGATTCAATTATTGTCACAGTATCATCTGCATAATATTTTATATTATTAAATAAATAATTGAGACGAAAAAGTTATTCTTATTATTAATTACATTATTGACGATGTCTAGAAAGTTCTTTCGAGAAAAGGGGTTTGGTCACCTAATTCCGCGCTAATAAGAAGAAATCCTTATCGGAAAGCCCCCTCTTTCCTGAGAATGATCTGGTTGTTAAATATTGTGAATTATAATATTAATGATGAATAAGTTCGTGTTGATTAAAGATGAAATTGTTGATAAAAAATATTTCCATTGTATTGGGATTATTAGTGTTAGTGAAAATCGATATTTATTTTGATAATAATTTATTTTTGGATTTTAAATTAACCAATCGGGTAATTAATCGAATAAATGAGCAATTAATTACTATTAGTTCACATGCATATAACTATTTGTTCACATGAATGGAACTATTGGTTCACATGCATGTACTATTGATACGCATGCATGTACTATTAGGGGAGGTGGTGCAAGTTAGATAATACATGTAGGGCTAGATTAAAAATGGAGGAAAAGATGAAGATACTATACTGTAATAATTTGAGCCCTTAATCGTGCAATTATCGAAACTATGTTTTCCTATAAATAGAAGTTCATTCTTCTTTCATTCTCACCAATTCACTAAGACTCACAAGAGAAATTATAGAGAGAGAAGTTTGATAGAGAGAGAAGCTATAAAGAGAAGCTATAGAGAGAAAGAAGAAGAGTATTCTGCTACTTCACTATTGCAGTATCCAACCTTCTACTAAGGTAAGGGCTATTATTTCTTTTGTATTCGTAAGGGATATTATTTTTGTTCAATATCCGTATGAAATAATATTTTCTTCCATACTCTGTAGTATGTAAGTAATATTATTTCATTTTAGATTCTGAATTCTACACTCATTTTGTTAAAGTATTGCTTCTATACTCCGTGAAATTAGTAGAATATTATTGAAATTTGCTCTTCATCTAGTATCGTTTCACAAGGATAATTTTCTGAACATTCTTGTTAAATTTTAAGCTTTTCACGTCGGAGTACTATTCATGGGTACTATTCATTTATACGGCACTATTCATACGTACAGTACTATTCACAGAGTACTATTCATGGGCACTATTCAAAAATATAGTATTATTCATAAATACAGTACTATTCACAAAGTACTATTCACGGACTACTATTCTTGAAGTACTATTCATGGGGTACTATTCACCCAGAGAACTATTCATGACAAAAATTGATTTCTTTTCGGTCCAAATCATTTTTGATACAATATTAGTCTTGAATTTTACTCCACAAAGTAGTATCATGTTGATAATTTGGATATTATTAAATTCTGGATAAATTAAATTATAAATCTTTAAAATTTATCATTGCTTTTATTTAATTGAATTCTTAATATCATTGTCATCATCCTATGCTTATATTGTGATGAAAGTCATCTGTAGCTTACGTGCATAGATGTACTGTTGATTGGTAAGATTATGGCTATGGATTATTCGGTATAATCATGATTGTAATATTACAAATGATGTGGTAAAAGTCCTCATTGGCCCGTAGTGCATTGATGGACAGATGTTGGTATGATCATAACCATGCTTTTTCTTCGGCCAAGGGTGCAAAGATGAATTGTTGTTTGGCATGATCATGATCATTGGTGAAAACACGAATATCCTTGGCCCGTAGTGCATGGATAATTCGTGGTCGTGATACTAATGAATATCCTTGGCCCGTAGTGCATAGATAATTCAGTGATGTGGATTATTAATTAAGATGAGTCTCAATAATAAAATTGATGGTAAACTTTTAAATCATAGAAGATAGTAGATATCATGCTCTACTTGACTCGTCAAATGGATTGCTTATTACGCTGCAGTTGTTGATCTAAAACTTGTTGTCTATTGTATTCTATCAGTTGTTATACTGTTGAAGGCTAAGTATAATTTATTTTGCATTATCTTAGTCATAATATTTCTTATTGGGCTAGTTGAGCTCACCCTTTTCTTTCACTGTTCTCTTCAGGAATTGAGAATATAGTTGGGACAAGTCGGGGAATGAAGTGATGGTGCGGGATAAGTGACTATAGTAGTCCTCACTATTCTATGAAATAGTGTGATAATAATTATAATGAGGACTCCATTGAGTGTGGATATTGTCTAGAAGATAATATTCGTATTAAAACTCTCAGCTATGTTTTGTCGTATTTTACACGAAAGTTGTATAAAAGAAGTTTGTAGTTGTATTATGTACCATGTATTTGGCGACCCAAGATGGGTGATGTATACATGTTTTGGGGGCGTCACAGTTGGTATCAAAGCTTAGGGATATGATCCCTGGCTGAGATGTGAGACTAGAACTAGGAGGGGAGGGACGGATAAATCCTTCGCTAGTATGAACTACCTAAGCTTATTTGTTATTTAATTGGTCGGTCAGGATATATGGGTATATTGTGGTATGTTAATTAACCCTTGTTTTGTGACAGTGTTTGAGAATGACATCTGAAAATGTTGAGATAAGCAATGAAGCACATGAGACCGCTGAGTTACCGACGATCAATAACCAGGATAATATAAATCAGGAAGGCAATAATCCTCATGTAAACAACAACACCGACCAAATGACAAACGATGGTATGTTTAGGAACTTTTTAGAATTTATGCAAAACCAAACGAGAGAGACTCCTGTTTAAAATGAAGGTGGAAATACTGGCAACTCACGGCTGGTCACCGCTAAGTAGTTCAAAAAGCTGGGACCACCGGAGTTTTTGGGAAAACCAGAACCACTTAAGGTAGAGACGTGGATAATGCAGATCACCAAGATATTTGATGTCTTGGAATGCTTAGAGGAGCAAAAGGTTCCCTTTTACACCTTTATGTTGCGAGAAGAGGCAGATCATTGGTGGGAATCTGTGACGCCCCCAAAATTAGGTATACGTCACCCATCTTGGGTCGCCACTTACATGGTACATAAATTCAAATACAACTTACTAACCTAACTGTCGTGTACAATACGACATAAACTGTGAGTTTGAATACAAATATTGTCTACTAGATATTATACAAACTCAAAAGGAGTCCTCATTACAACTATTATCACACTATTTCACAGAATAGTGAGGACTACTAATGCTATCCTCTCGGACCATTACTTACGTTCCCCGACTGTCGTCCAGTTATGTTCTCATTTCACGAAGAGAACAAAGGAAAGAAAAGTGAGCTCAACTAGCCCAAGAAGAAATATTATGACTAAGATAATGCGAATAAATTATCATTAGCCTTCAACAATGTTAAACCGATAAAATACAATAGACAACCAGTTTAAACTGCAATGAATAAGCAATCCATTAAAAGTGTCAAGTAGAGAATAAAGTCTACTATCTTTTAGGTTTTAAAAGGTTTTCATCAATTTTATCGCTTAGACTCACAATAATAAACCACCACATCTAATCATCCCTCGTACCACTTGGCCAAGGATTTTCATCAAATTATCAATGGTCATGACTATACCGAATCACCCCGGTCATAATCATACCAAAAACTATCCATCAATGCATTACGACCACCGAGGACTTTTGTCACATCATTTATATCAAGTCATGATTATACCGAATGATCCTCGGTCATAATCATACTAAGTTCATCTATGCACATAAGCCAAAGATAACATAATATAACATGAGGATGATGACAATGACATAGTAATTCAATAAAACAAGTTCAAGAATTATTTAATCCATGAATTATTAACGTCCAAATTGTCGACATGATCTTCGTTTAGTAGAGTAAAATTCAATAATGATCGGAAGAATATTTCCATGAAAGATCTTTGGATGAAACGCAAATATCAAGGATATTCTACTAATTTCATGGAGTATAGAAGTCAAAGTTTTAACCAATTGGGTATAATAAAGAATGGAATAACAAAAGAAATCACCATGCATGCGGTTGCTTGCGCAAGAAAAGTTATTCCAACGTAATAATAATAACGGAACCAAAAGTCGGTGAAATTCACACCAAGCGGGATGTTCCAACAGAATAATAAAGATGGAACCGGATCCTGTTGTAAAACACATGCACGTGGATGTTCCAATGTAATAATAAAAAGCGGAACCGTGTCCGTGTAAAACACACGCATGGATGTTCCAATGTAATAATAGAAGAATGTCACCAAGTATAGGGTAAAATCACAGTATCAAAGTTATTCCAATGAATAATAAGCAATGGAATAACATAAGGATTTCACCAAGTATAGGGTATGCCGCGTATACAGGTTATGTATAGGGTATGCCACTTTTACAGGTTATTCCAACAGAATAATAATGAATGGAATAACAGAAGTTCTCTTCAAGAAGAAAGAATAACACCCCTTACCGTAAAAAGAACTGAATATAGAAGTAGTGAAGTAGCAGAATACTCTTCTTCTTTCTATAACTTTCTCTCTATAGCTTCTCTCTATAATTTCTCTCTCTAGAGTTTCAATGAATTCGTAAGAAAATAATGAAGGAATGAGCTTCAATTTATAGGAAAATGGAATGCATAGTAACTAATCCATGAACGGTCCAGATTGATTTACTTTAATCTGACGGTCCATATTTAAAGAAAAATCTTTTAAATAAAATATAATATATTCTATTTATATAAAAACATTTTACTATGCAAACAATATGCAATACTATGCAAAACACTATGCAAAACACTATGCAACACTATGCATAATAAAATATAATATATTCTATTTATAGAATAACTTTAATAAAGTATTCTATTTTATATAAAAAGATGTTTCTGTTTTATTACGTTAATAATACGAATAAAACAAAGCGTTATTATCGCTATAATAATTCATATTATTAATCGACAATAATGGAATCAAACTGAGTGACTTCTCACATAAGCATCAATAATCAATACCGTGTGCTACTATGCAACCACACGTATTACTGTACTTTTACTACCGAGTAGTTCAACAGTAACCACGGTAAAACTTCCGCCGTTATTTCAATAAAATATTTTTGTCGTTTTCTCAATCCGACAATAATTCTGTTGTGAGGTCCACCAATGATTGAGCCGTTGTACGAATATTCCCTGCTAAACCGAATATTCCCCGACCAATCGAATATAATATAACCACTTGCATACTTTGCAAAATTTATAAATACTACCCACAACTATAATATTATCTTAAATTCACACCATAATATTAAAAAATTATTTCAACAAAATTTAAATCTTTATTGATAAAATCTGGGGTCTCACAGAATCTGTAAAACGTACTCAACCTATCACACTAAAGATGCCTTGGGAGAACTTCCAAGAATTGTTCAACGACAAGTACTTTCCCAAAAGTATCCGTCACATGAAGGAGGTAGAATTCATCAAGATGGAGAAAAATAATATGACCATATCGCAGTACGAGGCTAAGTTTGCTGAGTTGCCCCAGTTTGCATCCCATTTGGTTGATAATGAGGAGCGATTGACGCAAATATTTTTATGAGGTTTGAAACCCAAAATACATCAATACCTCATTTCTCACAAACTTTGTTTATATTCAAATGTTGTCAATAGGGCTTAGTTATTAAAACGCGATTATGAGTCAGCTCAATAAAAAGGCAACTACCAACAACACGATAATAATCGTACCGGTGGTAACGACCAACGAAACAACGATAACCATCATGGAGGAAATTATCAGGCAAGAAATGATAACCACTTCGGTGGTAATCATGACTAAGATAATAGGAAAGATGAACTAAGTGAAAACAACTTCAAGAAGAGAAGGTTCAATAATGATGGAAAGACAACAGAACCAACACCCATTGATAAAGAAGGAGAACGACCACCGATCGTATATTTCAAATGCGGACATGAGGGACACATCCGTCCAAACTTTACGCATCAACCCAAAACTTGTTTTAATTGTGGAAGAGAAACTCACTGATAAGTAGGTTTTGTACCTACTTATCCGGTATCTGTTACTTGAATTAGTTGCTTATATTCATGTTTCTTAGTTATTTTTCATATATTTTATGTTATTTTATAGGCTATGACACGACATTGGCATGAAGAATGAAGGAAAAGCAATTTGAACATCTTTTGGACTAAAATACGCAAGCAAATATAAGAAGGGAAGATTGCAGGGATGTTAACACCACGTTGGATGCATGTTCTTGGCTTGGAACTTGGATTTTATTGTAGATATACTTCTTAGCTTTCCGTAACATCTTGAATCATCCCTATTGGAGCTCGGATGCGAGAGTTATGGCCTTTTTATCAACGAAGATCAAAACTAAGAGGTGTCAAGCTTGCCATTTACATAACATCTACTTCAAGCCCTATTTCGACCTTTATTCGGACCGAATCTGTCAAATCTCAAAGAATAAAAGTTGTAGAACTTGTCGATATCTTCGATTTGATAGGTGGCAAGCTCCGTAACTCCTAGTGGATCAAACATTATACCTGTTTTACCAAAGGACATCGCAGCAGAATTAGAAGTAGCGCGGGGCGTGCTAGGCCTGCAGATTTTCTGCTACAGTAGCGCGGGGTGCACCCAAAATGGTCTAGGAACAGAGCTGGGCACGCCGGTCGGCGGGGGGAGAGTTAAATTGGTTGTTATGTTGTCCAATTTGAGCTAGAATAAGATTCTTAGTTGCCTAACTTGCTAGGGTGTCCATTAGAACTATAAATACTTGCTTTTAGCTTGGATTAGGAGGGTAGTTTTTGAGGATTCCATTAGATTAGATTATATTAGATTAGGAGCAAAACCCTAGTTCTTATGAGATTGGGAGATTGAAGCAACTTGGAGACCATTGAAGATCAAGAACAGGAGCTTGAGGAAGATAGAGATTTGCTGACAACAGGTTTATTCTTTACTCTACTCTTAGTTTTGTCTTTTAATATGTATTCAAGTGTGGATTCTTAGTTTTAATTCAATGAACTAATTCTTTGTTTGAGATTACAATGGATCTTATTGTGTAGTTTATTTTAATATGTTTCGCTATCAATTATTTTGTTCTATAGTGAGGATTGTCTATTGTGATTTGGACTTAATTGTTTAATTGATTTGCCATCAATTACCATGATAATCTATATGAACTCGAGAGATGAAGTTTAGATTTAGATCTGATCATGATATCATGTGTTTGTGATTTCTGCATAGATGGAATTCATAATTCGTGTTTAGGATAGAGAATTGCCTTTATGCCATATGTAATCTTATAGAGAACTTGTGCTTTAAATCCTTTTTAATTGTAATTCACATAGAGATATAGTGGATTAGTTAATTAGGGTGTCTTGCTTAATTCTATCATCTGTGGATTTAAGTGAGTATGGGTATTATGCATCGAGAGGTGGTTTTATCTACTTTAGTGTTCTTGATTAACAATTCAGGATAGAGATTAATTGATGAGAAGTGTGTTAACTTAAATGAAGCAATAAGTGAAGTTGTGATCTTAAATCTCTGTAATCTTAATTTAACTAGTGGTAATTAGAATTAGTTTACTTATAAATTGAAATTCATTCGTTTAAATAAGATTGAGTTGGTTACGGGTTAGTACTTGGTGATTTTTATTAAACAATTCCTCGTGAGAACGATACTCTACTTATATTTTATTACTTGTTGACCACGTATACTTGCGTGTTGTGCGTATCAATGGCCATACACGAACATGACTCAACCAAGGGAAACAGGGATTGATGGACTTAATGCATTTTTCGTAATATCAGCACAGATTGAAGAACTTTCAAGGACGTTGGACGTTATTGTAGCCCAAAGGAGTTGAAGGATGGCAGTTACATGTGACTATTGTGCTGGCGACCATCAAAGTCATCAATGCACCGTCAATTTTGAACCGGTACAATATGGTGGTGAATACCTCAATGATTATACATATGCTAATTATCATCAAGTATGGGGGTATCACCCGGATTCGTCATGGAGCTATACTTATGAAGACCAATACTACGCTCCAAATCCAACATACACACCAGAATTTTCATGTAAACCTCCATTGCCACAAGAAGAAAAGTCAAATTTGGAGGAATTACTGTTAAAGCTCATAGCAAACCAAGAGGAGAGGAGGATTAATCAAGAACGGTCAATTCAGAATCAAGAGATATCAATTCAAAATCTGCAGAACCAGATGGATTAAATGTTCAAAGCCTTGAACAACTGTCCTCCAAACACTAGGCTTTATGACATGGATGACGAAATTGACGGAGAACCCGAACTGAATCTGCGACTGGATGAGCTATAAGATATCAAAAGTATGGAAACAATTGGGGATAATGAAATAGAGGTCGACGAAGATTAAAATGGGTCTCCACCAAAGATCAAAGAGTCAGTCAGATTTGCAAAATCATGCCCACTTGGTAGTCATGTCGTCGGCGAAGCTCTTTATGACATAAGAACGAGTGCAACAATGAAGCCGTGGTGGGACGAGAAAGAGAAGATAGACGAAGAGCCCATTATGTTTGATACACTTCCATACCCAAATATGATCACAAACACAATGGAGATAGCACCTAGTTATTTGCCCTTCTTCATGGAGATTATACCGCGTCAGAGCATGATAGGTGACTTTGATGCTATGGCCATCGCTTGTGGGAACATCCCAAAGGATTATTTGCTACTGATGGATGGAAGATTCCTCAACTTTCGAAGAGGAATTGGATAGCATTGACCAGACAAAGTCTGGATGAAGGACTATAAATCAAGCGCTTATTGGGAGGTAACCCAAGTTTAATTTTTATTTTTAGTTTTTATTAGGTTTTATATTAGTAGTTAATAAATTTGCATTTATTAGGATTTAATAAACTTGCTTCTATTGTGTTTACAAGTTATTCAAGTCAAATTTAAGTGTGGTGCCCAATTTGTTCCATGTGCCTAGCCTATTCTCCAAACTTAGCGGACAAGGAGGAGGATTGCTATATTTTTAGGGAAGTCCTCTACTTTAATTTTTTCTATTTCAGCCATTGAGGACAATGTCTAGTTTAAGTTTGGGGGCATTTTAGTGTCGTATTGCATATAGTTAATTATTTACATTGTAGTTCGTATAGTTACATTTAGTTTTTGCATTTAGTTTTTGTTAAATAAAAAAAATAAAATTGAAAAATTGAAAAATTAAAAAATTAGTAGTTAGTTTACTATGTTTATATAGCATTTAGTACATCTTGCATGAGTCCAGCTGTTTGATATTTACAGTTTGTTTTGGCCAATGATGAGATTGGAATTGGGTAGACAAGTATAGTACTCACTATTAGAGCTTTGATGTGATTTCTTGTTATGAATTAAGTCTTTTTCTGTTTGAAACTGGTATAATAAGGATATCACAGTAAAAACAACTTGTTGATTGATTGAGTTTAAATTGATACATAATGGGACTCTAAAGGATAATGCTAGTTTGAATGAAAGAATGACAAGAATAAGTACTGATGACTAAAGTTAGACAAGAACCTAAGTTTGGGGGAATATTTGGGGTATATAAGCTATTTTAAAAAAAAAAGAAAAAAATGATGTAAAAAAATACAGTGGCTAGTCTTGTTTCGGGGCCTTTGTTACTTGAGCAAGTACGCCAGAGGGAGTGTCTTTACACCTAGCGCCCTAAGGTCTTATATGGTCTGGGAGTCGTTGGTCGAAAGCTCGCTAAGGGGTAGCACTGTTAGCCTAAAGGAATGAGACATTGCACAGTCATGGTTAAAAAAAACAATAAAACGGGAAAAGAGCAAAAAGCCCCCGTAATGCAAAGTAAAGCATAAGTATCCCGGATTGGACTCTTGAACTTGGTGGATGTTTGACTTTAGTTGGATCTAGCTTGTTCGTGAATTTTGTGAGTTTTCACTATATGATGCCTTTAAAGAGATCTATTATGTGTTGTATTTAACATTAAATTAGTTAGCATTGTTGTTGAGCACACACGCACTATATTAGTGATAACAATTTAAGATTTGATGATTGATTGGGAAGTTAATGATTTGTTTTGATATGATGCATTATCATGTTTACTCTATTTCTCCAAGGCCGGTTAAATAGACTTGTTTCTGTCATTACTGCTAGATTTGTAGGCATGTAGATAAGTTGCATTGCATAGCATTGTTGTTTCGTGTTTTTTCTTGAGGACAAGCAAATGTTTAAGTTTGGGGGTATTTGATAAGTAGGTCTTGTACCTACTTATCTGGTATCTGATACTTGAATTAGTTTCTTATATTCATGTTTCTTAGTTACTTTTCATATATTTTATGTTATTTTGTAGGCTATGACACGACATTGGCATGAAGAAACAAGGAAAAATAATTTGAACATCTTTTGGGGACTAAAATACGCAAGCAAATGCAAGAAGGGAAGATTTTAGGGCTTTTAACACCCCGTTGGATGCATGTTCTTGGCTTGAAACTTGGATTTTATTGTAGATATACTTCTTATCTTTCCGAAACATCTTGAATCATCCCAATTGGAGCTCGGATGCGAGAGTTATGGTCTTTTTATCAACGAAGATCAAAACTAAGAGTCGTCATGCTTGCCATTTACATAACATCTACTTCAAGCCCTATTTCGACCTTTATCTGGCCGAATCTGTCAAATCTCAAAGAATGAAAGTTGTAGATCTCGTTGATATCTTCGATTTGATAGGTGACAGGCCCCGTAACTCCTAGCGGATCAAACGTTATACCTGTTTTACCAAAGGACGTCGCAACAGAAATAGAAGCAGCGCGGGGCGCGCTGGGCCTGCAGATTTTCTACTACAGTAGCGTGGGGCGCGCCCAAAATGGCCTAGGAACAGAGCTGGGCGCGCCGGTCGGCGGGGGGAGAGTTAAATTGGGTGTTATGTTGTCCAATTTGAGCTAGAATAAGATTCTTAGTTGCCTAACTTGCTAGGGTGTCCATTAGAACAATAAATACTTGCTTTTAACTTGGATTAGGAGGTTAGTTTTTGAGGATTCCATTAGATTAGATTATAGTAGATTAGGAGCAAAACCCTAGTTCTTATGAGATTGGGAGAATGAAGCATTGAAGATCAAGAGCAGGAGCTTGAGGAAGATGGATATTTGCTGACAACAGATTTATTCTTTACTCTACTCTTAGTTTTGTCTTTTAATGTGTATTCAAGTGTGGATTCTTAGTTTTAATTCAATGAACTAATTCTTTGTTTGAGATTACAATGGATCTTATTGTGTAGTTTATTTTAATAAGCTTCGCTATCAATTATTATGTTCTATTACGAGGATTGTCTATTGTGATTTGGACTTAATTGTTTAAATGATTGGCCATCAATTACCATGATAATCTATATGAACTCAAGAGATGAAGTTTATATTTAGATCTGATCATGATAGCATGTGTTTGTGATTTCTGCATAGATGGAATTCATAATTCGTGCTTAGGATAGAGATATGTCTTTACGCCATATGTAATCTTATAGAGAACTTGTGCTTTAAATCCTTTTTAATTGTAATTCACATAGAGATATAGTGGATTAGTTAATTAGGGTGTCTTGCTTAATTCTATCATCTGTGGATTTAAGTGAGTATGGGTATTATGCATCGAGAGGTGGTTTTATCTGCTTTAGTGTGCTTAATTAACAATTTAGGATAGAGAATAATTGATGAGAAGTGTGTTAACTTAAATGAAGCAATAAGTAAAATTGTGATCTTAAATCTCCGTAATCTTAATTTAAATAGTGGTAATTAGAATTAGTTTACTTAAAAATTAAAATTCTTTCGTTTAAATAAGATTGAGTTGGTTACGGGTTAGTACTTGGTGATTTTTATTAAACAATTCCTCGTGGGAACAATAATGTACTTACACTTTATTACTTGTTGACCACGTATACTTGTGTGTTGTGCGTAATTAGATTTTACCCAACACTCACCTAGCTCAATTTCTTCGTGTAGTGAAGTCAAGTTCAACTATGATGGTGACGCCAAAGGATGTCCCAGACAAGTCAAAGCCGGTAGTTTAAGTGAGAGCGTTTATTGAGGAATCGAACGAAGTTATCATGGGTAATTTAATCATAAACTCTTGCGAAGTCTATACCTTATTCTATATCGGTTCAACCCATTCTTTTATTTCTCCTACTTGCGCTCAACGTTTAAATTTGACTCCTGAGAAATTAGACTTTGACTTATCTGTTTAAACTCCGTTAGGAAAAACCTTCGTTACATCCACTATTTCTAAATCTTGTTTGATTCAAATCGGCACCCTTACGTTACATGTCGATCTTATTTCTTTGAAAATACTTGCCTTTGATGTGATTTTAGGAATCAACTGGTTAACTACTCATCATGCTAAAATTGATTGTTTTCGTAAGGTTGTTAGCCTTCCTAACCAACCTGTTATGCAAATTCAAGTAACCAAACCACTAAAGTCAATCATTGTCATATTATACCATAAGTAAAGAGCCTCGAACCTTTCGTTGGTGACTTTCAAGTCTTGGAATGCACCGAAGCCAGACTTTCCGTAGGGGACGCCGTGAATAATGGTTACAAGTTGATAGGTATCAATGTGACGTGATATCCAAGTCATGGATGAGAGTCACAGTTTTGAATGATATTTCTATCATTAATAAATTTTCTGACGTATTCCCTGAAGAACTTCCTAACCTACCCCCAGAGAGTGAAATCGAATTTGTATTGACCCCAGTACAAAACCCATTTCTAAAACCTCAAATATTTCTTCAACTAAAATGAACGTATCATGCGCTAAAGACATTGGCTCGAGCTGTTGAAAGATTATGATAATATCATTCAATACCATCCTATAAAAGCGAAGGTGGTAGCTGACGCATTAAGTAGAAGATCGTATGCGTTTACGAGTGCGATATTGTTAACACAAAGACCCATTTTGTACAATTTACAAAGGATGGAGATAGAGTTAAATTCTCCAAGAACCTACGTGAAGATAGCGAATATACGAGTAGAATCGACTTTAATTGATAAAGTTAAAGCCGCTCAAGCTACAGAATCAGAGCTGATGAATGTGAAGAAGAAGGTGCAAGAAGGCGTTATTCTAGAAGCAAGAATTGACGAAGAGAGGAAATCTCAACCCTCGATTTAATTGGTCTATTTGAAATACTTGATCGAGTAGGAACTTTGGCCTATAGACTCGCTTTACCGCCAAGTATGTCGCGTGTTCATAACGTTTTTCACGTATCGATGTTACATAAATATATGGACGGCCCGAACTGCGTTATTAAATTAGAACTAGACGAGATAGCAGAAGATTTAACGTATGAGGAGATATCTATTAAAATCTTGGATAAGAAGAAACATATTGTATGCTCAATGGTTATACCTCAATAGTTATAATCTGAAGAGGTATCCTCACCTATTCGGCATACCAGGTACGTATCCTAATTTCGATGACGAAATTTCATAAGAAGGGGATGTTATAAGACCCCAACTTTTGTGACTAAATATTATTGTTTCTCAAAATATATTTTTGAATATTATGGTGTGGATTTGATATAATGTTATAGTTATGGGTAATATTTACAAATTTTGCAAAGTAAGTAAGTTGTTATAAAATATTCGATTGGTCAGGGAATATTCGTTTTAATAGGGAATATTCGTACGACGGCACAATGATTGGTGGACCCCACAACGGAAGTATTGTCGAAGTTAGAAAACGACAGAAATATCTTTTTATAAAATTAATGGCGAAAGTTTTACCGTTAACTGTTGAAATACCCGGTGGTAAAAGTACAGTAATACGCGTAGTTGTATAGTACCACACGATATTGTACAGTATCTTTGATTATTGATGCTTACGTGAGAAGTCACTCAGTTATACTCAATTATTACTACAGTAATTACTGCATAATATCTCTCATATTATTGATTCAATTATTCTCACAGTATCATTTGCATAATATTTTATATTATTAAATCAATAATTAAGACGACAAAGTTATTCATATTATTAATTACATTATTGACGATGTCTAGAAAGTCATGACGAGGAAAGGGGTTTGGTCGCCTAATTGCGCGCCAATATGGAAAAATTCTTATCGGAAATCCCCCTCTTTCTTGGGAATGATCTGACTATTAAATATTGTGAGTTATAATATTAATGATGAATAAGTTCGTGTTGATTAAAGATGAAATTGTTGATAAAAAATATTTCCATTGTGTTGGGATTGTCGACGTCGGGATTTTTAGATGTCCTTTTTAGTTACTTGTTCTTTGGTGTTCTCATGTTAATGTGAGATTTGTTTGAAAAAACAAGTGAAAAAGGTCCGACATGTATAATGTCGACTTTTTTGACTTTAAGAGTCGCTTGATTGGTGTATTTAATCGGTTGCACCAACGCAAAAAAAGGTTTGCACATTGACCCGATGATGATGACGACAACGCTAAACGGGTCTCGTGTGAACCGAGATTCATTTAAGTTCGGGGGATTGATTATGCGAAGGGAATGTGTTAGGCACCCCTCGACATCCGTGTTGTCACGATGACCACCACTTTTCAAGAAACTGTTATATGAATGTGTGTGTGTGTGTGTGGATCAATGTGCAATTATTTGGAAGTAGTGATATGCCTCGTTCGCACCTATATACAAAGGGTTTGAATTTATAGAAAAATTCAGTTTTAAGTAGATATAGCAATAAAATTTTGAAAAAAAGAGGTTTTTCAAACCCTGTGCTCAATAGTAATTGATGCCTTTGATACTTCCATTTTATTATTAAATGTTCGGCTTGTTTGCTTTTATTTTCGAAATGCGAAGCATCTTCGAGAAAATAATATACAGCAATGCCAAACTCCTCATGGGCATGACAGCCATTCAAGGAAATTCAGACACTGTAAATAATGTACAAGCTGCTTACATCTGAAAAAAGGTCCATCACGGGAACCGAATCTAGATTCACTAGACTGAATCTGTGATCACATGATTCCTAGGCTCACATGATACTGCAGTTTGTATGGAAAGCAATAAGCAGTTATATATATAAAAGCTGTAAATATATATATACAGACATGATCAACCACCACGAAGCAACTCCATGGGGGATCGAAAATATAAATATATAAAAGCGGTAAATATATATATATATATATATATATATATATCATCATACTACCATATATATATAAAACTATAAATAAAGGTGGGAGGAAAACTCCAATGTAAATAAAGTTAAATAAAGTAGTAAATCAACCGCCACGCCAAGTAAACTCCAAGCGGAGACGAAATGTAAATAAAGTCAAAAAGGCCACGAAGTAAACTTTAGGCACGATGAAATGTAAATATATATATATATATATATATATATATATATATAAAATATATATATATATATAAAAGCGAAAACGCATTTAGATGTAAATCCGGGCTCATCGGATATATCCATAAAATTATATATATATATATATATATATATATATATATAAGCGGTAAATGCTCCGGATATAAAATCCGGGCTCATCGAGATATGTATATATAAGCGTCTAAATGTCTTCAGGAATAATCAACTATATAGATATATATATATATATATATATATATATATATATATATAAAAGCAAATAAACGCTCCGGGCCAAGTGCAGGGCTCAATCGAGGCATAACTTCGATAATGTTAGTCCATATATATAAATATATACATATAAAAGTATATATATATATATATACAGACAGAAATGAAAACCACGGACCGAAATCCGGGCATACACACACAACACGACTCTTAATGTGAAGAACATTGTGTTCAAAGAGGAAGGGAAATGCTTTATAGAGTGTAAGAAGACTTACAGTGGATTGCCAAAGCAGGCTTTTGTGACTCTAGATGGATGAATACTTGGCTCCTGCCGGTAAAAATATGACAAAATATAAGCTCAAAAGTGTTTGAAACAAACAGCACTCAGTTTATGGGGTGTACAAAGCCAATTGGACAGGGTTTTCTCACTATTTCTCTCTCCAAAATGGCTAGCCCAAGCCCCATATTTATAGAACTAATTGTCGCAGGTATACCTGCGGTTACCTAGGCTGCCCAAGCTGCCCGGGGCAGGGTGGGTCCCACCGTGTCGCAGTACGTACACTCGAACAACGCGTTGTTCGCTCGATCGTTCATAACTTTCAATCCGGGAGTCCGATGGAAGCGTGCCATACCATTCTGGAAAAGCTCTTTCCGAGAGTTACAAAATGACATATGATTTGCCCTTTTTAATTCCGGGAAGATGGGTCCATGATCGAAATAGCATTCCCGGGTTTTCGTCAGGCAATCTGGTGAGTCATTTTGCGTAGTTTTTGTTTCGAAGTTAAGATGAGTCTTGTGGGACTGCTTTTGAATAAATTCGAGTTGACATGAGTGTATTTGATTTGAAGTGAAGTTGAGTTGGCAAAATGACCATTTTGCCCCTCCTGGGGTTATCTCCGGTTTTTGCACAGTTGTAGCGGGTTTTTCCCAAGGTTATCTCTGAGATGGTCATGTTGTTGACTCTGAATGTACTCAGGGTTATCTCTGAGGTTGGAATTGATGTTGTGGTCCTCCAGGATTACCTCTGGAGTGTGAAAAAGATGTTTTTACCCTCCTACACAGTTAGTAACAGGAAAAGAAAATTTCGAGTGTCTACAGATGCCCCTCTTTATCATGTTCATACAATGCAATGGAATGGACATGATAAAGATTAGTAGACACTTGAAACATGACAATGTATTTTTAATGATGCAGATCACAATGTAGTGAATGTGATGATGAATGTTTAAAAATGTTTTCGCAAATCGCACATCACATTTCGCACATCGCATTTTTCGCAATTTAGCATTTCGCTTTTTTTGACTCGCATACGCACGACGCATCGCATTTTCGCATAAATCACAAATCACAAATCGCAATGTAATGAATGTTATGATGCATGTTTAAAATGTTTTCGCAAATCGCTTTACCTTTACTGGGGATTGCTGATGCCTATGCTGGTGTTGACTACAATCGGCTTGGCTTTTTGTCGGTGCCGCTAATGCCTGTTTGATGAAGAGAAATTGAGATGTCAACGATGCATACGCTGGTAGTTTATAATGGTGCCTACCCTGATGGTAGTTTGATAACAGATCCTACCCTGCTATTAGTTGACATCGCCCAACTATTTTGGTTCCCACTCGAACGGTAGTATACAAAGCTTTCATTGCTGGACTGTCTTGATGTTGCACTGAATTGATACCAATGGTTTTGAATACCGGATCTCCCGATACCTTCATTAAAGTAATATTCAAAGGTTGGCTTCGCTAGATTCTGCCTAATGTTACGCTGGATAGAGATGTACGTTGATGTAGTGCCTCACCCTTTTTGAGGTGATTTGTAGTTTCCTTTCGCTGTTGAGTGCTTGTGTCCCATTTCCTTGAACATTTGATTCACAACCCGGCTGAACTGATGATTTGAATGCCGCAGATATCCCTGGGGGGTGCAGTTTGTACTTTCGATGCCGAACTTTGAACTTTAGTGTAGAGGCCTCAACTTATGAGAATTTGGCACAAATTAATATGTTTGATGGTGTAGATTTTATTCGCCAGACCCTTTGTTATTGGGCTTATGCTCTTAAGTTAAGAACTTTGTTGAGAATTTTCCCTTTCATTTGTAGGGGCAAGCTAATGTAGCCATGATTCTTTTCAGGAGTTTTCCTTCTTTTGATGAGAGGCCTAATCCCACCTTAAAATTCTTCGCTTTTTTGGAATTGAAAAATGCCCCAGTCCTTTCGCATACTGATGTCGAGGATTCATACAAAAAACTCTCTTTTTTGATGAAGTCGCAAGTGAGTAATATCCAAATCGCTAGTGAGCTGATGTGAGGGAAGCTTTGATGATGATGGACTATGCTGACAGTGTTGACTGGGGCATTTTCCTCTTTAGGATGTTTGATAAATGCTCTAGTGTTGAGTTGTCGTTGTTTCTGAGATTGCCCAAGTCTTGTTGTAGTGGTCGCAATATCGGGTTGTCGTCGATTTTAAAATTGCCCCAGCCTTGCTTGTTGTCTGGGATAGTCGCTTTGACAGATGGGCTGATAAGATGCTGAGATCACAAGAGACTTTTTCCTCTGTACCAGATGGTGAACAAGTATAGGACCTAGGTGTTGATGCCTTCAATCATTATTCCTGACTTGTTATTGCAATCGGTCTTGATTTTCTTTTGATTTGATGAAGACACGTGATTAAGGGTGTCGAATCTTTGAAGGTCCTCATTCTTTGGTTGTCTTGGCATATCGTTGTTTCTTCCTTTCTAGGATTTGTGCGGTTTGATGGAATGACATTGCGTGTTATTGGGTCTTCTCCACATATGGGTCGCTTGACTTGGAGGGTCGTTTCTTGGGATCGATGTTTGGATTTGGACGTTTCTTTTGAGGGTCGAATCGCACCACTGGTGGTTGCCTACGTACTCCGTGTGAGTGTGGGAGATCGGTCTGCGTAGTTCTACTTGATAAGATAAATGGCTTGACAAGTGTTTGTTTGAGAAGTTTGTTTGTTTGAGAAGTGTTTGTTTGAAAGTGTTTGGTTTGGGTTTTTGGGGGTTTTTTTGGTTTGACCGCACCATAAATGGTCGCCACGTACTCCCATTGAAGAGGGGAGATCAGGTCTTTCGTAGTTCAGGCTTGATGAGCTAAAACCCGTGAATGACTTGATTTTTGATTTTTTTTTTTTTTTCTTTTTTTTTTTTCTTTTTTTTTTTTTTTTTTTTTTTTTTTTTTTTTTTTTTTTTTTTTTTTTTTTTTTTTTTTACATGCATGGAAAAAAAAAAGCATCTTGCGAAAGGAAATGATACCGTCCCAACATCTTCTAGAACTCGCAACTTATCCCCGGATCTACATCTTTTTGGCTAGTTGAGGCTCACGATAGTCCAGGTTGTCGATGGTTGTGTTGCCTTCAAGGCTCACGACAGAGGTTACTTCTTGGTTTTGAATGTCTGCACTTATAGCCATAACTTGATCGCTTCCTGGTTCAGTACATTCCTCAGGGATGCTTGAGCTGGACCCATCGCAAAAAGGTATGAAATCTTGATTCTTTGATGGGTTGGTTTCCCCCGACAACCTCACCACCTTTTCCTTCATCTGTTCCTTCATGCTTTTCCTAGGCTTGAGAGGTTTCAACCATGAAATCTCCCTCGAACTGTTGTCGCATTTCTTGCAAGAAACTTTCCTTTTTTGCTTTTTCCTCCTTGGAAAGGATAAGTATTTCATCCGCATCATCCAAGGTTATAAGATCTGGAATGTGGTTGTCATCTTTGAACCGTAGGATGTCGGATGTTGGTGGAAGAATCTCCTTTGTCATTTCCTGCATTAGGATCATTCCATCTTGGGTTCTGACTAAATTATCGCTCATAGCCTTCACCTTATTTGAACTACCTGTCTCGAGTGGACATCTTAAGCTTTTTATTGCCTTTTCGCCTTTTTTGGTCATGGGAATTTCTATCTCCAGCTCTCCATTTTCAATGAGATCTTGGATTTTATGTCGTAAAGCCCAAAGATTCCTCGGTCGTATGTCCAAGTGAGTTAGAATGGTAGAGACATATCTTGGTGGAATCATAACTCTTTATCTTAGGGATTTATAGGAGCAAGAACTTCGGTAATCCTTCCTTCGCTTATCAAAAGGTGTAGCATTTCTTCATTGGATTTGCTTAGAGGGGTGAATTTTTGGACTCTTGTGGAGGTTGTTTGATCTTTCTTCTTTGAGAATTCGCATTCCCCAAGCGATTTTTTTCATTGGCGAGGTCTTGCTAGCAATTTTATCATCCCCCTTTTCTTGGCCTTCTGATAGTTGAGTGAAGAAATGCCTCGTATCCTGATGTTGGCGCACTATCAGCTTAGCTAGCAAATTTACTTGATTTGGATTGTCTCTAATTTTTTCATTACTATGATACCTTCCTCCGAGTTTTTCCCACTTTAGGACATTTGTTCTGTGCCTTTGGGGGTAGTCCTCTATCCTTCGTATGCACTTACGAATTGGATATATTTCAGGCTTCCTGACCCGATCATGTTTACTTCTTCCGTATCATGCTGCAACGGAAGGTTGGTGTTGACATTCGTTGATCAGGTTGTTGGACCACAATATTGCCACTTTCGATCAGATTTTGAATTTTATGCTTTAAGGACCAACAATCTTTCGTATCGTTTCCTGGAGACCCTGAGTGGTAAGCACATCTTTGGCTTGGATTATATCTTTTGCTCCCGGTTCTAGGAGGTGGAGCCAGTTTGGTAATTTTCTTGTGATCCATTAATATCGCCAATACATGTTCAAGGGAATCGCTTTAGTGGAGTGAACACCGATTTTCCGTTCTTTCAAATTTTCTTTTCTATCTGGGTATTGGTTGAATGCAACTTTGTTGTTGAGATGGCGGCGATTGTTTGTTTTGTATTTTTCGAATGGGGGGACTGTAGGTTGGTCTCCTAACTTGCCCCTGTACAACAAGGGATACATCTTCATTACCTTTATCAGGTACACCCTTGGGATCGCTCACATACTTGCCAGTCTGTATATGCTTGGTGACTGCTTCCAAGGCAGTGAAGTCTTTAATCTTGCCTGCCTTCAGGCCCATCTCTGCCATTTCGCCGTGTTTGATCATTTCTGAGAACGGCTTTCCTATGCCTGCTAGGATCCTCTCGTAGTACAGAGCCTCTTAGATATCAATAAACGTTATTACCATCTTAGTTTTCGTCATTGATGGAATGACTTGCGCTGCGAGATGTCTCCACCTTTGGGCATATTCTCGAAAAGATTCAGTACTTTGCTTTTTGACTTTAGTCACTTGGTATCGATCAGGTGCCATTTGTGACTAAAAAATGTACTAATTTAGAAAGGCGTGGTCCAATTCTTCCCAGTTATGGATTTTGGCAATGTCAAGTCGGGTATACCAGGCTTTAGCCTCTCTAGTGAGACTATTTTGGAAAAGCTACATTCTGAGGCTTTCATCTTCAGCATAAGATCCCAGTTCGCCAATGTACACTTTCAAGTATGTATAGGGATCGCCTTCCCCATTGTACTTTTCAAACTCTAGGACTTTGAATTTGGAAGGATAGCGAGCCCCTGGGAATATGCAAAGATTTGAATAGGTGACACTCCCATAATTTCCAGTCCCTTTGATTGACCGGATGGTCTCCTCCATTTATTGGACTTTCTTTCTTATATCCCCAATTTCTCGATCAGCCCTGAGATTTTTGATTTCTTTATTGGAATGAAGTTTAGGTATCTAGGTTTCCATCTTTTTTCCAATACCCTGACTGCCCCCTGGCGTGGATAGCTCTGGTTGAGTAGGCATTATTTGGCGCTGGATTCCTCTATGTGCAGAGGATTCTGTGTGGATGGGTATTTGTGGACCCTGAATAGATTGGTGTAGTTCTTTAGGCATAACAGCCAACTCTGTCATTTGATAGCTTAATTTTTTGAACTCTTCATGAGAGATAGAAGTTGGATCAGGTTGGGCACTTTTATCCATGTCTGACTGTGGGCTTAATGCCCTTTTGGTCTTTGAACGGGAAACGAGATCAATTGCTTCCCTACAAAAATACTTACATAGTTTTTCCTTAGGGAATGTATAAATGTTACATGCTATGTGATGTATCCATTTTAGGAATATTATCCTATAAAACGGATGCAAGCGGTTTATAACTTGTCAGGTTTTAATATGCATGTACACATATTTCTTCATATTTTCCATTACATTGAGATTGACAAGTAATTGAAATTACAAGTAATTTAAATGGGAAAGTATGAAGAGACTTCCCTTCGCGTTTGGTTTATCAGAGGCTGACCATATCTTAGGTTTACTCTCGCGGCTTTTTGGCATGAAGGTTCCCAGATCATCGCAATCTACTTGACGGGAAGTTAATCCGGTCTTTCAACTGGAGCGAATCTGGGTGGTGCCTTTCCTGAGCCTCGTTGGAATTAGTCTCCCTACGAGTCCAGTAATCAAACACCGACAGGATAGCCTCCTGGTGGAGGAACCACACAACATACATTCACATACAACGTGTCTCACCGTTTATGAAAATGATGACATGTGCGAAGCACTAATATCACAGATAGATATAGCATAGTGCAGTAAGTAAAATGCATTCGTACACATTCATCATAAATGTAAATGCAACATTCACACACAAGCATATAACAGTTTTGAAAAGCTTGTAATAGCGACTTAAGCCCTCTTACTGGAGTCCCCAGCAGAGTCGCCACCTGTCGACGTCGGGATTTTTTATGTCCCTTTTCGTTACTTGTTCTTTGGTGTTCTCATGTTAATGTGAGATTTGTTTGAAAAAACAAGTGAAAAGGTCCAAATGTATAATGTCGATGATTTGACTTTAAGAGTCGCCAGGTTGGTGTATTTAATCGGGTTGCACCAACGTAAAAAAAAAGGTTTACACATTGACCCGATGATGTGACAACGCTAAACGGATCAATGAAAACCGAGATTCATTTGAGTTCGGGGGCTTGATTATGCAAAGGGAAGGTGTTAGGAACCCCCCAACATCCGTGTTGCCACGATGACTGCCACTTTTCAAGAAATTGTTATATGAATATGTGTGTGTGTGTGTGTGTGTGTGGATCAATGTGCAATTATTTGGAAGTAGTGCTATGCCTCGTTCGTACTTATATACAAAGGGTTTGAATTTATAGAAAAATTCGGTTTTAACCAGATATAGCAATGAAGTTTTGTAAAAAGAGGTTTTTCAAACCCTGTGCTCAATAGTAATTGAGGCCTTTGATACTTCCATTTTATTATTAAATGTTCGGCTTGTTTGCTTTTATTTTCGAAATGCGAAGCATCTTCGAGAAAATAATATACAGCAGCGCCAAACTCCTCATTGGCATGATAATCATCCAAGGAAATTCATACATTTATAAATAATGTACAAGTCGCTTACAATAAAAAAAGGTCCATCACGGAACCGAATCTAGATTCATGAGAGATAAATCATGATCACATGATTCCTAGGCTCACATGATCTCACGGTTTGTATGGAAAACATTAAGCAACTATATATATAAAAGTCAGAATATATATATATACAAACATGATCAACCACCACAAAGCAACTCCATGGGGATCGGAAATGTAAATATATAAAAGCGGTAAATATATATATATATATATATATATATATATATATATATATATATATATATACGACATGATCAACCACCACAAAGTAAACTCTCAGGTGGGACGAAATGTAAATAAAGCTGTAAAAGCAATCAACTGTCATGAAGTAAACTCCATGCAGGACGAAATGTAAATAAAGTTGTAAAAGGCCACAAGTAAACTCTAGGCACAGACAGAAATATATATATATATATATATATATATATATATATATATAAAGTAGTAAATAGGATGTAAATCCAGGCTCATCGATATGTCCATAAACATTATATATATATATATATATATATATATATATATATATATAAGCGATATAAATATATAATATATAAATCCAGGCTCATCGAGATATATGACAATACATTATATATATATATATATATATATATATATATATAAGCAAATAAACGCTCCAGACCGAAGTCTAGGCTCAATCGAGGCATAACTCTATAATGTTAGTCCATATATATAAATATATACATATAAAAGTATATATATACAGACATAAATGAAAACCATGGACTGAAATCCGGGCATACACACACAACACGACTCTCAATGTGAAGAACAGTGTGTGCAAAGATGAAGGGAAATGCTTTATAGAGTGTAAGAAGGCTTACAGTGGATTGCCAAAGCAGACTTCTATGACTCTAGATGGATGAATACTCAGCTCCCGCCGGTAAAAATATGACAAAATATAAGCTCAAAAGTGTTTGAAACAAGACATCACTCAGTTTATGGGGTGTACAAAGCCAATTGGACAGGGTTTCCTCGCTATTTCTCTCTCTAAAATGGCTAGCCCAAGCCCCATATTTAATGAACTGATTGCCACAGGTATACCTACGGCTACCCGGGCTGCCCAAGCTGCCCAGGGCGGGGTGGGTCCCTCCATGTCACAGTACGTACACTCAGACAATGCGCTGTTCGCTCGGTCGTTCATAACTTTCAATCCGGGAGTCCGATGGAAGCGTGACATACCGTTCCAGAAAGCTCTTTCCAAGAGCTACAAAATGACATATGATTTGCCATTTTTTGATTCCGGGAAGATGGGTCCATGACCGAAATAGCATTCCTGGGTTTTCGTCAGGCAATCCAGTGAGCCGTTTTGCGTAGTTTTCACTCCGAAGTTAAGATATGAGTCTTGTGAGATTACTTTTGAATCAATTTGAGTTGACATGAGTGTATTTTATTTGAAGTGAAGTTGAGTTAGAAAAATGACCATTTTGCCCCTCCCTGGGTTATCTCCGGTTTTCGCACAGTTGTAGCGGGTTTTTCCTTGGGTTATCTTTGAGATGGTCATGTTGTTGACTCTGAATGTACTCAGGGTTATCTCTGAGGTTGGAATTGATGTTGTGGTCCTCCAGGATTACCTCTGGAGTGTGAAAAAGATGTTTTTGCCCTCCTGCACAGTTAGTAACAGGTAAAGAAAATATCGAGTGTCTACACCTGTAGGACTAAATTAAAAATGGAGAAAAAAGATGAAGGTACTATACTATAATAATTTGAGCCCCTAATCGTGCAATTATTGAAACTATGTTTTCCTATAAATAGAAGCTCATTCTTCTTTCATTCTCACCAATTCACTAAGACTCACAAGAGAAATTATAGAGAGAGAAGCTATAGAGAGAAAGAAGAAGAGTATTCTACTACTTTACTATTGCAGTATCCAGCCTTCTACTAAGGTAAGGAGTATTATTTCTTTCGTATTCGTAAGGGATATTATTTTTGTTCAATATCCATATAAAATAATATTTTCTTCCATACTCTGTAGTATGTAAGCAATATTATTTCGTTTCAGATTTCGAATTCTACACTCATTTTGTTAAAGTATTGCTTCTATACTCCGTGAAATTAGTAGAATATCCTTGAAATTTGTGCTTCATCTAGTATCGTTTCACAAGAATAATTTTCTAAAAATTCTTATTAAATTTTAAGCTTTTTATGCCGGAGTACTATTCATGTGTATTATTCATTTATACGACATTATTCATACGTATGGTACTATTCACAGAGTATTATTCATGGGTACTATTCATAAATACAGTACTATTCATAAATACGGTATTATTAAAAAAGTACTATTCACAAAGTACTATTCATGAAGTACTATTCACAAAGTACTATTCACGGGCTACTATTCCCGAAGCACTATTCATGGGGTATTATTCACTCAGATACTATTCACTTGGAGTACTATTCATGACAAAAATTGATTTCTTTTCTGTCCAAATCATTTGGGATACAATATTATTCTTTAATTTTACTCCACAAAGCAGTATCACGTTGACAATTTGGATATTATTAAATTCTGGATAAATTAAATTATAAATCTTTAAAATTTATCCTTGCTTTCATTTAATTAAATTCTTATATCATTGTCATCATCTTCATGCTTATATTGTGATGAAAGTCATATGTGGCTTACGTGCCTAGATGGACTGTTGATTAGTATGATTATGACCAGGGATTATTCGGTATAATCATAACCGTACTGTTACAAATGATGTGGTAAAAGTCCTCATTGGCCCGTAGTGCATTGATGGACAGATGTTGGTATGATTATAACCATGTGTTCTCTTCGGCCAAAGGTGCAAAGATGAATTGTTGTTTGGCATAATCATGACCATTGGTGAAAACATGAATATCTTTGGCCTGTAGTGCATGGATAATTCATGATCGTGATACTAATGAATATCATTGGCCGGTAGTGCTTGGATAATTCAGTGATGTGGATTATTTATTAAAATGAGTCTCAACAATAAAATTGATGGTAAACTTTTAAATCATAGAAGATAGTAGATATCATGCTCTACTTGACTCTTCTAATGGATTGTTTATCCCGCTGCAGTTGTTGATCTAAAACTTATTGTCTATTGTATTCTATCAGTTATTATACTGTTGAAGGCTAAGGATAATTTATTCTGCATTATCTTAGTCGTAATATTTCTTATTGGGCTAGTTGAGCTCACACTTTTCTTTCACTGTTCTCTTAAGGAATTGAGAATATAGCTGGGACGAGTTGGGGAATGGAGTGATGGTCCAAAATAAGTGACTATAGTAGTCCTCACTATTCTATGAAATAATTTGATAATAATTGTAATGAGGACTCCATTGAGTGTGGATATTGTCTAGAAGATAATATTCATGTTAAAACTCTCAGCTATGTTTTTGTCGTATTTTACATGACAGTTGTATAAAAGAAGTTTATAGTTGTATTATGTACCATGTATTTGGCGACCCAAGATGGGTGATGTATACCTGTTTTGGGGGCGTCACAGCAGTCGCATGGATTTATTTCTAAAGAGTTTCCTAATCATGTGTGCGGACTCAAGAAGGCCTTATATGGCCTTAAGCAAGCACCACGTGCTTGGTATGGTAACATTGCTCAATACCTTGATTTTTGTTGTTTCAAGTCTTTAAATGCAGATTCAAGTTTATTTGTTAAGAAAAGAACCTCAGTATGCACAATGTTCCTTCTCTATATGGATGGCATAATTATCGCGGGTGATGACGATGCTGAAATAACTAGTCTTCAAGATGCTTTGTCTCTTCGCTTTGAAATGAAGAGTTTGGGTGAAGCTAGCTGTTTTCTTGGACTAGAGGTTAAAAAGTCAGATGGATATTTTGTCTCTCAAACCAGATATGCAACAAGGTTGCTGGATCGTTTTCGTATGGGGCAGTCAAAAATAATGGCTACTCCTATGGACCCTTGCTTAATCAAAGATGGAGGAAGATTTTTGGAAGATGCAACACTTTTTCGACAGATTGTTGGCAGCTTATTTTATTTAACTATCACAAGGCCTGACATTTCATTCTCTATGGGAGTTGTTTATCAGTTTATGGACAAACAATGTGAAAGTCACTTAATTGCAGCCAAGAGGAATCTTCGCTACATAAAAGGCACTCCGAATTTTAGGTTATTTTATTAACAGCATACACAATTCTTGTTAACTGGTTTTGTAGATGCATATTAGGTTGGCGACTTAAATGATAGATGTTCCACAACAGGGTATTGTTTTAATATGGGATCAGCAGCAATTTCGTGGTGCAGTAAGAAACAATCTAATGTTGCTCTTTCCAGTTCTGAAGCCGAGTATGTTGCAGCTTCTATGGCCACTCAAGAGTGTATTTGGCTTAAGAGACTTATTCAAGAAATGCTTCATGCCTTGGACCACCCAATCCCTATTCATTGTGACAGTGAAAGTGCAATCAAGTTTGCTGGAAATCCAGTGTTCCATGCTCGCACAAAACACGTTGAAACACATTATCATTTTGTTCGAGAGATGGTTTTGACTTAGTATATTCAGCTGCAGAAAATTCGAACTAATGATCAAATTGCTGATATATTTACCAAAACGCTTGGTAAAGCAAATTTTGAAGTATTTCTAGGTGCTCATGGTATTATTGACATTAAGTTTGCACTAAAGGGGAGTGTTGCAAATTAGTGAAACTTACAGCTGTCATATCTTGGAAGTTAGAAGTTACTGAATTAGTCTTTGTTGAATAAGTCTAGTTTATTTTAAGTATTCCATTTATTTAAGAATACTGATTGTCTTCCTTTTATTTAGGAAAATAATCTTATAGGCACGTTGGTGTTAGTTGAGACTTTTTAGAAAAACTTTTAGTATTTATAACCTTTGTAATCCTTAGTTTTGCTTCAGTTCTTCATTGAGTAATAAAATTTAGTTTCATCATATCTCTGTTTTCTTTTCGGTTTCTTCCAATCTCTATATTTATTACAATTCAAGACCTTCCAAATTGAGCCATCGGGCCACAACCACAACCACCGCAACCGCAACAAACACGACCACCACCGTCAATTGAGGTAATTTGATCTGCTTCGGATAATTTCTTTAGTAATTAAATTTAGTCCTTAAACTAAAAGAAGACCATCAAAATAAAAATAGGGGAATACTATTTTTTCATTAATTTTTGATATTTCCATGATTCACTCTCACATGAAGATAGGACCCACTTTCTTCGCATGTGAGAGAGGACTATATGGAAATATAAAAAATAAATGTGAAAACATTAATTTCCTAAAAATAAAATTAAGTGTGTAATCCGGTGCAAATTTTAGTATTTGAAAAAAAAGTTGGTAGATATAAATAGGAATTTATTTATATTTTGTTTTGTTTTAACATGGGGATTATTTTATATTGAACCCCCTATTTGGAAATGCAGTACAACTTGAATTAATTCTAATAAGTAAGTAGACAATTGCAATTGTAACATGAAAAATGATATATGATAATTAATCAAGCATCAAATAATATAGTAAACAGCCTAAAATATAATAACTAATTAAACCTCACATAAAAAAAGAAACAAACTTCACATAAAAGAATAAATAAAATTCGTAAAAGTGATAATCATATTATAAAAGTATAACAGTGAAAGTGCAATCAAGCTTGCTGGAAATCCTATGTTCCATGCCCGCACAAAACACATTGAAACACATTATCATTTTGTTCGAGAGATGGTTTTGACTCGGTATATTTAGCTACAGAAAATTCGAACTAATGATCAAATTACTGATACCAAAGCGCTTGACAAAGCAAAGTTTGAAGTATTTCAAGGTGTTCTTGGTATTGTTGACAGTAAGTTTGCACTAAGAGGGAGTGTTGCAAATTAGTGCAACCTACAGCTGTCATATCTTGGAAGTTAGAAGTTGATGAATTAGTCTTTGTTGAATAAGTTTAGTTTGTTTTAAGTATTCCATTTATTTAGGAATACTTATTGTCTTCCTTTTATTTAGGCAAATAATCTCATGAGCACGTTGGTGTTGATTGAGACTTTTTAGGAAAAATTTTAGTATTTATAACCATTGTAATCCTTAGTTTTGCTTTAGTTCTTCATTGAGTAATAAAATTCAGTTTCAACATATCTCTGTTTTCTTTTCGGTTTCTTCCAATCTCTATATTTGTTACAATTCCAGATTGGGTCATTGGGCAAAAAACACCGCAACCGCAACAACCACGACCACCATCGTTAATTGAGATAATTTGATCTGCTTCAAATAATTTTTTTAATAATTAAATTTAGTCCTTAAACTAAAAGAAGACCATCAAAATAAAATTAGGGGAGTACTATTTTTACATTAACTTTTGATATTTTTACATGATTCACTCTCACATTAAGGTAGGGCCAACTTTCTTCTCATGTGAGAGAGGACTATGTGAAAATATCAAAAATACATGTGAAGATATTAATTTCCTAAAAATAAAATTAACTGTGTAATCCGGTGCAAATTTTAGTATTTGAAAAAAAGTTGGTAGATACAAATAGGAATTTATTTATATTTTGTTTTGCTTTTAACGTGAGGATTATTTTATGTTGAACCCCCTATTTAGAAATACAGAAACTTGAATTAATTATAATAACTAAGTAGACAATTACAATTGTAACATGAAAATTTATATATGATAATTAATCAAGCCTAAATAATAGAGAGTAAACAGCCTAAATTATAATAACTAAATAAACCTCACATAAAAAAAGAAACAAACTTCACATAAAAGAACAAATAAAATTCGTAAAAGTGATAATCATATTATAAAAGTATACTAAAATTAAGAACAAGGATGATTAGTGAAAAGAGAGAGCATTCTTAGTTCGTATAAGTTGTATTTGTATGTATATGTGACGCCCCCAAAATAGGTATACACAACACATTTTGAGTTGCCAAATACATGGTACATAACTCAAATACAAACTTAATTTATACAATTATCAACTATCTTGTAAAATACGACAAAACATAAGCTGAAAGTTTTAACATAAATATTGTCTCGTAGACAATATCCAAACTCAAATGGAGTCCTCATTACAATTATTATCACACTATTTTATAAAATAGTGAGGACTACTATAGCCACCATCTTGGGCCGTCACTCCATTCCCCGACTAGTCTCAGCTATATTCTCATTTCCTGAAGAGAACAATGAAAGAAAAGGGCGAGCTCAACTAGCCTAGTAAAGAATATTATGACTAAGATAATGCAGAATAAATTATCCTTAGCCTTCAACAGTGTAAAATTGATAGAATACAATAGGCAAAAAGTTTAACTGTAGCAGAACAAGCAATCCATTAGAAGAGTCAAGTAGAGCATGATGTCTACTATCTTCTATGATTTAAAAGTTCATCATCAATATTTTATTTCTGTAACACATCTTAATAAATAATCCACATCACCGAATTATCCATGCACTACGGGCCAATGATATTCTTTAGTACCACATCCACGAATTATCCATGCACTACGGCCCAAGGATATTCGTTATTATCACCAGTGGTCATGATCATGCCAAACAATTGTCCATCAATGCACTACGGGCCAATGAGGACTTTCACCACATCATTTATAACATTATAGGTCATGATTATACCGATACATAATTCCTGGTCATAATCATACCCATCAACAATCCATCTATGCACTACGAGCCAAAGATGACTTTCATCACAATATAAGCATGAGGATGATGACAATGATCTAAAAAATTATTCAAGTAAAATTAAGGATAAATATTAAAGATTTATAATGCAATTTATTCAGAGTTTAAGAATGTCCAAATTGTCAACATGATAACTACTTTGTGGAGTAAAATTCAAGAATAATATTCATGTATCAAAAATAATTTGGACAAAAGAAAATCAATTTTTGTTGTGAATAGTACCTCAGGTGAATAGTACCTAAGTGAATAGTATCCGGTAAATAGTACTTCGTGAATAGTACCCAATGAATAGTACCTGACATCAAAAGATTAAAATTTAACAAGAATGTTCAGAAAAATATTTTGTGAAATGATACTAGATGAAGCACAAATTTTAAGGATATTCTACTACTTTCAAGGAGTATAGAAGCAATACTTATCAAAATAAGTGTAGAATTAGGAATATGAAATGAAATGATATTACTTACATACTTTAGAGTGTGGAAGAAAATATTATTTCTTATGACTATTGAACAAAAATAATATCCCTTACCTTAGTAGGAGAGTAATTCCGACTGATATAGCGAAGATATTCTTGAAAAAAACTTGTACTATTTTCTACACTCAAAGCTTTCTTAAACTCAAAAGAAATACGCTCAATATTATAGAAGAATAATTCTTTTATTCTGGTGTGATTTTCATTTCTAAACTAAGCATCATATTTATATGAGAATGGCAGAATACTATTTAGGAAAAAAATTCACGGGTGAACGGTTTAGAAATCAGACGAATTCACGTGATTTTTACTATGTAACACTATGTAGTACTATGCAAACACTATGAAGTACTATGCAAACACTATAAAATATAATAAAATATAATATATTTTATTTATAAAAGTATTCTGTTTTATATATAAAGTTTTCTGTTTTATTATTATTACAATAATAATAAAATAAAAACTGAGAAAACTTACTACAGACGATTTTGAAAAATGAGCAAGTGGGGGTCTATGTAATAAGCCAAACTTACAATAAATACTTCATAAGAAACCCCTCTATTTATTACAAATCACTTGACTTCTCTAAACACATTTTTAATAATATTTATTCATCATTAATATTATAACTCGCAATATTAACAACTAGATCATTCCTAGGAAAGAGGGGGCTTTCCGATATGGACTTCTCCTTATTCACGCACAATTAGATTGAAAGTAGTATGCACACAAGCCAATCATGTTTGATGATAAAGCATATACTTTGTAACAATTTTATTCATTTATTAATAAAAAGTATTAATTTATTAAAGGCTTTTAATTATCTACATGATGTTGTTTTATAATATGTGATAAACCCATAGTTTTAAGCAATGCTTTTAGAATAATGATGACGATCATTCTAATGAGATCTAAATTCTTAGAAAGCTTAAAACTAAAATAGTTCCCAATAGTTGGATTACTAAATTGGGGATTAGTGAATCCGGATAGATTGGTACATACGTTGCTTGCTCATTGGATGAGGATGATTGATCTCATGATCATTTGTGTGGAGACACTAAAGCAAGTATGTAGGTGCTTATTAGAGAATAAGTTCACTGAACATGGCTCGCTAAGGAATACCTAATGGAGTTTTACATGTCTGTCAATAGGAATTCCTGTAGTGATAGTAGTACAAGTGATCCTTGGACTTGAGATCATCATAGTATCTTGTATATGATGAGTTATACTTTGACTTATTCCTTAAAACCCTTAGGGTATATCAAAGGGTATGCTTGGGTATAATAAGTTGTACATAGAGATAATGTATGATCAATAAAGAATCTATCGCTTCTAGTAAAAGAAGAGAAATGTCCTATGTGATTCGATTAATGACAACCCAAAGAGTCCTTGGTTATAAGCGTAATGAAATTAGAAAGGAGTTTCTAATTTGCATTATTTGGAGTTGTGTATTTAAGAGTCGAAATACATATAATTAAATAAAATAAGACTTGACAGTAATTCCATGTATTATATTTAATTGGGACATTGTCTAGTGGAAGTATTGAATTGTACGGTAACTATTAACTCAAAGGTTCTTTTATGATTAATGTTGAAATCTATATTATGTGGAAAGTTGTTGATCGCTAGGGAGGCTTATCCCTATTGTAGAATAAATATTTGTTATTTAAATAAATTATTCGTTTAATTATTTATTTAAATTAGATTAGAATTGTTCTAATTGATTTATTCACAACCGGTTTAATATGGAGAACCTAAAGGGTCACACCATAAAAGGAAGAATAATTATTTAAGAAGTTAATGGTATAATCGTAATAATAAGTTAAGTATATTCAATTTAATCTATGGTGATAGAATAAATTAAATAGCTTAATATTTATTATTTAATATTTTGGAAATATTAAATATAAATTAATAAGAGGAGTCTTATTATTATTATTATTATTATTATTACTATTCGTATTATTATTTAATTTCTAAAGGAGTTTGGGAATTAATTAATAAAAGTACTCTCATATAATCCTAATAAGATTGGGAGGTTAAATTAATTAAAAAAGTTTAATTAATTATCCCTAATAAAATTAGGGAGCTTAATTAATTAAATAAATTTAATTAATTAAATAATACCCTGTTTTCTAATTAGATTAAAAGGGTTAACTGATATTTTTATAAGAGGAGTCTTATATCAGAGATCAAGATATACGTAATTCCAAGTTGTTGGAGAGTACGCTATTTTTCTATGAGAGATAGAAAAACTAGGGTTTAGCATACCACCCATCTTCTTGAATCTTTCTTCTTTCTTGGTGGATCACCTCTAGAGGCCAAACACTTGGGTGGCTAACATTGATCAAAGGAAGGAACCAAACCCGGTGGATTCAAGGTGAACGCGAAAAAGATTGGAGGTGAACTTGTACCTGAGGAAGCTCGAATCTTCAAGGGTATGATTCTTGTTCTTCATATTTTTTGTTTAATTAATAATTGTGCATAAAGGATGATCCGGGTATATGGTTTGTAAAATTTTAAAACTCTAATTTTTCATGCTTCCGCTTACTTTGTGCAATTTAATTGCGTTCATGAATATTACAAACCTAACATAGATGACTAAACCCCTTTCCTCGACAGAACTTTCTAGACATTGTTAATAATGCAAATAATAATATGAATAATTGTGTAATTTTAATTATTATTTTAATAATATAAAATATTGTGCAGATGATACTGTGACAATAATTGAATCAATAATATGAGACACTATGCAGCAACTAATGTTGCAATAATTGAGTATAACTGAGTGACTTCTTACGTAAGTATCAATAATCAAAGATACTGTACAATACCGTGTACTATTATGCAACCACATGTATTACTGTTGTGACGCCCCCAAAATAGGTATACATCACCCATCTTGAGTCACCAAATACATGGTACAAAATTCAAATGCAACTTAATAATACAGCTGACATGTAAAATACGACAAAATGTAAACTGAGAGTTTAATAAGAATATTGTCATCTAGACAATATCCACACTCAAAAGAGTCCTCTTTACATTTATTTTCACACATTTTAACAGAATAGTGAGGACTACTAAAACAATCATCTGGACCGTCACTCCGTTCCCCGACTAGTCTCGGCTACGTTCTCATTTCCTAAAGAGAACAGTGAAAGAAAGGGTGAGCTCAACTAGCCCAGTAAGAAATATTATGACTAACATAATGCAGAATAAATTATCATTAGCCTTCAACAATGTTAAACTGATAAAATATAACAAACATCAAGTTTAACTACAGCAGAACAAGCAATCCATTAAAAGCGTTAAGTAGAGAATAAAATCTAATATCTTTTATGATTTAAAAGGTTTTTCATCACTTTTATCGCTGAGACTCAACTTAATAAATAATCCACATCATCTCTGCACTATGACCAAGGATATTCATTAGTATCATAACCACAAATTATCCATGCACTACGACAAAGAATATTCGTGTATTCATCAATGGTCATGATCATGCCAACAACTTTCCATCAATGCATTACGGGTTAATGAGGACTTTTTCCACATCATTTGTAACATTACGATCATGATTACACCGAATAATCCCTGGTTATAATCATACCACGTCCATCTATGCACTACAGGCCACAGATGACTTTCAACATAATATAAACATGAGGATGATGACAATGATATAAGAATTCATTAAAACAAGTTCAAGAATTAATTTATCCAGGAACTAATAACGTCCAAATTATCCACATGATACTTCTTTGTAGAGTAAAACTCAAGAATGCTCAGAAGAATATTTTCATGAAAAGATACTGGATGAAGCGCAAATATCAAGGATATTCCACTAATTTCATGGAGTATAGAAGTCAAAACTTTAACTAACTGAGTATAATAAAGAATGGGATAACAAAAGAAATCACCGTATATGCGATAGATCAAATGCATACGCATGTTTATTCTAACGAATAATAAATAACGGAATTCAGTCATGCGTGAAGCGCATGCGATATGATATTTCAACAGAATAATAAATAATGGAACCAAGTCATGCGTAAACGCACAGACAGGATGTTCCAACAGAATAATAAATAACGGAACCAGGTCATGCGTAACGCACCGACATGATGTTCCAACAGGATAATAAAAATGGAATAACAGAAGAATTTTACCATGTATGTGGTACTTTGCATAGACAAGTTATTCCAACATAATGATAAAGAATGGAATAACAGAAGAAATTCACCAAGTATAGGGTAGCCCGCGTATACAAGTTATTCCAACAGAATAATAAATAATGGAATAACAGAAGTTCTCTTCATGAATAAGAAAGAAATAATACCCTTTACCTTAGTAGGAAATTGGATACCGCAATATTGTAGTAATAGAAGATTCTTCTTCTTTCTCTCTATTCTTTCTTGCTCTAAAGCTTTAGTGAATTCGTGAAAAATAATGAAGGAATGAGTTTCTATTTATAAGCTTGGTAGAGTAAGGGTAAAATAGTCTTTTCGCCATAATTTATGACATCATCGCTTACGTCATCGATCATATGACATCATTGCTTACATCATCGATCAAATGACATCATTGCTTACATCATCCTTCCGATGACATCATTGTTTACCTCATCGTTCTGATGACATCATCGCTTACATCATCAGAATTCAAATTCAAATTGTTCTCTTCCACCTCATTTTACTTTTATACCATGAATTTACTATAACAATGTTACCATTCAAATTATATAAAAAAAACATACTATCATATAATCACATCATACTACTATAATATAATATTATAATAATATATTTAAATGAATTGTTGATTTGATAATTTGAAATACTATGTAATGACAATTATTGAATCAAAAATATCAACGTAGCAATTATTGAATCAATAAAATATTAAACGATAATTATCAGAATAATTATTGAGTAGTACCTTCTTACGTAAGAATCAATAATTCAAAAAAATATTGTGCAATACCGTGTGCTACTGTGCAACAATGCGTGTTACTGTATTTTAACCACGAGGTATTCCAACAGTGTTAACGGTAACTCTTTCGCCGTTATTTTCATAAAAATATTTTTGTCATTTTCTAACTCCGACAATAATTCCGTTGTTGGGTCCACCAATGATTGTGTCGTCGTACAAATATTCCCCGACAAAAAGAATATTCCCCGACCAAACGAATATTTTATAACAACTTGCGTACTTTGCAAAATTTATAAATATTATCCACAACTATAACATTATATCAAATTCATTCCATAATATTTAAAAATAATATTTATAGAAAAATCATCTTTATTTAAAAAGTTGGGGTCTTACAACCTCCCCTTCTTATGAAATTTCGCCCTCAAAATTATGGTACGTACCTAGTATGTCGAAAAGGTAAGGATATCTTGATTTCATTTCAGATTCTATCTCCCAGGTCATTTCCTTAACATCGTGGCTTCTCCACAAAACTTTGACTTGAGGTATAACCTTGGAGCGTAGAATATGTTCCTTCTTATCCAAGATTTGAACAGGAACCTCTTCATACGTCAAATCTTCCGCTATTTCGTCCAGTTCTAACTCAATAATGTGGTTCGGGTCTTCCACATATTTATGTAACATGGATATGTGAAAAACGTTATGAACACGAGACATACTTGGCGGTAAAGCGAGTCTATACACCACAGTTCCTACTCGATCGAGGATTAAAAATGGGCCAATGAATCGAGGATTGAGTTTTTCTCTCTTTCTAAATCTCGTAACTCCTTTCCATGGAGCGACACGTAACAACACATGATCTCCAATATCAAATTCCACGTCTTTTTGATGAAGATCAACATAACTCTTTTGTTGATCTTGTGAGGTTTTTATACGTTGCCGGATCGTTTGAATCTTTTCCGTAGTCATACGTACCAACTCTGGTCCCAACAACGTTGCTTCACCCACCTCATCCCAAAGATATCGAGAAACGACACTTTCTTCCATACAACGCTTCGAATGGAGCCATGCCAATACTTGCTTGATAACTGTTGTTGTATGAAAACTCCACCAACAGTAAGAACTTGTCCCAACTTCCCTTGAAGTCAAGGACACAGAGTCTTAATAAATCTTCAAGAGTTTGAATAGTCCTCTTTGATTGTTCGTCCATGTGAGGATGATATGTAACGACCCCAAAAATCATATAATTTAATTTTCGACTTTGGTAGTTAATAATACAATCAACCTCTAATTTTACAACATTAAACAGTAATACAACCATTAAAATTTGCGAAATAATTAAAACTTTTATACATTTCCTTCTTTATTGCCCTAAATCGCAACCTTTACATTACATCTCTTTGATTCAAATTTATATCGTGAATCATTACAACAAAATAACTATACAAAGTCTTACATCATAAATAGGTATCCATATACATCGGATAACTCAACTTACAATTCAACAACATGTTGTTAGGTTTGTAATATTCAAGAACGCAATCAAATTGCATAAATAAGCGGAAACGTGTAAAAATCAGAGTTTAAAAATTTTACAAACCATATACCCGGATCACCCTTTATGCACAATTATTAATTAAACGAAAAAAGATGAATAAGAAACACACCCTTGAAGATCCGAGCTTCCTCAGGTACAAGTTCACCTCCAATCATTTTCGTGTTCAACTTGAATCCACCGGGTTTGGTTCCTTCCTTTGATCAACGTTAGCCACCCAAGTGTTTGGCCTCTAGAGGTGATCCACCAAGGAAGAAGAAGAATTCAAGAAGATGGGTGGTTGGCTAAACCCTAGTTTTTCTATCTCTATAGAAAAGGAGCGTACTCTCCAACCATTGGAATTATAACGTAGTCTTAATATCTGATATAAGACTCCTCTTATAAAGATATCAAGTAACCCTATTAAAATAAGGTATTATTTAATTAAACCCTTTTTAATTAAAGGGGCTCCCTAATCTTATTAGGTTAATTAATTAAACTCCTTTAACTAATTTTCCTTCCTAATCCAATTAGGAATAAATGAGAGTACTTATATTAAATTAATTCCTAAACTCTTTTAGAAATTAAAATAATAATAATAATTGTAATAATATTAATAAGACTCCTCTTATTAATTTATATTTAATATTTCTAAAATATTAAATAATAAATATTAAGCTATTTAATTTATTCTATCACCATAGATTAAATTAAATATACATAACATATTATTACGATTATGCCATTAACTTCTTAAATAATTATTCTTCCTTTTATGGTGTGACCCTTTAGGTTCTCCATATTAAACCTACATGTGAATAAATCAATTAGAACAATTCTAATCTTATTTAAATAAATAAATTAAATAATTAATTTATTTAAATAAATAATATTTATTCTACAATAGGGATAAGCCTCCCTAGCGATCAACGACTTTCCGGATAATATAGATTTCAACATTAATCATAAAAGAACCTTTGAGTAAATAGTTACTGCATAATTCAATCCTTCCACCATACAATGTCCCAATTAAATATAAGACATGGAATTACTTGTCAAGTCTTATTTTATTTAATTATATGTATTTCGATCCTTAAATGCACAACACTAAATAATGCAAATTAGAAACTCCTTTCTAATTTCATTCGCCTTAACCAAGGACTACCGGGTTGTCATTTATCGAATCACATAGGACATTTCTCTTCTTTTAATAAAGTGGTAGATTCTTTATTGATCATACATTATCTCTATGTACAACTTATTATACCCAAGCATACCTTTGATATACCCTAAGGGTCTTAAGGAATAAGTCAAAGTATAACTCATCATACACAAGATACTATGATGATCTCAAGTCCAAGGATCACTTGTACTACTATCACTACAGAAATTCCTATTGACAAAAAGTAAAACTCCATTAGGTATTCCTTAGCGAAATAATGACGTTCGATGAACTTATTCTCCAATAAGCACCTACATACTTGCTTTAGTGTCTCCACACAAATGATCATGAGATCAATCATCCTCATCCAATGAGCAAGCAACGTATGTACTAATCTATCCGGATTCACTAATCCCAATTTAGTAATCCAACGATTGGGAACTATTTTAGTTTAAAGCTTTCTAAGAATTTAGATCTCATTAGAACGATCATCATCATTATTCTAAAAGCATTGCTTAAAACTATGGGTTTATCACATATTATAAAATAGCATCATGTAGATAATTAAAAGCCTTTAATAAATTAATACTTTTTATTAATAAATGAATAAGATTGTTACAAAGTATATGCTTTATCAACAAACATGATTGGCTTGTGTGCATACTACTTTCACATGTTACATTCAAAATATTAAATACATTTCCCATAAAACATAAGCAATCTTCGTGAATATGGATCTCTATATTTCACATAGCACATATCCTTACCTTAAATCTTTAACTTGAAAAGTGGTTATTTGCAAGGTTGAGCTCGACAACCCAGCAAAATCTAACAGTTTTCATGCATCACATAGCACATAATAACATGCTCAACATATATATCATGAACATCGGACTATCATAACATACATGCTACAATTCATATAACAATTATAAAGATTGAGTTCCTTACTCAATCAGCATGCTTTAGTCAAACAACGTAGTCATAAATTGACTTTAACATTTCATACATTCAATATATATATACACCTCATACTCTTTGCAACAAATATTTAAAACAGTTAATCATCAAGCTCACATAGCAAATAGGAACTGAAAGACTTGCATTGATCGTTGTTTACCAATAAACGTTTAACAGCTTACAGTTATCTGCACTTCACGTGTCCTACACAATTATATAATCATACACATCAATTATTAGTCACATAACAACACATAGTAATTTTAATGTAAACTCTACTCCACATCTCATAATCTTTCCTATTAGTTAGCACACAATGTTAAATTAGATTGTGTTAACTTTTCGACTTATGTAATATTCAAAATTCAATTAAGTGTTTAAATCTTGATAGGTATCATTATTGGTTTTATATTAAACCCATTTCATATTTTATAATATCTATTTCATTTGACTTAAAACACTTTTTATGTTCATTAACACGTATCACGACATTTCGACGTTTATTCGTCACACGCCCGATTTGCCTCTCTTGTGCATGCATACTATGCTTCTATAACTTATCTAATACATTATTATATTAATGTTAAACATCATTATATTTACTAACATTCATATTTTATAATTTAGAACAACATCTTTTATCGTCAAGAGCACTACACTAGCATACGTACATGCCCGACGCCCTCCAATTGCCTCCGATTACGTAACAGTCATAAATATGACTATTTTGACCTTTCCTAACGACCTCAAATTTAAACACTTAAAGAACAAAAGTTGTAGTCCTATTCGTCCTCGTTCCGGATCATCTTGAATCACCTCAATCGAAGTTCGTATGAAAACGTTATGGCTGTTTTAGTAAAACATGTCCTGTCAGATTTTTTTTCCAAAATTGGCTAGGCAGACTATCCCCCCGTCGGGGGGTTACACTAAGGGGGCCCACCGGGGCGGGGGTCCCTCCTGGTAAATCGTGAATTTCGATCCCAAACACTACAGAAAACCAAATTATGCCTACAAACTCCTTTCTAACAACCATACCAACCTACCCAAGGTGTAATATGTTTACAGAAACATCAACTAATGTTTCTAACACATTTCTAACCACATAAACAACACAAACATCAAAGATTACAACCTTTAATTTTACTATTTCTCTTATTACCTCATTAATTGACATTTATAGCGAAATTCTTCACTGTGAATTCATTTTACATCCGTTTTGACTCGTTCAACTTGGGTTGTTTTCGTTTTTCCAAGTACTATCAGAATACATCATTAATTTAAGGTTTTCATCATGATTTCATAACTAAACTTTGATTCCAACTAAGCCATAACATATATAACATGAATTCATTGACTATACTCATATATAAACTTATGAAAACAGTCTCACAACAACTAATTTATCATATAAACTATATATAACAATTAATTCAACCTCTACAAAGATTTTACAGAGATTTTTGGAAGAGAAGACAACCACAACTTTTAGAATTTTAAAAGGGAAAGAGGATACCTTGTATGCTAGAAGGTGAAAATTTTCTTCCTTTGATCAACAAGACTTCTTTTCCCCAATTTCTTTCTCAAAATCTCTCTAGAATTCTCTCAAGTTTTCTCTCAATTTCTTCTTTTTTTCTTTTTCTTTCTTCTGAGTCTTTCTCCCTAACTTCTAACTTATGCACTAACAAAAATATAACGTATAATAATAATAATATAGATATTAAGTATATAACTTTAATTGACATCAGTTATCAAATTTTGAAAATCAAAAGCCATAAGGCTTGTTTGGCTAACATAATTAAAATTAATCAATTAATCCTTATACATTATTTAGTAAAACCATTTAAAATAATGACTTAATCATTCCTTAAACCTTGTTTGGCAAAACAAGATTAAAATAAGAATTTAAAAAGCTCTAAGGCTTTGTTTGGTAAAACCAAATTAAAACTCTTTTAATTTGTTTTCATAAGTTATTTATAATATAGTTTATTGTCCCGCATTGTTTACTTGGATTTCCATATCCAATCTTAATTAAATAAACTAATTACCACATACTAAATAAATTTCCCACTTAACTAAATATCACAAAATTATAATTTCATTATAATTTTATTTAATAACTTAATATACCACCTTAAATTATTAAATTAAAACAACAATATAACATCTCATGTTATATTACAACTCTCTAAATTATAAATTAATTTAATTTAGAATATTATCTAATGAATTTAGATTCATAAATATTTACTAGCAACCATTACATCAATAAATTATTTATCTCATCAATTTCAACAATAAACACATCAAATAAATATTTATATTTTAATAAATATTTAATATTACAATTTGAAATTTCGGATCGTTACATGATATGTCGAAATAAATCGTAAGTCCGTGCCCATAGCTTTTTGCAAACTAACCCAAAATCGTGAAGTGAATCTTGGGTCTCGATCAGAAACTATGGATACTGGCATACCATGCAGTCTTACAATTTCGTTTATGTACATACGAGCAAGACGTTCAAGTGTATAAGTTTTTCGTATTGGTAAGAAATGAGCAGACTTGGTCAATCTGTCAACAATGACCCAAATTGCATCTATGCCTTGAGAAACCTTGGGAAGACCAGTAACGAAATCCATGGTAATGTGCTCCCACTTTCATTCTGGAATTTTAAGTGGTTGAAATGGACCTTTTGGTACTTGATGCTCCGCCTTGACTCGTTGACAAGTTAGACACCTTGAGATAAATAGCGCTTATCTCTCTCTTCATATTGCTCCACCAAAATGTATAACGAAGATCACGATACATTTTGGTACTCCCAGGATGGATTACAAACGGTGTGTTGTGCGCCTCCATCATGATTTCATACTTTAAATCAGGGTCATTAGGAACACAAAGTCTGGAGTTGACTCGAAGTATTCCTTCTTCATCGATTCTTGCTTCCGGCATAGCACCTTCTTGCACTTTCTTCCTCATACGCATCAGCTCCAGATATGTAACTTGAGCAGCTTTAACTTTATCAATTAAGGTCGGTTCTAATTGTATATTCACCATCATCACATGGATCCCTGGAGTTTTTAACTCCATCTCCATCCTTTGCAAGTCACACAAAATGGGTCTTTGCGTTGTCAATATCGCACTCGTACTCGCATATGATCTTCTACTCAATGTGTCAGCTACCACGTTAGCTTTTCCAGGATGGTATTGGATGGTATGATCATAATCTTTCAACAGTTCAAGCCAACGTCATTGTCGCATGTTGAGTTCCTTTTGAGTGAAGAAATATTTGAGGCTTTTATGATCCGTAAAGATCTCCACTTTCTCCCCATACAAGTAATGCCTCCAAATTTTAAGAGTGAAAACAACAGCTGCCAACTCTAGATCATGAGTAGGATAATTCCTCTCATATTCTTTGAGTTTTTGAGAGGCATAGGCTATGACTTTCCCATGTTGCATGAGAACACATCCTAACCCTTTGCCCGAAGCATCACTGTAGATGAAAAATCCCTCCAAGCCAGATGGTATTATCAGAACAGGTGCTGAAATGAGTCTCCTCTTGAGTTCTTGAAAACTCTTCTTACATTCTTCGTTCCAACCAAATTTTGTATCTTTTCGAGTCAGCTGAGTTAATGGAGTAGCGATTCGAGAAAACCCTTCTACGAATCTCTGATAATAACCAGCTAAGCAGAGAAAGCTACGTACTTCGGTCACTTGATTTATGTTGCTCCCAGCTTTGAATAGCTTTAATCTTTGCTGGGTCAACAGATATTCCATGGATTCATACTACGTGCCCAAGGAATGCTACTTCCTCAAGCCAGAACTCATATTTCTTCAACTTAGCATAAAGCTTATATTCACGAAACTTTTAGAGTATCAGCCTCAAGTGTTGCTCATGATCTTCACGACTTTTGGAATAAATAAGGATGTCATCAATAAAGACGACCACAAAGTGATCCAAATATTCCTTGAATACTCGGTTCATCATATCCATGAAAGCAGCATGAGCATTAGTCAATCCAAAAGACATGACTAGGAATTCATAATGCCCGTACCGAGTTCTGAAAGCCATCTTTAAAATGTCATCGGTTCTAATCTTCAATTGGTGATATCCAGAATAAAGATCAATCTTTGAAAAGAATTTGGCTCCTTGTAACTGGTCAAACAGGTCATCAATACGTGGCAATGGGTACCTATTTTTTATGGTGACATGATTCAACTCCCGATAATCAATACAAAGTCGCATACTCCCATCTTTCTTTTTCACGAATAGAATAGGAGCACCCCAAGGAGAAATACTAGGACGAATAAAGCCAATGTCTAACAATTCCTGCAGTTGGGTCTTTAACTCCTGATGTTCAATAGGAGCCATTTGATATGGGGCTTTGGAAATGGGTTTTGTACAAGGTTCAAGGTCGATACAAAATTCAATTTCACGCTCTGGGGGTAGGCCATGAAGTTCTTCAGGGAATACGTCAGGAAATTTATTAACAATAGAAATATCATTCAAAATTGACGTATTTTTGTTTAGATCCGTGATATGAGCTAAGAAAGCTTGACATCCATTTTTTAATAAACGAATAACTTTATGGCTTGAGATGACAGTGATTGATTTTAATGGTTTGGTTGCTTGAATTCGCATAATAGGTTAGTTAGGAATATGAAAGCTAACAACCTTACAAAATAATCAATTTTTGCATAATGAGTAGTTAACCAATCAAACCCTAGAATTACGTCAAATGCAAGTATTTTCAATGAAATATGATCGACAGGTAATGTGAGGGTACCGATTTGAACCAAATAAGACTTATAAACAGTTGATGTAATGAAGGTTTCTCCCAACGGAGTTTCAACAGATAAGTCAAGGTCCAATTTCTCCGGAGTCAAATTTAAACGTTGAGCGCGGGTAGGATAAATAAAAGAATGGGTAGAACCGGTATCAAATAAGGTATATACTTCGCTAGAGTTTATGATAAGCTTACTCGTGATGACGTCGTTCGGGTTCCTTGCTTTCTGGGAGGTCACGACAAACGCTTCTCCTTGAACTACCGGGCTTGTTTTGTTCGGGATGACCTTTGATGCCTCCATCCCACCGGACTTGTCTTCGATTAACACAACAAAATTGGTCCAGGTGACCTTCTCTTCCACAATTATAACATGCTTTGGATGGCATCACGCAGTTTGGACTGATGTGTCCCTCTCCTCCACATTTGAAGAATATGATAGGTGGTCGTTCTCCTCCCTTAACGACAGGTGCTGATTCTGACGTCTTTCCATCATTGTTGAATCTCCTCTTCTTGAAATGTCCATTCATATTGTTTTGGCCATGATTACCACTAAAGTGGTTACCATTTCCGCATGTTGATTCCTCCACGCTTATTATCACCGCTTCGATGACCAAGTATCACTAGTATTATCATTTTGCTTACCGCACTCTTTTGGTTGGGTTGACTCATTATCAAGCTCCAATAACTCGAGCCCTATTAACAACATCCTAATACAAACACGCTTTATGAGAGATAAGATATCATGTATCTTGGGTTTCAAACCTCTTAGAAACATTCGCGTCATTCTTTCCTCATTATCAACCAAATGAGACGCAAACCAGGATAACTCGGCAAACTTGGCTTCATCACTTCACGACACTGGCCATGTTGTTTTGCTCCACTTGATGAACTCTACCTCTTTCATGTGACGAATACTTTCGGAAAGGTTTTGTCGTTGAACAGCTTCTTGGAACTTCTCCCAAGACATCTTTAGTGCGGCAAGTTGAGTACGCTTTTATGATTCCCACCAAAGAATCGCCTCGCCCACATGACATGAAGGTGGCAAAGGGAACCTTTTCTCCTCGAGCATCCCAAGACATCAAATATCTTGTTGATCCGCTTTATCCACGCCTCTCGCCTTAAGTGGTTTTGGTTCTCCAAAAACTCCGGTGGTCCCAAAGATTTTTGAATCGCTTAGCGGTGAACGTCCGAGAGTTGCCAAGTGTTTCACACCGCATTTGGGACAGAGCCGCTTCTTGCTCGATGTTGCATGAATTGCATAAAAGCCTCCGAACATTCCATCGCTCATCATCTCGTCTGCGTTGTTGTTTGCCTGAGGATTGTCGCCTTCCTGATGCACATTATCCTGATTATTGATCTGTGGAGACTCAACAGTCTCCTGTGCTCCATTGATGTTCTCAACATTCTCGGATGTCATTTTCAAATACTGCCACAAAATAAGGGTTAATTAACATATCAAATATTATCCCTATACTCTGACCGACAAATTAAATACCAAATAAACTTAGGTAGGTCATACTAGCGAAGGAATTCCCCATCTCTCCCCTCCTAGTTCTTGTCTCAGATCTTAGCCAGGGATCATATCCCTAAGCTTTGATACCAACTGTGACACCCCCAAAATAGGTATACATCACCCATCTTGAGTCGCCAAATACATGGTACAAAATTCAAATACAACTTAATAATACAGTTGTCATGTAAAATACGACAAAACGTAAACTGAGAGTTTAATAAGAATATTGTCATCTAGACAATATCCACACTCAAAAGAGTCCTCTTTATGTTTATTTTCACACTATTTAACAGAATAGTGAGGAATACTAAAACTATCATCCGACCAATACCCGCTCCCCGACTAGTCCCTAAGCACGCTTCTCATTTCCTGAAGATAACAGAGAAAGAAAGGGTGAGCTCAACTAGCCCAATAAGAAATATTATGACTAGGATAATGCAGAATAAATTATCATTAGCCTTCAATAATGTTAAACTGATAAAATATAACAAACATCAAGTTTAACTGCAGCGGAACAAGCAATCCATTAAAAGAGTCAAGTATAGAATAAAATCTACTATCTTTTATGATTTAAAAGGTTTTTCATCACTTTTATCGCTGAGACTCAACTTAATAAATAATCCACATCATCCCTGCACTACGGCCAAGGATATTCATTAGTATCACAACCACAAATTATCCATGCACTACGGCCAAGGATATTCGTGTATTCATCAATGGTCATGATCATTCCAACAACTGCCCATCAATGCATTACGGGCCAATGAGGACTTTTTCCATATCATTTATAACATTACGGTCATGATTGCACCGAATAATCCCTGGTCATAATCATACCAAGTCCATCTATGCACTACAGGCCACTTATGACTTTCAACATAATATAAACATAAGGATGATGACAATGATATAAGAATTCATTAAAACAAGTTCAAGAATTAATTTATCCAGGAACTAATAACGTCCAAATTGTCCACATGATACTTCTTTGTAGAGTAAAATTCAAGAATGCTTAGAAGAATATTTCCATCAAAAGATATTGGATGAAGCGCAAATATCAAGGATATTCCACTAATTTCATGGAGTATAGAAGTCAAAACTTTAACCAACTGAGTATAATAAAGAATGGGATAACAAAAGAAATCATCAGGCATGCGATAGATCGCATGCATAAAAGTTGTTATTCTAATAGAATAATAAATAATCGAATCAGTCATGTGCAGGCATTTACGCATGTGATATTCCAACAAAATAATAAATAATGGAACTGGTCATGCGTAAAACGCATGTATGCGGATGTTCCAATAGAATAATAAATAACGGAACCAAAGTCATGCGAACGCATCGAGCATGATGTTCCAACGGATAATAAAAATGGAATAATGTAAGAATTTCAACATATATGCGGTGATTTCGTGATGCATGTTATTCCAACATAATGATAAAGAATGGAATAATGTAAGAATTTCACCAAGTATAGGTAGCTCACAGATATATCTGAGTTATTCCAACGTAATAATAAATAATGGAATAATGTAAGTTCTCTTCATGAATAAGAAAGAAATAATACCCTTTACCTTAGTAGGAAATTGATACCGCAATATTGTAAGTAATGTATTTCTTCTTCTTTTTCTCTATTCTTTCTCGCTTCTAAAGCTTTAGTGAATTCGTGAAAATAATGAAGGAATGAGCTTCTATTTATAAGCTTGGTAGAGTAAGGGTAAAATAGTCTTTTGCCATAATTTATGACATCATCATCTACATCATCGATCATATGACATCATTGCTTACATCATCGATCAAATGACATCATTGCTTACATCATCCTTCCGATGACATCATTGTTTACCTCATCGTTCCGATGACATCATCGCTTACATCATCAGAATTCAAATTCAAATTGTTCTCTTCCACCTCATTTTACTTTTATACCATGAATTTACTATAACAATGTTACCATTCAAATTATATAAAAAAACATACTATCATATAATCACATCATACTACTATAATATAATATTATAATAATATATTTAAATGAATTATTGATTTGATAATTTGAAATACTGTGTAATGACAATTATTGAATCAAAAATATCAACATAGCAATTATTGAATCAATAAAATATTAAACAGTAATTATTGTAACAATTATTGAGTAGTGCTTTCTTACGTAATAATCAATAATTCAAAAAAATACTGTGCAATACCGTGTGCTACTATGCAACAACGTGTGTTACTGTATTTTAACCATGAAGTATTCCAACAGTGTTAACGGTAACTCTTCTACCGTTATTTTCATAAAAATATTTTTGTTATTTTCTAACTCCGACAATAATTCCGTTGTGGGGTCCACCAATGATTGTGTCGTCATACGAATATTCTCCGACAAAAAGAATATTCCCCGACCAAACGAATATTTTATAACAACTTGCGCACTTTACAAAATTTATAAATATTTCCCACAACTATAACATTATATCAAATTCATTCCATAATATTTAAAAATAATATTTATAAAAAAATCATCTTTATTTAAAAAGTTGGGGTCTTACAACTGTTCTTTTATCACCGGGTATTTCAATAGTGTTAACGGTAAAAGCCTTTTCGTTATTTTTATAAAAAGGTTATTTCTATCGCTTTCTAAATTTGACAGTAATTCCATTATGGGGTCCACCAATGATTGTGACGTCGTATAAATATTTCCTGATAAAACAAATATTCCCCGACCAAAAGAATATTTTATGATAATTTGCTTACTTTGCAAAATTTGTAAATATTACCACAACTATAACATTATATCAAATCCACACATTATTATTCAAAATAACATTTAGGAAAAAATTAAATCTTTACTCATAAAAGTTGGTGTCATACAGTATATATTTCTCATTCTCTTTATAATGCTTCTATTTATAAACGCATGTACATAAATACTTAGAAGTTTCAAAACTCATAGGTCATATGAGTTTTAAAGCTTAAAGGACATGGGAGTTTCAAAGCTCAAAGGTTATTACAATAAAGAGGGTATGAATGAATCTAGACATCCATTTATTATAATTTTATAGCACTCCCCCTTAAATGTCTATTGTGCAGCCATACGCATTGAAAGTTGCCTCATTAAAAACCTTACCAGGAAAAAACCCAGTGGGAAATAACCTTGGTTAAGGAAAAAGAGTGCAGCGCGTATTAGTTCCCCCTCATGAATGTATCCTTAAATCCTTTAGCTGTCGCATTCCAATATTGCGACCAATCCTTCAAATGTTGTAGTTGGTAATACTTTGGTGAACAAATCTGCTAGATTATCTTTTGAACGAATTTGTTGAACATCAATGTCACCACACTTATCAAGGTCATGTGTGAAAAAAGAATTTCGGTGAGATGTGCTTTGTTTTATCTCTTTTGATGTATCCTCCTTTTAATTGAGCTATACATACAACATTGTCTTTAAACAGAATGGTTTGAGTTCTTTTATTGAAGGATAAACCGTATGTTCCACGAATATGTTGAGTTGTTGATCTCAGCCATACACATTCTCGACTTGCTTCATGGATTGAAAGTATTTCAAGATGATTAGATGAAGTGGCAACTAATGTTTGCTTCATAGATCTCCATGATGTAGCAGTATCACCACACATAAAGAGATAACCTGTTTGAGATAGACCTTTATGTGGATCAGATAAACATCCTGCGTCGGCATATCCAATTAATTCATAATTATCATTATTTAAATAAAGTAAACCCATATCCATAGTTCCTCGCAGGTAACGAAAAATATGTTTAACTTCATTCTAACTATCTCCGGGTATGAGAAGAACTATATCCTTCTAGCAAATTTACAAAGAATGTTATATCAGGTCATGTATTATTAGTAAGATACATTAGCGCACCAATTGTATTGAGGTATGATACTTCAGGACCAAGTAATTCTTCATTATCCTCATTTGGTCTAAAAGGGTCATTTTCACATTAAGTGATAAAACATCCATTGGGGTATTCAATGGATGAGCTTTGTCCATATAAAATCTTTTAAGGACCTTCTCTGTTTAATTTGACTAATGAATGAGAATTCCATATGCTAAATACTCGATCTGCAGGCCGAGACAAAATTTTGTTTTTCCTAAATCTTTCATCTCAAATTATTTCGTTAAATAATTTATTGTCTTTGATATCTCTCCATGAGTTCCAATAATATTTAAATCATCAACATACACATCAATAATAGTAAAACCAGATTTCGAATTCCTTATAAAAATACATGGGCAAACATGGAAGGTTCTGGAGCTGGAACAGTTCTAGTATCCATTTCGAGATAACAGTATCCCGTTGCAATCAAATTACGGTTTGTCAACACCAACAACACAGCCGAGTATGAAGGCTGCATCATGGGGTTGAAACTCGCCCAGTCCATGGGCGTTAGATGGTTAAATGTCTTTGGAGATTTAGAGTTGGTAATCAGATAAACCACTGGGATCTATCACATTAAAGAACTACATTTGTTTCCTTACCATCGGCATGTTATCCAGATGGCTTCGGAGTTTGAAAAAATATCCTTCCTCCACATTCCTCGGAATAGGAATGACTTTGCGGATGCATTAGTTGTGACGCCCCCAAAATAGGTATACATCACCTATTATGAGTCGCCAAATACATGGTACAGAATACAAATACAATCTTTAATATACAACAAGAGATCTGTGTGTTTTAATACAAATATTGTCTTCTAGACAATATCCACTCTCAGAATAAGTCCTCATTATATTTATTATCACACTATTTAACAGAATAGTGAGGACTACTAATACTATCATCTGGACCGTCACTCCGCTCCCCGACTAGTCTCTTGCTTACGCTTCTCATTTCTGAAGAGAACAAAGGAAAGAAAGGGTGAGCTCAACTAGCCCAAAGAAGAAATATTATGACTAACATAATGCGAATAAATTATCATTAGTCTTCAAAATGTTAAACCGATAAAATACAATAGACATCAAGTTTAATGCATATGAACATCAATCTATTAAAAGAGTCAAGTAGAGAATAAAATCTACTATCTTTTATGATTTAAAAGTTTTTCATCACTTTTATCATTTGAGACTCAACTTAATAAATAATCCACCTCATCCCCTCGCACTACTACCAAGGATATTCATTAGTATCACACCCACAAATTATCCATGCACTACGGGCCAAGGATATTCGTGTATTCATCAATGGTCATGATCATGTCAACAACTGTCCATCAATGCACTATGGGCCAATGAGGACTTTTACCACATCATTTGTAACATTACGGTCATGATTACATCAAATAATCCCCGGTCATAATCATACCAAGTCCATCTATGCACTCACTGAACCACGATGACTTTCAACAAAATATAAATATGAGGATGATGACAATGATATAAGAATTCAATAAAACAAGTTCAAGAATTAATTTATTCAGGAACTAATAACGTCCAAATTGTCAACATGATACTTCTTTGTAGAGCAAAATTTAAGAATACTCAGAAGAATATTTCCACGAAAAGATACTGGATGAAGCGCAAATATCAAGGATATTCCACCAATTTCATGGAGTATAGAAGTCAAAACTTTAATCAACTGAATATAATAAAGAATGGAATAACAAAAGAAATCACCATGCATGCGATTGATGTATAAAGTGTTATTCCAATGTAATAATAAATAACGGAACCGTGTCAAAGCGTAATACGCACCAAGCGTGATATTCCAATGTAATAATAAAGAATGGAATAACAATGAAATCACCATGCATGCGGTACTTCAGATAGACAAGTTATTCCAATGTAATAAATAACGAGATAGACCGTGCCGCGAAAAGCGCATGCGGACGTGATATTCCAACAGAATAATAAAGATTTTAATTAGGTCCCAAGAAAACGCATGCATGTGGATGTTCCAATGTAATAATAAAGAATGGAATAACAACAAAAATCACCAAGTATAGGGTAGACCACGTATACGGAGTTATTCCAATGTAATAATAAAGAATGGAATAATGTAAGTTCTCTTCATGAATATAAAAAAATAATACCCCTTACCTTATAAAGAAGAGTACTCAGAAGCGGTAGGCGAGGATATACTTGAAGAAACTTGCACTACGCTCAAAGCTTTCTTAAACGCTAAAGAAATACGCTCAAGATAGAAGAATAATTCTCTCTACAGTTTCTCTCTCTGGAGTTTCAGTGAATTTGTAAGAAATAAATGAGCTTCTATTTATAGAAGAATGGACTGAATAGTAACCAATCCATGAACGGTCCAGATCGATTTACTTTAAACTGATGGTCCATATTGGTTAACAATAAAATATAATATATTCTATTTATAATCTAATAAAACGAATAACTTTTAAAAAGATTTTACTATGCAAACACTATGCATACACTATGCATAATATAATATATTCTAATTATTGTCTAATAAAAAGAATAACTTTATAAAAGTATTCTGTTTTATATAAAAAAAACTTTTCTGTTTTATTACATTAATAATACAAATAAAACAAAACTTCATCATCATTATTATTATTCACACTATTTATCGACCGTGTCGCTCCTCAGAAAGAGGGCTTTCCAATAAGGATTTCTTCCTATCATGCGCAAAATTAGGTGACCAAACCTCTCCTTGGCAGAACTTCTAAACATCGTTAATAATGCAAATAATAATATTAATAACTTTGTCATCTCAATTATTGATTTAATAATATATAAAATATCGACAATAATTGAATAAAACTGAATGACTTCTCACGGAAGCATCAATAATCAATACCGGTGTGCTACTATGCAACCACGCCAGACATCGTATTTTTTACTACCGAGTAGTTCAACAAGATAATAACGGTAAAAACTTCCGCCGTTATTTTCATAAAACTATTTTTGTCGTTTTCTCAATCCGACAATAATTCTGTTGTGGGGTCCACCAATGATTGTGCCGTCGTACGAATATTCCATGACCAATCGAATATTATATAACAACTTGCGTACTTTGCAAAATTTATAAATATTACCCACAACTATAACATTATATCAAATTTATTCAAAAATGATAATTATAGAAAATTCATCTTTATTCATAAAAGGTGGGGTCTTACATTAGTAACTTTAGCCTCCTTAATCAACATAATTGATAAGAAAGACATGTTGAATATCACATTTGCCCTGCAAAAGGCTCCTGTAACAACCCGATATTTTCTATGTAATTAAATTAAAAATTTAGCGTATAAATTTTTTTTCCTTTTAAAGGTGGGAATATGTATAAGTTAAAGTATATAAATATTTGTGATAAATAAAATTTATTTATTACATGAATAATTTCAAATAATTTTACTAGAACTATCGATCATTATAAATTATATTTTTATAATTAATTTTGTAGTAAAAATATTTTATTAATTATTTTCTATGAAAATATGATTATATATTATTTAAATAATATATGAAATGATTATTGGAATTATTATAATAATTATTTTATTATATGAATTTTAGTTTATATTATTAAGTTAATTATTTTAACTTAATTGATAGTGCTATATATGCAAGATAAAATCAGATATGGAATCTAAACCCTAATTTTGGATTTTGATCAAAGAATGAGAATAATAATATAATATTATTTTTATTTTAGTGATATAAATATGTACTGTATATGTGTGGACCGATAATGGTTGGTCATTTATGTTGTATCATGACCAAACAATAGCGTTATTTTTTTAACCCAATTTTTAAAACTCAATTGTGAGTTTGAGATTGTTATGTAATTGTGTTATATGATTTATATTTAGTAATATAGAATTTAATGATAATTATGAAAAACCCTAATTAGTAATTAAAAACCCTAATTATTGGGAAACCCTAATTTTTAAATTAGTAACCCTAATTGGCTATGTATGAACACTAATCGCTAATTTAGCAATTTTAATGCTAATTAGTGAACCTTAAATCTAATTTTCATGTGTTATATTATTAGAAAACCTAAACTAATTTTGAAACCCTAAATTTGTAATTTAGGAAACCTAATTTTCTATTTTAGCCCTAATTAGAAATTCTACAAAAATCAATGTATGAAACCTTAGGGTTAAACCCTAAAGGTCAAACCCTAAGGATCAAACCCTAAGGGTTTGCCCATTTACATTTTTGTAATTAAAATCACAAGCCTAATGACCAAAATACCCTTTGTCACATTTTTTTATAAGTTGCTCGCAAATCTTACCATATTTGTAGTGGTTCAACCACTCTTGACTTTCTTTTTGACTTAAAAACACGGCCATCGGCCATTCATTTCAGCTACATACATTGTATGATCAAATATATAGAATTAGAGAGAGAAAAGTTCATAAAATAAACCTTTTGTACACAAACACTTAACCTAGACATTCTCTCTCTTTAACCCACGAAATTTAGTAGTGGACCAGTCCCAAAAACAAGCCCCACTATCACTTATAACAAATCAGAAGCTCAGATTCAGGAATTTGTTCATAAAGGTATAAACCCTAGCTTTAGAAAAATCTATGTGATCCATGTTGTTTGTTGTGGTTTAAAGTTATGTTAGAAGGTGTCAGTTAGTGATCTGGGTTGTTAGATCCCAGATCCATAACATTTAGAAGCATGAAAATCAAGTTTTCAAAACTGATCTATGAACCCTAAATTTTGGTCTGACAGCTGAATGTTAGGGCTCATAGATCTCTCTGTGTTAATGATTTGTTGTGTTTAAGGTTATATATATGTTCTATGTTGTAAGGGCTTTGATCTAAAACTTTATTCAAGCCCAGAGCATTTATATATTGAAAGATATGAGTGGTTAAAGTGGGTTGACCGAGCATGAAATCTGTTTCTGGAAAACCCAGAAATTTTCCAGATTTCTAGAAACTTTGACAACCATTTTCTAGGCTTCTGATCTTGCTACTGTTACGGTTAATGACCATGTTAGTGTTTGATCTTTGTAGTATGACATGTGGACTTTACATACCTACCATTATATTACCCAGATCATGATCAGGATGAAAGATAATTAGGGTCAAACATAGGTTGACCAACTGCTCAAGAACATTTCTGGAAAACCCAGAAATGCTCAAGAACAGATTTCTGATAAGTATTGAGTGTCTTTAGCCTTTGTGGCAAGGACATTGAGTGAAAGATCTATTAAGCCTTTGTGGCAAGGAGAAACTGTTGATTTACAGTATTATAAACATAAATTGTGAATTTAACTATAATCTTTGGTGGTTCAAGTGAAGACAGGTGATGAAAGTTATCTCTGTCTTGGGTACAACAAAGAATTGTTGATGTGTATTACAGGAATGTAATATTAATGATGGACTTTTAATTTGGAGGAGATAGTAGACATTATGTTCTACTTAACTCTTCTAATGGATTGTTGATTCCGCTGTAATTATGGTTGAAAACTTTTATCATCTACCATATGTTCTAAATATCTGATGTATTACCGATGAATGTTATTGGTAATTTAATTATCTTTAGTCATAATATTCTTTTCTGGGCTATTTGTGCTCACCTTTTTGCTTCACAATTCTTTTCAGGTAATAAAAGTGTAGCTGGGTCGAGCGAGGATAACAAGGTAATAGAGTGATGGTATGTGACTGTTGAATTTTCTCAATACATTATAAAATAGCATGATAATATATGATTATATTGAGGACTTAAAATATATGTGTCATATTTTATACGTCATTTAATAGTTAACAACAATAAGGTGATGAGAACCCAACTTTGGAAGGGTAAAAAATGCACCCCATTAGAATGAGGAGGACAGAATTGTGCGGAGAGCTAAAAGGGTGTGTTTCCACTAACATACATGATGTCTAACCACATAAAAATTCGTGTTATCATAAGATATGGTTATGTGCATCCACTTGCTGACTATATCTATGAGCATTATTTATTAATCTACGAGTATGGTTGGAATATAATCTTCAATTTGAGACAATGGAGATAATTATATGGCAAAAAGATACACAACATTAGAATGAACAAGATAGTAATCTTCTCGTTCTTCTTTGGGGTCTATTAGGTCAACCAAGGTTAATTCTCAAGTCCAATGATATCTATTATAAGTTAGATGCATCGCCTCCCATGTATGAAGGTTTCCTTAAGCATTTTCTAAAGATTTTAATTCCTAAAATAGTTATCGATTGTACCTTTATGTAAAGTATCATTGGTTTGGAGTGTGAGTACTGTTATTTGTCTTGAAACTCACAACTTATTTGTTGTCATATTTTGCACAACAGTTTACTAGTTATAAATTGGAATATTTGTATTTGGATTTTGTAGTGTGTATTTGGCAATTCAGAATGGGTCGTGTGGACTTATTTTGGGGATGTCACATATTACACAACTCTTGCATGACAATCACGCTTCATGTGCCAGTTGTCTGCATCGAAAACATTCTTTTGAATTTCCTCTAAATTTCCCTTCATTGTTGCACTGCTCGGTGTCATCAGAACCTTGCTTGGAAATGTTCTTATTCTTTTGGTCCTTTGTGTATAGAGCATCCTCCACTTGAGAGAGAAATTTCTTATCATTGATGGTCATTTGTTTCACCAAGGCTTCTTGATTAAAAAGAAGATTCTCTAACTCAATAATTGAAGGTTATGTTGCCCACCCTTGTATAGAAGAAATAAAGGGCATAAACTCTTTTCGTAGTCCACGAATGAGATAAAGACGCAACTGAGCATCACTCACGGGTTCCTCCTTATCCAGTTCTGAAATTTCAGCCCACAATATTTTGACTTTCAAAATATATTCTGGAATTGAAAGAGTACTTTGAGTCATTTCAGCAAGTTCATTCTCCAAGTACTGCAACCGCATTATATTCTTTTGCGTGAACAACCGTTCAAGTGTCTCCCACACTTATTTTGGTGACAAGACATCATGAACATGTGCGATGTAGTCTTGGCTGATCAAAGTTCGTAAGGCAAATAAGGCTTTGCCGCACTTAATCTTCCACTTTCGCCGTAAGTCAGCATTTTGGGGTGTATCTTCTAGAATTACAGCATCATCACCAGAGATAATATCCCACAAGTCCTACCCTTGTAGATAAGCTTCCATGCATAGCTTCTAGTAATTATATTTGTTACCAACAAGCTTATCTACAAATACATTGCTTCCACCATTCATCTTCACTGAGCAATAAAATCAAACACCTGGTAGACGACCAAGCTCTATTACTATGTAACAAATATAGAGATTGGAAGAAATTGAAAAGAAAACAGAGATATGCAGAAACTGAATTTTATTACTGAATGAAGAACTGAAGCAAAACTAAAGATTACAAAGGTTATAAATACTAAAAGTTTTCCTAAAAAGTCTCAACCAACACCAACGTGCCTATGAGATTATTTGCCTAAATAAAAGGAAGACAATCAGTATTCCTAAATAAATGGAATACTTAAAACAAACTAGAGTTATTCAACAAAGACTAATTAGCAACTTCTAACTTTCATGATATGGCAACTGTAAGTTTCACTAATTTGCAATAGGAATCACAATCAAGTCTATCGAATAAGGTTGTTCCTATTATCCTTTTTCTTTTTTGTGGATAATCAGAAATTACATTTTTATGGTGTATGTATCCTGAATGAATAACAATTGCCCAGTATTGTTGATGCCATTTCATGAATTTATGTAATTGATAATGTAACTCTCGACTTCTTTTTCATTGATTTTAAAGCATCACTCACTTATTTGATGTGGTCATTTAATTATTCCCTGGTTGTAGAATTTGATCACACTCATGCACACAACAGTAAAGAATTAACACAGAGATTTACGTGGCTCCCCAATTTGAGTAGTCCATGGGAGCGGCATTCTTTTTTATTATCCACTTATTACGTAAGGTTTTATAATGGAGAGTATATATAGCTGTTACTCCTATTTCAACCTTAATTCACATAATAGCCTAAAATACTCCTAATTCCCTTGTAACACCGAACCATTAAAATCTCTTGTCCATTCGGTCGCTACGCTCCCTCCCTCCACTTCGCTCTACTCCGCTACGTTCCACTTCGCATGCTCCGCTTCGCTTCGTACTTGGCCTTTTTCAGAAACTTTTCAATTATGAGTCATAAGTTTCAACACTTGTGTTGCAGAAGAATGCAATAATTGGCGGAGCATCAATCACTTATTTCAGATTTGACAGATATATATTGTGAGATCCCGAATGTTATGAAATGAAAGTATTCAATTTTCTTATAATTATTATGTTATTTAGTAAATGGTTAAATTGATAAAGGTTAAAGTTAAGGGTGATATTTGAAAATTTTGCAAAGTAAGCAAGTTGATATAAAATATTCGTTGTGTCGTGGAATATTCGTTTTAACAGGGAATATTCGTACGATGGCACAATCATTGGTGAACCCCAATAATGTAAGTATTGTCGATTTTAGAAAACGATGATTATCTTTTATAAAAATAACGGCGAAAAGTTTTACCGTTAAACCGTTGAACTACCGGTAGTAAAAGTATGTCTACGCGGGTTGCATAAGAGCACACGATATTGATTATTGATGCTTACATGAGAAGTCACTCAGTTATACTCAATTATTGCTACAGTAATTGTTGCATCATATCTCTCATATTATTGATTCAATTATTGTTACAATATCATCTGCATAATATTTTATATTATTAAATTAATAATTGAGATGACAAAGTTATTCATATTATTATTTATAATATTGACAATTTCTAGAAATTCTGTCAAGGAGAGGTTTGGTCACCTAATTGCACGCCAATAAGGAGAAATCCTTATCGGAAAGCCCCCTCTTTCCTGGGACTGGTTGTTAAATATTGTGAATATTAATGATGAATAAGTTCGTGTTGATTAAAGATGAAATTGATAGTTCCATTGTGTTGGGATTATTAGTGTTAGTGGAAATCGACATTTATTTCGATAATAATTGATGTCTGCAAGTTATATTGACCAATCGGGTAATTAATCAGATAAATAAGAAATTAATTGCTATTAATTCACATGCTTATAACTATTTATTCACATGTGTGTACTATTGATTCACATGCATGTACTATTAGGGGAGGTGGTGCAAGATTGATAATACTTGCATGACTAAGTTAAAAATGGAGGTATAGATGAAGGTATTATACTGTAATTATTTTTCACATGTATAGAACTATTGAGTCATATGATTGTACTATTTATTCACATGATATACTATTAGGGGAGGTGGTGCAAGTTTGATAATACTCGCAGGACTAAATTATAAATGAAAGAAAAGATGAAGGTAGTATAGTGTAATATTTCGAGCCCCAAAACGTGCAATTATCGAAACTATATTTTCCTATAAATAGAAGCTCATTCTTCCTTCATTCTCACCAATTCACTAAGTCTCACAAGAGCAATTATAGAGAGAGAAGCTATATAGAGAGAATCTATAAAGAGAAAGAAGAAGAGTAATCTGCTACTTCACTATTCTAGTATCCAGTCTTCTTCTGAGGTAAGAGGTATTATTTATTTCATATTCTGAAGAGAGATTATTTTTCGTATTCGTATGAATATTATTTTCGTTCAATATTCATAAAGAATATTATCTTCGTTCAATATTCGTAGGAATATTATCTTCGTTAAATATTCGTTGGAATATTATTTTCGTTCAAGAGATGTTATTTTGTTCAATATTCACTTGAAATAATATTTTCTTCCATACTCTGTAATATGTAAGTAATATTATTTTGTTTTAGATTTTGAATTATATACTCATTTTGTTGAAGTTTTGGCTTCTATACTCCATGAAATTAGTAGAATATCCTTGATATTTGCGCTTCATCCAGTATCTTTTCATGGAAATATTATTCTGAGCTTTCTTGATAATTATTGATCTTTTCATGATGGAATACTATTCATGAGTTACTATTTATGGGTTACTATTCACCCGGTTACTATTCACTCATATATTATTCACTCGGGTATTCGAGGCACTTTTCATGCCGGAGTAATATTCATGAGTTACTATTCACAGGTTAGTATTCACCCAATTACTATTCACCTGAATATTATTCACTCGGGTATTTGGGGTACTTTTCATGTCAGAATACTATTCATGAGGTACTATTCCCGAAGTATTATTCACATGGTACTATTCACGGGGTACTATTTATCCAAAAAAATATATTTCTTTTCTGTCCAAATTATTTTTGGTACATGAATATTCTTCTTGAATTTTACTCAACAAAGCAAAGATCATGTGTTGACAATTTGATATTTTTTAAACTATGGATAAATTTAAAGTATTTAATATTTATCCTTGATTTCGCTTTGATTTGATCATGCTTTGATTAATGCTTATATAATTGTCATCATCCTCATGCTTATATTGTGATGAAAGTTATCTTTGGCTTACGTGCATAGATGGATTATTGATTGGTATGATTATGACCAGGGATCATTCGGTATAATCATGACCCGTAATGTTACAAATGATGTGGTAAAAGTCCTCATCGTGGCGTAGTGCATTGATGGAAAGTTGTTGGTGTGATTATGACCGAGGATTATTCTAAGTATAATCACGACCATATGGTGATTATATGAATATCCTCGGCCCATAGTGTGGGGATGATTCGATGATGTGGTTTATTTATTGTCGAGTCTCAAATGATAGATTTGATGAAAACTTTTAAATCATAGAAGATAGTAGATATCATGCTCTACTCGACTCTTCTAATGGATTGCTTGTTCCGCTTCAGTTTGTTGATCTAAAACTTGTTGTCTATTATATTCTATCGGTTGTTATATTGTTGAAGGCTAAGGATAATTTATTCGCATTATCATAGTCATAATATTTCTTCTCGGGCTAGTTGAGCTCACCCTTTTTTGCTTTCATTGTTCTCTTCAGAAATGAGAACGAATGAAATCGAGCCTGGGAATGGAGTGATGGTCCAGGATAAATGGCTTTAGTAGTCCTCACTATTCTGTGAAATAGTGTGATAATAATTGTAATGAGAACTTCATTGAGTGTGGATATTGTCTCGAAGGCAATATTCTTGTTTAAACTCTCAGCTTATGTTTGGTCATATTTTTGCACGACAATTGTATAATTAAGTTTGTATTTGAGTTATGTACCATGTATTTGGCGACTCAAGATGGGTGATGTATACCTGTTTTGGGGGCGTCACATATATTTTTAGAAAAAAGAACAGAATGCCAACTTAACAATTCGTTAACACAAAGAATAACAACCATAAGCAAATGATCATTTCCTTTAGATTTTAGACTTGCTTAAAAAATTTCTTTGACAGGAACAGAACAATTTGATTCTGTCAGGCTGCTAAAAATCCACCCTTCTACTCCTTGAGTAGGAAATCCACTAGAATTTAGTCACACAGATAATGACATTTTTCCCTTTTCAAGCCAGCAGACTTGGATATTTAGTCACAAAGACAAGGAAGTTTAGCCCTCAGATGCTCTAATGATTGCTGTTTATTGTGAGGTGCTGCTAAATTTGCTTTAAGTTTTTCTTCTCAAGTCCTTAGCAGCTCAAACTTTGAATATTGGATCATTGAGTTTGTTCTTTTTTTTCTGCAGAGTTTTTGGCTTTTTGATCAAAATGTTCATCCTCTCTTTATTTTAAGTTGAATCCTTGTAGCTCTTTATACTCTACAGAGAAATTTTCCCATTGGAAAATGTCTATTTATGCAATTAATGCTCAAATGTACTATGATGCTTGATGTTGACATTTTAAACCTTGGAGACAGTTCCTTTTTCCTTGTTTGTCACATCAGTATACATTCTCACCTAACACCCTTGACATGTCACTATCACCAACTAGCTGGTAGACACATAATCTGAACTTCAATTTTCATCAAGGATATTTTGAGAGTGCATTGGGACCTTTAACTTGCAATGCTCCAATGTTAGTCAGTTTGTCACACATGACTGTTCTACGATCAAGTCTTTATAAACTATCGTTTAGCTGGCTGGGAGGATCACTTGTTCATTTGATGGTCTGAAGTGACTTTACGAAGCAGAGTGTCTTGGTTACTCTGAGTAGTTTAACGATCCTCTTGATGTATGTATGATCTTGTGCTTTCTTTGTGATTTTGTTCTTCAAGTAGCAGGGTAACCTTACGATGCTATCATCTATACATCAACTCAACTTCTTTAAAGATCAATCTAACATTATTTGATCTTTTTATTCTAAGTCCTTGTATAATTAATCAATTCTTTATAAGTACTGTACAAATCATACTGGTACAAATATGCATTAAGCTCATTCATCATCAAATTAAACATGCAGACTCTAACAAATTCCACCAAAGCCCTAGAATTGACTACATTGAGACTTTTAGTCCTGTTATCAAGTTTATTACTATTTGTCTTATCTTTAGTCTTGTAGTTAGTCGGGGTTGGTCTCTCAGGCAACTTGATGCAACAGCGCCTTCCTCCAGGGAACTCTCAATGAGGATGTGTTCATGTTCCCTAAAGCTTATATGATCAAGACCATCCTCATCATGTCTGCAAGTTATGTAAGGCCATCTATGGCCTTAAACAAACTCATCGTGCATGGTATCATGAGTTGCCCTAGTTCCTTGTCACCTCTAGTTTCACCAACTCAATTACTGACACATCTTTTTTTTTTATCTTCAACAAACAAGGATCCAAACTCTATCTCCTTGTCTATGTTGTTGATATCATTATAATTGGGGATAATGCTGGAGCCGTTTAGAATTTCATTCAACTTCTTACCAAACACTTCTCTATCAAGGACTTTGGATCCTTGTTATACTTTCTAGGAGTTGAAGTTACTTCACACAACAATGGTCTTTTACTTAGTCAACATAAATACATCGCTGATCTGCTCACTAGAGCTCACATGACTGAAGAAGCTAAGCCTACTCCTACACCCCTTGCTCCCAGTCTAACTCTCAACTTACACTCTGGAAATCCATTATCTGATCCTTCTGAGTTCCGTACAATTGTTGGCAATCTTCAGCTTTTATCTCACACTCGCCCAGACATTGCTTATACGGTTAATAAGCTCTCTTAATTTATGCACCAACTAACCTGTGAACATTGGATTGCTGTCAAACGTCTTCTGCAATATCTCTGTGGCACTCTAGATCATGGGATTACTATCCGTCGACACTCACCTCTAGCTCTTTATACCTTTTCTGATGCTGATTGGGCAGGAAACAAAAAAGATTTCACCTTAACCAGTGCATACATTGTTTTATCTTGGCCATAATCTATCTCTTGGAGCTCTAAGAAACAATGTACTATGGCTCGCTCTTCTACTGAGGCTGAGTATCGCTCCGTTGCTGCCACAGCAGTGGAATTTCGTTAGGTTTGCTCGTTATTTACAAAATTTGGTATCATCCTTCCTCATCAACTAGTAATTTATTGTGCAAATGTTGCGCCACAAATCTTTGTTCCAATTCGATCTTCCACTCGCACATGAGACATGTTGCTTTAGATTATCACTTTATTCTAGAATAAGTTCAAAATGTCTTGCTTAGAGTTTTTCACATCTCCGCTACTGATCAACTTTCTGATGCTCTTACCAAACCTCTTCCTTATCCTCAGTTTGACTCTCTCAGGGCCAAGATTGGACTTTTTTCTCGACCATCCATCTTGAGAAAATTAAGGGATTTTCACCTTCATTTGTATAGTATATACGTAATTATCTATTATTATGTCTTTTGATTCTTAGATAGTTACTCAATTTAATTTGTTTTCTATTCTTTTATTCTTGTAACCTATATATACGCTATTGATATCATTGAGAATGTATGCCATAATTTTTTAATTCTTCTCTGACTTTAAAGCTCTTTATAGGTATTATCCTCTTACATATGTCTACATATAGAATTAATTATTACTAATTAATTCTTATAATTGGTATTAGAGGTATCATATGTGACGCCCCCAAAATAGGTCCACACAACCCATTCTGTGTATCCAAATACTAACTACAGAATTCAAATATAAATTTTCCTATTTACAACTATTAAACTGTCGTGCAAAAAAAAAAATAACACACATATACTGTGAGTTTTAATACAAATATTATACCATATATAATATGACAATATCCACACTCAAATTAAGTCCTCATTACAATTATTGTCACACTATTTTACAAATAGTGAAGACTTCTATAGTAACTATCTTGGACCACAACTAAATTTCCTGAGAAGAACAATAGAACAAAAAGGGTGATCTCAATTAGCCCAGTAAAGAATATTATGACTAAGATAATAAAGAATAAATTATCTTTAGCCTTCAACAATGATAAATCAGATAAAATATAATGACAACAAGTTTTAGATCAACAACTGCAGCAGAACAAACAATCCATTAGAAGAGTCAAGTAAAGCACGATGTCTACTATTTACTATGATTTAAAAATCCATCATCAATATTTTATCCTTGTAACACCAATCAATAGTTCCTGTTCATAATTATGCAAATCAACAATTTCTCTTCGTACTATAGGCCAAAGATATTTATTTGTATCACCCGTGGTCATGATCATTCCAAACAATAATCCATCTTTGCACTACGGGAAAAAGAGAACTCTAACCATAAACCTTTATCTGTAACACCAAAGGTCATGATTATACAAACACAATTCCTGGTCATAATCATACCGATTAACAGTCCATCTTTGCACTACGGGCCAAAGATAACTTTTCACCACAATTTAAGTTTGAGGATGATGACAATGATATAAAGGATGGATAGAAATAATAAGATCAAGAATAGACATTAGATATTTATGATTTAATTTATCCAGAGTTCAAGAAAGTCCAAATTTTAAACATGATAACCAAAACGTGGATTTAAATTCAAGAATAAGATTCATATTTTAAAGATAATTTAGACGAAAAAGGCTAGACTTCGTCGTGAATATTAATCTGTCGTGAATAGTACTCTGGCATGAATAGTACTACGGTATGAATAATACTCTAGTATGAATAAATTAAAATTTAATAAGAAAGCTCAGGAAAATATTCAAGTAAAATGATATTAGATGAAGTGCAATTCTCAAGGAATTTTTAATCATTTTAGGAATTATAGAAGCAATATTTGCCATAGTAAGTTTAGATTTAGGAATATGAATTTACATAATATGGAGTACGAAAGAAAATGATATCCCTTACGAATATTGAAAGAAAATAATATCCTTTATGAATATGAAAAAGTGATATACTTTACCTCAATTAGTAAGTGACTGGATACTGCTCTCTATGAAGTTGAACAATTGGTGCACCAAAACTTAAGATAACCTTAGCACTATAGAGACACTTACACTAAAGATTTAGAGAGTGAAAGGAAGAATGAGTAAGAGAGTTATGAAAATCCTTCTACTTAACCCCCCTTATTTATAGCAAAACTTAACACTATTCAAAACACATTTTAAAACTATCCGAAACACATTTTAGAATTATTCTAAACACATTTTATAACTATTCAAAACACATTTTAAACTTCAAAGATTATTATTTATTATTCATTATTATTATAAATTCATTTTTCGTATTACTGTATTAATGTAATAATATTACAGATATCATAGACTCGCAATACTATCAACCAGATCGTTCTCAAGAAAGAGGGGGCTTTCCGATAAGGATTTCTCTTTATTGGCGCGCAATTAGATAACCTAACCCCTTTCCTCAATAGAACTTTATAGACATTGTCAATAATGCTAACTAATAATATCATTTCAAAAAATATGAGTTATTATGACGTAACCACTATTGATTTAATAATGTGAAATATTGTGCAGTTGTTATTGTGTCAATTATTGAGTCAATAATATGAAATACTATGCAATTATCACTTTAATAATTATTGAATCAACAGTATGAATTACTATAGAAATTATTGAATGAAACACATAGTGCCTACTACTGTTGCCATTATTGAATCAAAATATAGAAATATTGTGCAATGCCGTGGGTTATTGTGGAATATTGTGTGCTACTGTGGAATAGCGTATGCTACTGTGGAATAACGTGTGTTATTATTCTTTTATTACCGGGTATTTCAACAGTTAACAGTAAAATTTTTGCCGTTAATTTTTTTAAAAAAGGTTAATTCTATCGCTTTCTCTATCCGACAGTTATTTCTTTATAAGGGTCCACCAATGATTGGTTATTTCGGCGTCGTCGTACGAATATTCCCCGATAAAAAGAATATTCCCCAACAAAATGAATATTTTCTGACAAATGTTTACTTTGCACAATTTTCACATATCACCCATAATTATAACATTATTTCAAATCAACACCTTACTATTTTGAATAATATTTAGAGAAATTTAAATCTTAATCATAAAAAATTGGGGTCTTACAACCCCCCTTCCTTATGAAATTTTGCCTCGAAATTGATGTACGTACCTAGTATCTTGAAAAGGTGAGGATACCTTACTCTCTTTTCAGATTCTAACTCCCAAGTCATTTCCTTAATATCATGGTTTCTCCATAAAATTTTGACATGAGGTATAACCTTTGAGCGTAGAATTTGTTCCTTCTTATCCAAGATCTTGACAGGTACCTCCTCATAAGTTAAATCTTCCATTATCTCATTTGGTTCCAATTCAATGATGTAGTTTGGGTCTTTTACGTATTTACGTAGCATGGATATGTGAAAAATGTTATGAACACAAGACATGTTTGGCCGTAAGGCGAGTCTATAGGTCACGGTTCCTACTCGGTCAAGGATTTCAAATGGACTAATGAATCAAGAGTTGAGTTTTCCTCTCTTTCTGAATCTCGTAACTCCTTTCCATGGAGCAACGCGTAATAATACATGGTCTCCGACATTGAATTCCACGTCCCTTCGAAGAAGATCAACATAACTCTTTTGTCGATCTTGTGTTGTTTGTATACGTTGCCAAATCATTTGAATTTTTTTTGTAGTCATGTGTACCAAATCTGGTCCCAACATTGTTACTTCACCCACCTCGTCCCAATATACTAGAGAACAACACTTTCGTCCATAACACATCTCAAATAGAGCTATTTCTATGCTTATTTGATAACTTTTATTGTTGGACAATTCCACCACTAGTAAGTACTTGTCCCTACTTCCTTTGAAATCTAGTACACGGAGTCTTAATAGATCTTCAAGAGTTTGAATAGTCCTTTCTGATTTCCCATCTGTCTGGGGATGATATCAAGAACTGAATCGTAACTCAGTGCCCATAACATTTTGCAAGCTGACCCAAAATCGTGAAGTGAATCTAACTATGGATATTAGCATACCATGTAGTCTTACAATCTCATTTATATACATACGAGAAAGACGCTCAAGTGAATAGTTCTCTCGTATGGGCAAGAAATGAGCAAACTTAGTTAATTTATCGACAATGACCCAAATTACGCCTAAGCCTTGAGAAACCTTAGGAAGACCTGTCACAAAATCCATAGTGATGTGTTCCCACTTCAATTCTAGAATCTCAAGTAGTTGCAACGGACCCTTTGGCACTTGATGTTCTGCCTTGACACGTTGACAAGTTAGACACCTTGAGACAAACTCTACGACTTCTCTCTTCATATTTCTCCACCAAAATGTATATCGAATGTAAGACCCCGACTTTTGATGAATAAAGATTTAATTTTCTCGAAATATTTTTTTGATATTAAGATATGAATTTGATATAATGTTATAGTTGTGGGTAGTATTTATAAATTTTGCAAAGTATGCAAGTTGTCATAAAATATTCGATTGGTCGGGAAATATTCGTTTTAAGATGGAATATTCGTACGACGGCGCAATCATTGGTGGACCCCACAACGGAATTATTATCGGAATGAGAAAACGATAGAAATATCTTTTTCTGAAAATAACGACGGAAGTTTTAGCATTAATTGTTGAACTACCCGGTAGTAAAGTACAGTGATACGCGTGGTTGCATAGTAGCACACGGTATTGATTATTGATGCTTACGTGAGAAGTCACTCAGTTTTGTTCAATTATTACAACAGTAATTGCGGCATAGTATCTCACGTTATTTGATTCAATTATTGTCAATATTTTATTTTATTAAATCAATAATTGAGATGACAAGTTATTCATATTATTATTTGCATAATTAACAATGTCTAGAAGTTCTGTCGTGGAGAGGTTTGGTCACCTAATTGCGCGCGAATAGGGAAAAATCCTTATTAGAAAGCCCCCTCTTTCCTGGGAACGACCTGGTTGTTAATATTGCGAGTTATAATAATATTAATAAATATTGTTAAAAATATTGAGGGGATTTTTATGAAGTATTTGTGTAAATGTTGATTATTTTATGGACCCCCAATTTACCCGTTCTTCAAAATAATCGGTAGAAAGTTATTCAGTATAATAAAGATAGGGCCCACATGAGGGAAGAAAATTGAAGGTGGGAGAAAATGTGTTTGGAATGGAATGTTAGTATTATATATGTATTAAATAAAAGTTAGTGGAAGATGGTGGAAAAGGTGGAGTGTATTGTATATATAATATGTGTGTGTGTGTGTGTGTGTGAATGTGATATATATATATATATATATATATATATATATATATATATATATATATATATATATATATATATATAATAATGACATGTATGTAGGGATGGGGGAAGAAAATGAAATGTCGTGATATGGGGTGGGGGAAGAGTTGGGCGTATAGAAGAGGAATGCATATATATATATATATATATATATATATATATATATATATATATATATTATATATTTATATATATTTGAATTTGCATGTGTGGGAAATGAAGGAATACATTAATGTGTGTATATATATATATAATATTATATTTTATTTAAAAGTTTTCGTTTTATTAGAATATTTTATTGCATAGTGCTGCATAGTAAATCAAATTTTAAACGAAATCAGCCGATTCTTCACCCGTGATTCTTCTCTACTGTATCCGTGATTTTTATTTTCTAAATAGTATCCTTCCATTCTCCTATAAATAGGATGCTCAGTTAGAATTGAAAATCACACCAAAATCAGAAAATTCTTCTTCTATAATATTGAGCGTATTTCTTTAGAGTTTTAGGAAGCTTTGAATGTAGAAAACAGTGAAAGTTTTCTTCAAAAATATCCCCGCTATACCAATCGGAATTACTCTATTTTTAAGGTAAGGGGTATTATTTATTTCACATTCTAAAGAGATATTATTTTTCGTATTCGTATGAATATTATTTCCGTTCAATATTCATAAGAAATTTTATTTCGTTCAATATTCGCAAGAAATATTATATTCGTTTAATATTCATAATGAATATTATTTTCGTTTAATATTCGTAATGAATATCATTTTTGTTTAATATTTGCAAGAGATGTTATTTTTGTTCAATATTCGCTTGAAATAATATTTTCTTCCATACTCTGTAGTGTGTAAGTAATATTATTTCATTTCAGATTTCGAATTCTATACTCATTTTGTTAGAGTTTTGGCTTCTATACTCCATGAAATTAGTAGAATATCCTTGATATTTTTGCTTCATCCAGTATCTTTTCATGGAAATATTATTCTGAGCATTCTTGATAAGTTTTAATTTTTTTCATGTCGAAGTACTATTTATGGGTTACTATTCACAAAGTACTATTCACGGGGTACTATTCACTCGATTACTATTCACCTGGGGTACTATTCATGATAAAAATTGATTCGTTTTTGGTCCAAATCATTTTTGGTACAATGTTATTATTGAATTTTACTCCACAAAGAAGTATCATGTTTACAATCTGAACATTATTGAATTCTGGATAAATTAAATTATTAAAGTCTTTAAAATTAATCATTGAACTTGTTTTATTGAATTATTATGTCATTGTCATCATCCTCATGCTTATATTATTATGAAAGTCATCTTTGGCCCGTAGTGCATAGATGGACTTGGTATGATTATGACCAGGGATTATTCGATATAATCATGACCGTAATGTTACAAATGATGTGGTAAGAGTCTTCATTGGCCCGTAGTACATTGATGTAAAATTTTTGGTATGATTGTGGCCATGGATTCTCTTTGGCCAAGGGTGTAAAGATGAATTATTTTATGGCATGATCATGACCGTTGATGAAAACACAATTATCTTTGGCCCATAGTGCATGGATAATTTGTGGTCGTGATACTAAGGAATATCCTTGGCCCGTAGTGCAGGGATGATTCGATGATGTTGATTATTTATTAAGCTGAGTCTCAGCAATAAAATTGATGATAAATCTTTTAAATCATAGAAGATAGTAGATTTTATGCTCTACTTGACTCTTCTAATAGATTGCTTATTTCGCTGCAGTTGTTGATCTAAAACTTGTTGTCTATTATATTTTATTTGTTGTTATACTGTTGAAGGCTAAGGATAATTTATTCTGCATTATCTTAGTCATAATATTTCTTACTGGGCTAGTTGAGCTCACCCTTTCTTTCACTGTTCTCTTCAAGAAATGAGAATATATAGCTGGGACTAGTCGGGGAATGGATTGATGGTCCAGATGGTTGCATTAGTAGTCCTCACCATTCTGTGAAAAAGTGTGATAATAATTGTAATGAGAACTTATTTTGAGTTTGAATACTTTCTAGAAGACAATATTTGTATTAAAACTCTCAGTTTATGTTTTGTCGTATTTTACACGACAGTTGTATTATTAAGTTGTATTTGAATTTTGTACCATGTATTTGGCGACTCAAGATGGGTGATGTATTCCTATTTTGGGGGCGTCACAGTTGGTATCAAAGCTTAGGGATATGATCCCTGGCTGAGATGTGAGACTAGAACTAGGAAGGGAGAGACGGGGAATTCCTTCGCTAGTATGACCTACCTAAGTTTATTTGGTATTTAATTGGTCGGTCAGAGTATAGGAATAATATGTGGCATATCAATTAACCCTTATTTTGTGACAGTAAAATGGCATCTGAAAATGTTGAGATAAGTAATGGAGTACATGAGACCGTTGAGTCACCGCTGATCAATAGCCAGGATAATGTGCATCAGGAAGACAATAATCCTCCTCTAAACAATAACACTGATCAAATGACGAATGATGGCACGTTAAGGAGTTTTTTAGAATTCATGCAAATGAGAGAGACTCCTGTTCATAATGTAGGTGGAAACATTGGCAACTCACAGCTGGTCACTGCTAAGCAGTTCAAGGAGTTGGGACCACCAAAGTTTTTGGGAAAGCCAAAACCACTTAAGGCGAAGACATGGATAAAGCAGATCACCAAGATATTTGATGTCTTGGAATGATCAGAGGAGAAAAAGGTTCCATTCGCCACCTTTATGTTGCGTGAAGAAGCAAATCATTGGTGGGAATCTATAAAATGTACCCAGCCTGACGCACTCAAGATAGCTTGGGAGAAGTTTCAAGAACTGTTCAATGACAAGTACTTTCCCGAAAGTATTCGTCACATGAAGGAGGTGGAATTCATCAAGCTGGAGCAAAATAATATAACTGTGTCGTAGTACGAGGCTAAGTTTGTCGAGTTATCCCGGTTTGCATCCCATTTGGTCAATAATGAGGAGCGAATGATGCGAATGTTTCAAAGAGGTTAGAAACCGGAAATACGTCAATACCTCATTTCTCACAAACTTTGTTTATATTCAGATGTTGTGAATAGGGCTCAGTTAGTGGAGCACGATAATGAGTCAGCACAACCAAAAGGTAACGACCAATAACACGATAATAATCATACAGGTGGCAACGGCCATCAGAACAATGATAACCATCGTGGGGGAAATTATCTTGACAAGAATGGTAACCACTTCGGTGGTAATCATGGCCAAGATAATAGAAGTGGAAATTTCAAGAAAAGAAGGTTCAATAATGATGGAAAGACAGTAGCACCCGTTTCAAAGGAAGAAGAACGACCACCGGTCGTATCTTTCAAATGCGGACAGGAGGGACACATCCGTCCAAACTGTACGCAGCAACCCAAAGCGTGTTTCAATTGCGGAAGATAAGGTCACCTAGCTCAATTTTGTCGTGTAGTGAAGTCAAGTCCAGCTGGGATAATGACGCCAAAGGATGTCCCAGACAAGTCAAAGCCGGTAGTTTAAGTGAGAGCGTTTGTCAAGGAACCCGAACGAAATTGTCACAGGTAAGTTATTCATAAACTCTTGCAAAGTCTATACCTTATTCGATACCGGTTCTACCCTGTCTTTTATTTCTCCTACTTGCGCTTAACGTTTAAATTTGACTCTAGAGAAATTAGACTTTTACTTATCTATTGAAACTCTGTTAGGAGAAACCTTCGTTACATCCACTATTTATAAATATTGTTTGATTCAAATCGACACTTTCACGTTACTTGTCGATCTAATCTCTTTGAAAATACTTGCCTTTGATGTGATTATAGGAATCAACTGGTTAACTATTCTTCATGCTAAAATTAATTGTTTTCGTAAGGTTGTTAGCTTTCATATTCCTTACCAACCTGTTATGCGAATTTAAGAAACCAAACCACTAAAGTCAAACACTCTCATATCAAGCCATAAGTAAAGAGCCCCGAACCTTTCGCTGGTGACTTCCTTGTGTGAAATGTACCGAAGCCAGACTTTCCGTAATGAGACACCGTGAATAACGTTGGCAAGTTGATAAATATCAATGTGACGTGCTATCCAAGTTTGGGATAAGAGTCACAGTTTTGAATGATATTTCTATTGTTAATAAATTTCCTAACATATTCCCTGAAGACTTCTTAGTCTACCTCAGAGCATGAAATCGAATTTTGTATTGACCCCAGTACAAAACCCCATTTCTAAAACCCTAAAGTATTTCTTCACCCAAAACGAATGCATTATGCGCTAAAGACGTTGGCTCGAGCTATTGAATTTTACGACAATACCATTCAATACCATCTTAGAAAAGCGAACGTCGTAGCTGACGCGTTGAGTAGAAGATTGTATACGTTTACGAGTACGAAGTTGTTAACACAAAACCCATTTCGTATGACTCACAAAAGATGGAGATAGAGTTAAAGATTCCAAGAACTTACGTGAAGATAACGAATATACGATTAGAACCGTCTTTAATTGATAAAGTTAAAGTCGCTCAAGCTACAAACTCAGAGCTTATGAATGTGAAGAAGAAGGTTCAAGAGGGCGTTATTCTAGAATCAAGAATCGACAAAGAGAGGAAATCTCAACCCTCGACTTTATTGGTCTATTTAAAATCATCGATCGAGTAGGAACTGTGGCCTATAGACTCGCCTTACCGCCAAGTATTTTGCGTGTTCATATCATTTTTTTCACGTATCGATGTTACGTAAATATGTGGACGACCCAAACCACATTATTGAATTAGAACCGGACGAGATAGCGGAAGATTTAACGTATGAAGAGGTACCTGTTAAAATCTTGCATAAGAAGAAACATATTCTACGCTCAAAGGTTATACCTCAAGAGTTAGAATTTAATCAAGGTATCCTCACCTCTTTGACATACCAGGTACGTACGTGAATTTCGAGGGCGAAATTTCATAAGGAGGGGAGATTGTAAGACCCCGACTTTTGATGAATAAAGATTTAATTTTCTCGAAATATTTTTTTGATATTAAGATATAAATTTGATATAATGTTATAGTTGTGGGTAGTATTTATAAATTTTGCAAAGTATGCAAGTTGTCAAAAAATATTCGATTGGTCAGGGAATATTCGTTTTAAGAGGGAATATTCGTACGACAGCGTAATCATTGGTGGACCTCACTGTGACGCCCCCAAAATAGGTATACATCACCCATCTTGAGTCGCCAAATACATGGTACAAAATTCAAATACAACTTAATTATACAACAGTCGTGTAAAATACGACAAAACATAATCTAAGAGTTTTAATAAGAATATTATCATCTAGACAATATCCACACTCAATGGAGTCCTCATTACATTTATTGTCACACTATTTAATGTAATAGTGAGGACTACTAATGCTACCATCCGGACCATCACCCGCTTCCCCGACTAGTCCCGACTACGCTCTCATTTCAAGAGAGAACAATGAAAGAAAGGGTGAGCTTAACTAGCCCAGTAAGAAATATTATGACTAAGATAATGCAGGATAAATTATCATTAGCCTTCAACAATGTTATTGATAAAATACAATAAACATCAAGTTTAACTGCAGCGGAATAAGCAATCCATTAGAAGAGTCAAGTAGAGCATGATATCTACTATCTTCTATGATTTAAAATGTTTTCATCAATTTTTATCACTGAGACTCAGCTTAATAAATAAACAACATCATCGAGTCATCCCTGCACTACGGGCCAAGGATATTCATTAAATCATCAATGGTCATGACTATACCGAATAATCCCTGGTCATAATCATACCAAAAACTGTCCATCAATGCACTACAGGCCAATGAGGACTTTTACCACATCATTCGTCACATTACGGTCATGATTATACCGAATAATCCCTGGTCATAATCATACCAAGTCCATCTATGCACGTAAGCAAAAGATGACTTTCATCACAATATAAGCATGAAGATGATGACAATGACATAATAATTAAATAAAACAAGTTCAAGGATAAATTTTAAAGATTTATAAGTTAATTTATCCTGAAATCAATTACGTCCAAAGTGTCAACATGATACTGCTCTGTGGAGTAAAATTCAAGAATGCTTAGAAGAATATTTCCATGAAAAGATACTAGATGAAGCGCAAATATCCAGGATATTCTACTAATTTCATGGAGTATAAGAGCCAAAACTTTAACCAACTAAGTATAATAGAATATATGAAACTGGAAATGGATTTTCGCCCGCCATGCGGTAATCCACGTAGACAGATCATTTCCACAAGTTAATAAGGAATGAATGTAAAGGATCATTCACCATGCATGCGGTAATCCACATAGACAGGTTATTCCAACAGAGTAACAAAGAAGGGAACTAGGTTATGCGTAATCCGCACAAACAGGATATTCCAACAAAATAATAAAGAATGGAACCAGGTCATGCGTAATCCGCATGCATGTGATGTTCCAAAGTAATAATAAAGAATGGAATAACAACAGAATTCACTGTGCATGCGATAGATCCGCATGCATGTGTTATTCTAATAGAATAATAAAGAATGGAATAACAATAGAATTCACCAGGCATGCGATAGACCGCACAGACAGGATATTCCAATAGAATAATAAAGAATGGAATAACAAAATAATTTCACCATGTATGCAGTACTTCGCATAGACAGGTTATTCCAACATAATAATGAATGGAATAACAAAAGAATTTCACCATGTATGCGGTACTTTCCATAGACAGGTTATTCCAACAAAATAATAAAGAATGGAATAACAGAAGAATTTCACCATGTATACTAGAATTGCATGATACAAAGTTATTCCAATGAATAATTAGGAATGGAATAACAATAGCTCTCTTCATTAATACGAAAGAATAATACCCCTTAATATAATAATAATATCCCTTACCTTAGAAAGAAACTGGATACTGGAGTAGAGAGGTAGCAGACTTCTCTTCTTCTTTCTCTCTATAATTTCTCTCTATAATAATTGCTTTATAGCTTTAGTGAATTGCTGAGAAATGAAGGAAGAATGAGCTTCTATTTATAGAAAAATATAGTTTCAATAATTTCACATTTTGGGGCTCAAAATTTTACAGTATAATACCTTCCTCTTTTTCTTCCTTTTTAATTTAGTCCTGCAAGTATTATCAAACTTGCACCACCTCCCCTAATAGTAAATCATGTGACTCAATAGTTCTAGACATGTGAAAATACGAATTATAGTATAGTACCTCCATCTATACCACCATTTTTAACTTAGTCATGCAAGTATTATCAATCTTACACCAACTCCCCTAATAGTAAATGAATGTGAATCAATAGTACACACATGTGAATAAATAGTTATAATCATGTGAATTAATAGCAATCAATTGCTCATTTATCCGGTTAATTACCTGATTGATCAATATAACATCCAGACATCAATTAATATCGAAATAAATGTCGATTTCCACTAACACTAATAATTTCAACATAATAGAACTATTAATTTCATCTTTAATCAACACAAAGTTATTCATCATTAATATTATAACTCACAATATATAACAACCAGGTCATTCCCAGGAAAGAGGGGGATTTCTGATAAGGATTTCTCCTTATTGGAACGCAATTAGATGACCAAACCTCTCCTTGATAGAACTTCTAGACATTGTAAATATTGCAATTTAATAATATAAATAACTTTGTTGTCTCAATTATTGATTTAATAATATAACGTATTATGTAGATGATACTGTGACAAGAATCGAATCAATAATATGAGAGATATGATGCAACAATTACTGTAGCAATAATTGAGTATAACTGAGTGACTTCTCATGTAAGCATCAATAACCAATACCGTGTGCTACTATGTAACCACGCGTATTACTGTACTTTTACTACCGGGTAGTTCAATAGTTTTAACGGTAACACTTCCGCCGTTATTTTTATAAAAAGATAATTATGTCATTTTCTAACTACGACAATACTTCCGTTGTGGGGCCCAATTAATGATTATGTCGTCGTCATATTTAATATTCTCTGTTAAAATGAATATTCCCCGACCAATCGAATATTATATAACCACTTGCTTGCATTGCAAAATTTGTAAATATTACCCACAACTATAACATTATATGAAATCCACACCATAATATTCAAAAATATATTTCGAGAAAAATATTCTTTATTCATAAACGTTGGGGTCTTATAACCTCTGCTTCTTATGAAATTTTATCCTCAAAATTAGGGTGCGTACCTGGTATGTCGAAGAGGTGAGGATACCTTGATTTCATTTCAAATTCTAACTCCCGGGTCATTTCCTCAACATCGTGGTTTCTCCACAAAACTTTGACTTGAGGTATAACTTTAGAGCGTAAAATATGATCCTTCTTATCAAAGATTTTAACAGGTACCTCTTCATACATGAAATCTTCCTCTATCTCGTCTGGTTCTAATTTAATAATGTGGTTCGGGTCTTTCACATATTTACGTAACATAGATATGTGAAAAACGTTCACGAGACATACTTAAGCAGTAAGCGAGTCTATAGGCCACGCCCCTACTGCTCGAGGATTATAAATGGGCCAATGAATCAAGGATTGAGCATTCCTCTCTTTCAAAATCTTGTAACTCCTTTCCATGGAGCAACACGTAACAACACATGATCTCTAATATTGAATTCCACGTCCTTTCAATGAAGATTACCATAACTCTTTTGTCGATCTTGTGAGGTTTTTATACATTGTCGTATCGTTTGAATCTTTTTCGTAGTCATACGTACCATAACCGGTCCCAGCAACGTTGTTTCACCCACCTCATCCCAGCATACTGGAGAACGCCACTTCAAGTCAGAATCGTTAGGAACACAAAGTCTAGAGTTGACTCGAAGTATTCCTTCTTCATCGATTCTTGCTTCTGAAATAGCACCTTCTTGCACTTTCTTCCTCATACGCATCACCTCCGTGTCCGTAGCTTGAGCAAATTTTTAACTTTATCGATTAAAGTCGGTTCCCACTCAGATATTCGCCATCATCACATGGGTCCCTGGAGTCTTTAACTCTATTTCCATCCTTTCCAAGTCATACAAAATGGGCCTTTGCGTCGACAATATTACACTCGTGCCCGCATATGATCTTCTACTCAATGCGTCAGCTACTACGTTCATTTTTCTATGATGGTATTGGATGGTATGATCATAATCTTTCAACAACTCAAGCCATCATTGTTGCCGCATGTTGAGTTCCTTTTAAGTGAAGAAATATTTGAGGCTTTTAAGATCCGTATAGATCTCCACCTTCTCTCCATACAGGTAATGCCTCCAAATCTTAAGCAAAAAAAAGACTATTGCCAACTCTAGATCATGAGTAGGATGATTCCTCTCATATTCTTTGAGTTATCGTGAGGCATAGGCTATGACTTTCCCATGTTGCATGAGAACACATCCTAAACCTTTGCCTGAAGCATCACTGTAGATGACAAATCCCTCCGAGCCAGATGGTATTATCAGAACAGGTGCTGAAATGAGTCTCCTCTTGAGTTCTTGAAAACTCTTTTCACATTCCTCGCTCCAACTGAACTTTGTATCATTTTGAGTCAGCTGAGTTAATGGAGTAGCGATTCGAGAAAATCCTTCTACGAGTCTACGATAATAACCAGCTAAGCCGAGAAAGCTACGTACTTCGGTCACTGACTTAGGTTGCTCCTAGATTTGAAATGCTTCAATCTTTGTCGGGTCAACAAATATTCCATGATTTGATATTACGTGCCCAAGGAATGCAACTTCCTCAAGCCAGAACTCACATTTCTTCAACTTGGCATAAAGCTTGTTTTCACGAAGCTTTTAAAGTATCAACCTCAAGTGTTGTTCATGGTCTTCACGGGTTTCGGAGTATATGAGGATGTCATCAATAAAGACGACCACAAAGTGTTCCAAATATTCCATGAATACTCGGTTCATAATGTCCATGAAGGCAGTAGGAGCATTAGTCAATCCAAAAGACATGACTAGGAATTCATAATTCCCTGCATCGAAGTTCTTAAAAGCGCTCTTTGGAATGTCATCGCTTTTAATCTTCAACTGATGATATCCTAACGAAGATCAATCTTTGAAAAGAATTTGGCTCAGAATCGGCCCCGTCAAACATGTCATCAATGTGAGGCAACAGTACCTATTTTTGATGGTGACATGATTCAACTCCCGATAATCAATACAAAGTCGCATACTTCCATCTTTCTTCTTCACGAATAGAATAGGAGTACCCCAAGGAGACGTAGTAGGACGAATGAAACCGATGTCTAACAATTCCTGTAGTTGGGTTTTTAACTCCTGAAGTTCAATAGGAGCCATTTGATATGGGGCTTTGGAAATGGGTTTTGTACCGGATTCAAGGTCAATACAAAATTCAATTTCACGCTCTGGGGGTAGGCCAGGAAGTTCTTCACAAAACAAGGGTTAATTAACATATCATATATTATCCCTATACTCTGACCGACCATTTAAATACCAAATAAACTTAGGTAGGTCATACTAGCGAAGGAATTCCCCGTCTCTCCCCCCTAGTTCATGTCTCACATCTCAGCCAGGGATCATATCCCTAAGCTTTGATACCAACTGTGACGCCCCCAAAATAGGTATACATCACCCATCTTGAGTCTCCAAATACATGGTACAAAATACAAATATAAACTCAATTATACAACAGTCGTGTAATATACGACAAAACATAGTTGAGAGTTTAAACAGGAATGTTGCCTTCTAGACAATATCCACTCTCAAATAGAGTCCTCGTTACATTTATTATCACACTATTTTATAGAATAGTGAGGACTACTAATACACCATCTCGGACCATCACTCCGTTCCCCGACTAGTCCCGGCTACGTTCTCATTTCCTGAAGAGAACAATGAAAGCAAAAGGGTGAGCTCAACTAGCCCAGTAATAAATATTATGACTAAGATAATGCAGAATAAATTATCATTAGTCTTCAACAATGTTAAACTGATAAAATGCAATAGACATCAAGTTTAACTGCAGCGGAATAAGCAATCCATTAGAAGAGTTAAGTAGAGAATGATATCTACTATCTTCTATGATTTAAAATGTTTTCATCAATTTTTATCACCGAGACTCACTTTTAATAAATAAACCACATCATCGAGTCATCCCCGCACTACGGGCTAAGGATATTCATTAAATCATCAATGGTCATGACTATACCGAATAATCCCTGGTCATAATCATACCAAAAACTGTCCATCAATGCACTACAGGCCACTGAGGACTTTTATCACATCATTTATAACATTACATGTCATGATTATACCTAATAATCCATGGTCATAATCATACCAAGTCCATTTATGCACGTAAGCAAAAGATGACTTTCATCACAATATAAGCGTGAGGATGATGACAATGACATAATAATTCAATAAAATAAGTTCAAGGATAAATTTTAAAGATTTAAAATTTTAGTTTATCCACAAATTAATAACGTCCAAATTGTCAACATGATACTTCTTTGTGGAGTAAAATTCAAGAATGCTCAGAAGAATATTCCCATGAAAAGATACTGGATGAAGCGTAAATATCCAGGATATTCTACTAATTTCATGGAGTATAGAAGGCAAAACTTTTACCAACTGAGTATAATAGAATATATGAAACTGCAAATGGATTTTCGCCCTCCATGCGGTAATCCACGTAGACAGATCATTTCCACAATTTAATAAGGAATGAATACGAAAGATCATTCACCATGCATGCGGTAATCCACATGATGTGTGTTATTCCAACATAATAATAAAGAATGGAATAACGTAAGAATTCACCGTGCATGCGATTGATCGCATGATGTGTTATTCTCAATGTAATAATAAAGAATGGAACTAGGTCAGCGTAATCCGCATGCATGAGATATTACAAATGTAATAATAAAGAATAGAACCAGTCACGCGTAATCGCATGCATAGGATGTTCCAATGTAATAATAAAGAATGGAACCCAGTCATGCGTAATCCCGCATGTATAGGATGTTCCAACGTAATAATAAAGAATGGAACCAGTCATGTGTAATCCATACGCATGTGATGTTCCAACAGTATAATAAAGAAATGGAACTAGGTCACGCCAGAATCACATGCATGTGATGTTTCCAACATAATAATAAAGAATGGAACCAGTCATACGTAATCCGCATGCATGTGATGTTCCAACAATGTAATAATAAAGAATAGAATAACAATAGAATTCACTGGCATGCGATAGATCAAGATGCATGTGTTATTCCAATGTAATAATAAAGAATGGAATAATGTAAGAATTTCACCATATATGCGGTACTTCGTATGACAAAAGTTATTCCAACATAATAATAAAGAATGGAATAACAACCGTAAGACTCCAACTTTTATAAATAAAGATGAATTTTCTATAAATATAATTTTGAATATTATGGAATAAATTTGATATAATGTTATAGTTGTGGGTAATATTTTAAATTTTGCAAAGTAAGCAAGTCGTTATAAAATATTCGCTTGGCTCTGGGAATATTCTTTTTGTTTGGGAATATTGGTATGACTACCAATCATTGGTGGACCCCACAACGGAGTATTGTCGTAGTTAGAAAAAAAACAACAAAATTATCTTTCTATAAAAATAATGGCGAGAGGTGTTACCGTTAAAACCGCTGAACTACCCTTAGTAGTAAAAGTACAAAGAATACGCGTGGTTCAGATAAGAGTAGCACACGATATTGATTATTGATGCTTACGTGAGAAGTCACTCAATTATGCTCAAATATTGCAACAAAGAATTGCGATCATATCTCTTATATTATTGATTCAATTATTGTCACAAGATCATCTCAGATAATATGTTATAAAGATTAAATCAATAATTGAGACGACAAGTTATAAATGATTAATAATTGTTGAAAGATTAAATATGTGTTGATTAAAAATAAAATGATTTGTGGTAATATTTATTCAATCCTCGATGTATATAAAGAGTCTGCATATGAGACGCTTGTGGTAAGTTTGATTATTTTATGGGGGCCCATATGTCATCATCTAAGAGTCTCTTCAATAATATAGTAATTACCTTTATGAATAGTAATTACCTTCGCCAATAGTAATTACCTTTTTACCAGACGTCCAAACCACTTGCCGTTTCATATTACAAAGGCCGAACCACTTGTCGTTTCACATTACAAAGGCCGAACCACTTGTCGCTTCACATTACAGACGCCGAACCACTTGTCGCTTCACATTACAAAAGGTCAAACCACTTTTCTTTTCACATCACCAAATACAAGCCACTTGCCTTTTCATACGGCAAAGCTAAGCTAGAAATCTTCTATAAATAGAGGCCTAGTGCTTCATTATTTTCACGAATTCATTCAAGCTATAGAGAGAGAAAGTATAGAGAGAATAAGAGAGAAAGAAAGAAGAGTATTTTGTTACTACACTACCGCAAAGATTCAATCTCCTACCAAAAGTAAGGGGTGTTATTCTTTCTTATTCATGAAGAGAACTGTTGTTATTCCATTGCTTATTATTATGTTGGAATAACTCAGATATGTGTGGTTTACCCTATACTTGGTGACATTCTTCTATTATTCTCATTGGAACATCCTGTCATGTGTTTTACACCTGACCTCGGTTCCGTATTTATTATTATTCTATCGAACATCCTGCATCATGTTTTACACCTAACCGGTTCCGCCTTTTATTATTATTCTGCTGAACATCCCGTCTGTGTGTTTTACGCCGACCGGGTTCCATTCTATATTATTCTATTTGAATATCCCGTCCTTATTTATTATGCTTTTACGCTACGGCCTACGTAGTTCCATTCTTTTATTATTCCATCTTTATTATACCCAATTAAAAAACTTCACTTCTATACTCCATGAAATTAGTGGAATATCCTTTGTTCATCCAAAGCGCTTTTATGGGACCGGGTTCCGTTATTTATTATTCGTAGGAATAACCTCGCCTCAGGGCCTATCGCATATCATAGTGCATGATGGACTTGGTATGATTATGACACTGTAGACTATTCAAAGGTAATCACGACCGTAATGTTACAAATGATATGGTAAAAATCCTCAAGGGCCGTAGTGCATCGATGGACAAATTGTTGGCATGATCATGACCATTAATGAATACACAAATATTCTCGGCCCGTAGTGCATGAATAATTGTGGTCGTGATACTAAAGAATATCCTCGGCGTAAAGTGTGGGGTGATTCGATGATGTGGAATATTTATTAAAGTCGAGTCTCAAATATATAGCAAGTTGATGAAAAACCTTTTAAATCATAAAAGATAGTAGATTTTATTTTCTACTTGACTTTTTAATGGATTCTTTGGTTCCATACCGTAGTTAAACTTGATGTTCATTATATTTTATCGCTTTAACAATCGTTGTAGGCTAATGATAAATTATTCTCGCATTATCTTAGTCATAATATTTCTTCGAATTTAGTTGAGCTCACCCTTTCTTTCACCGTTTCTTCAGAAATGAGAATATAGCCGGACGAAGCCTGGGAACTGAGTAATGGTCCGAGGATAAGCATTAGTAGTCCTCACTATTCTGTGAAATAAAGTGATAATAATTGTAATGAGGACTCCTTTTGAGTTTGTATGATCTCTAGTAGACAATATTTGTATTCAAACTCACGCTTTATGTAAGTCGATTGCATACACGATACGCTTATATTAGTAAGTCAGTATTTAAATTCAGCACTACGATCCGACTACCCAAGATGGGTGATGTATACCTAAATTTGGGGCGCCACAACAGTATCGTAGCTTAGGATATGATCCTCGCTAAGATATGAGAATAGTACAAGGAGGGGAGAGACGGGAATACCTTCGCTAGTATGACCTACCTAAGTTTATGTGCTATTTTATTGGCTCTGGTTAATATAGGAATAATATGTTATACGTCAATTAACCTTTGTTTTGTGGCGATTCTCAAAATGACATCTAAGAATGTTGAGAATAAAGAATGGAGCACAGCAATCGCTGATTCACCACATATCAATAATCGTGATAATGTGCATCGAAGGCGATAATCCTCATGCAAACAACAACACCGACCAAATGATGAATGATCAAATGTTCGTGAGGCTTTATGCAATTCATGCAACAAAGAAAGTAGAGCGACTCTCGTCCAAAAACGTAGGTGGAAACACTTGAAACTCTCTGCCACACCGCTAAATGCCTCAAGGAGCCGACCACCGGAGTTTAAGGAGAGACAAAACCACTTCAAGCGGAAGCATGGATAAAGCAGATTACCAAGATATTTGATGTCTTGGGATGCTCCGAGGAGAAAAAGGTTCCTTTCGCACGCTTTTATGTTGCAGCGCGAGAGAGGCATTCATCGGGGGAATCCCAGAAACATACTCAACTCATTGATCAAGATATCTTGGGAGAAGTTCCAGAGTCGTTTCAACGACAAATACTTTCCCGAAAGTATTCGCCATATGAAGGAGATGGAGTTTATCAAGTTGAATAAAACAATACGACCGTGTCGCAATACGAGGCAAAATTTGAGTTATCACGGTTTATATCCCCACTTGGTGGATAATGAAGAGAGAATGGCGCGAATGTTTTAAGAGGTTTGAAGTCGAGATACGCCAACATCTTATTTCTCATAAACCGTGTTTGTATTCGGATGTTGTACATAGGGCTCCGCTTAGTGGAGCGCCGATAACGAGTCAACGCAACTAAAAGAGAGCAAATTCAAAGAAAATTATAATACCAAATGAGAGTCATCATCGGCGGTGACAACAAGCGTGAGGGAATCAACAAAGCCAGATATGGTAACCACTTCGCGGTAATCGTACCAAAACAATAAGAATGGACATTTCAAGAAAAGGAGATTCAACAATGATGGAAAGACGCCAAAGACCAAAGACCACTGTTAAGGAAGGAGAAAGACCACCTATCATATGCTTCAAATGCGAGGAGAGGGACACATCACCAAATCATACCATGCCATCCAAAAGCATGTTATAATTGTGGAAGAGAAGGTCACTTAGCTCGATTTTGTCTGCCATCAAGACAAATTCAGCTAGGATGGATGCACTAAAGGTCATTCCCCGAAAAGTCAAAACCCAGAAGGCAAGGGAGAGCGCTTGTTGTGACCTCCCAGAGAGCAAGGAACCCGAATGAGGTCATCACGTAAGCTTATCATAAACTCTAATGAAGTCTATACTTTATTTGATACCTGCTCTACCCATTCTTTTATTTCTCCTACTTACGCCATCGATTAAATTTGACCGAGAAATTAGACTTCGACTTATCTCAGGAAACTCCGCTGGGAGAAACCTTCATTACATCCATCGCTTATAAGTCTTATTTGGTTCAAATCGGTACTTCACATTACTCGTCGATCTTATTTCATTAAAAATACTTGATTCGACGTGATTCTAGGGATCGATTGGTTAACTACTTATCATGCAAAAATTAATTGTTTTTGTAAGGTTGTTAGCTTTCATATTCCTAACCAACCTATTATGTGAATTCAAGCCACCAAACCATTAAAATCAATCACTACCATCTCAAGCCATAAAGCTATTCTTTTATTAAAAAAGCGGATGTCAAGCTTTCTTAGCTCATGTCACGATTTAAACAAAAATACGCCAATTTTGAACGATATTTCTATTGTTAATAAATTTCCGACGATTCCCCCGAGAACTTCCCCGCCTACCCCGTAGAGCGTGAAATTGAATTTTGTATCGACCTTCAACCCTAGACAAAACCTATTTTCAAAGCCCCATATCGAATGGCTCCTATCAACTTCGTGAGTTAAAGACCCAACCGCAGGAATTGTTAGACATCGGCTTTATTCGCCCTAGTACTTCTCCTTGGGGTGCTCCTGCTCTATTCGTGAAGAAGAAAGATGGGAGTATGCGACTTTGTATTGATTATCGGAGTCAATCATGTCACCATCAAAATAGTATCCATCACCACGTATTGATGACCTGTTTCACCAAATTGCAAGGAGCCAAATTCTTTTCAAAGATCGATCTTCGTTCGGATATCACCAATTGAAGATTAGAATCACCGACATTCCAAAGACGGCTTTCGAACTCCTAAGACGGGCATTATGAATTCCTAGTCATGTCCTTTAGATTGAATAATGTTCCTCCGCTTTCATGGATATGATGAACCGAGTATTCAAGGAATATTTGGATCACTTTGTGGTCGCCTTTATTGATGACATCCTTATTTATTCCAAAAGTCGTGAAGATCATGAGCAACACTTGAGGTCGACACTCCAAAAGCTTCGTGAATATAAACTTTATGCCAAGTTGAAGAAATGCGAGTTCGTCAAGAGAAGTAGCATTCCTTGGGCACGTGGTATCAAGTCATGGAATATCTGCTGACCCAAAGAAAGATCAAAGCTATTCAAAGTCGGGAACAACCTAAATCGAATGATCAAAGTACGAGTTTTCTTGCTTAATGGGTTATTATCGAGAGATTCGTGGAAGGATTTTCTCGAATCGCTACTCCATCGACTCAAATTGACTCTTGAGAGATACAAAGTTCTATTGGAGCGAAGAATGTGAGAAGAGTTTTCAAGAACTCAAGAGGAGACTCATTTCAAGACTGCTCGACAATACCATCCGCTCGTAGGGATTTGTCATCTATGCAGTGATGCTTCTGCAAAGGGTCGGGATGTGTTCTCATGCAACATGGAAATGTTATAGCCTATGCCTCGCGACAACTCAAAGAATATGAGAGGAATTATCCTACTCATGATCTAGAGTCATAAATGTTGTCTTTTGCACTTAAACTTTAGAGGCATTACTTGTATGGGGAGAAAGTGGAGATCTTTACTGATCATAAAAGCCTCAAATATTTCTTCACTCAAAAGGAACTCAACACGCGACAACGACGCTGGCTTGAATCGCTTGAAAGATTATGATCATACTATCCAATACCATCCCGAAAAGCGAACGTGGTAGCCGACGCATCGAGTAGAAAGATCATATGCAAGTACGAAAAGGAGACATTGTCAACGCAAAGTCCCATTTTGTGTGACTTGCAAAGGATGGAGATAGAGTTAAGGACTCAGGACGACGCGATGTGATGATAGCGAGTATACGAGTAGAACCGACTTTAATCGATAAAGTTAAAGCCGCCAAGCTACGCACTGAGTCAAAAGCGTATGAGGAAGAAAGTGCAAAGAAGGTGCTACGCCAAGCAAGAATCGATGAAGAAGGAATACTTTGAGTCAACTCCACTTTATGTTCTTAACGACCCTCGATTTAAAGTATAATATCATGATGGAGGCGCACAACACACCATTTGCAATCCATCTCGGGAGTACCAAAATGTATCATGATATTCGGCCTATACATTTTGGTGGAGAAATATGAAGAGAGAGATAGCGCTTTTATCTCAAGGTGTCTAACTTGTCAACGAAGTTAAAGCGAGAGCATCAAGTACCAAAAGGTCCATCAGAACCACTTGAAATTCCGTAATGGAAGTGGGAGCACATTACCATGGATTTCGCTACCAATCTTCCTAAGGTTTCTCAAGGCATAGATGCAATTTGGGTCATTGTTGATAGATTGACCAAGTCTCGCTTCATTTCTTACCGATACGAGAAACTTATACACTTGAACGCCTTGCTCAGAGATGTACATAAACGAGATTGTAAGACCGCATGGTATGCCTAAGATCCATTGTTTCGATCGAGACCCAAGATTCACTTCACGATTTTGGGTTAGTTTGCAAAAGCTATGGGCACGCACTTTTACGATTTAGCTTCGCATATCATCCTCGACGGATTTGACAATGGAGAGGACTATTCAAACTCTCAAGATCTATTAAGACTCGTGTCCTTGATTTCAAGGGAAGTTGGGACAAGTTCTTACCATCGTGGAGTTTTCCTACAACAACAGCTTATCAAGCAAGTATCGGCATGGCTCCATTCAAGCGTTGTATGGAAGAAAGTGTCGCTTCCAAAGATGCTTTGGGATGAGGTGGATGAAGTAACGTTGTTGGGACCGAGTTGGTACGTATGACTACGAAAAAAGATTTAAACGATCCGACAACGATAAAAAACCTCACAAAATCGATAAAGAGTTATACCGATCTTCATCGAAAGGACGGGAATTCGATATAGAGATCATGTGTTGTTAGAGTCGCTCCATGAAAAGGAGTTACAAGATTTAGAAAGAGAGGAAAACTCAATCCTCGATTCATCTATCCATTTTAATCCTCGATCGAGTAGGAACTGTGGCCTATAGACTCGCTTTTACCGCCAAGTATGTCTCGTGTTCATAACGCTTTTCACATATCCATGTTACGTAAATATGTGGAAGACCCGAACCACATTATTGAAGTTAGAACCGACGAAATAGCGGAAGATTTGATGTATGAAGAGGTTCCTGCTCAAATCTTGATAAGAAGGAACATATTCTACGCCCAAGGTTATACCTCAAGTCAAAGTTTTATGGAGGAACCACGATGTTGAGGAAATGACTTGGGAGTTAGAATCAAATGAAATCAAGGTATCCTTACCTCTTCGACATACCAGTATCGCACCTAATTTCGAGGGCTAAATTTCATAAGAAGGGGAGGTCAGAAGACTCCAACTTTTATAAATAAAGATGAATTTTTATAAATATTATTTTTGAATATTATGGAATAAATTTGATATAATGTTATAGTTGTGGGTAATATTTTTAAATTTTGCAAAGTAAGCAAGTCGTTATAAAATATTCGCTTGGTCGTGGAATATTCTTTTTGTCGGGGAATATTCAGACGACGGCTCAATCATCAGTGGACCCCACAACTAAGTATTGTCGTAGTTAGAAAACGACAAAATTATCTTTCTATAAAAATAATGGCAGAGGTGTTACCGTTAAAACCGCTTGAACTACCCTAGAGTAAAAGTACAAGAATACGCCAGAGTCAGATAAGAGCACACGACGATATTGATTATCGATGCTTACGTGAGAAGTCACTCACCTATGCTCGCTTATTGCTACAAAGAATTGTTTGATCATATCTCTTATATTATTGATTCAATTATTGTCACAAAGATCATCTCGTATAATATGTTATAGTATTAAATCAATAATTGAGACGACAAGTTATAAATGATTAATAATTGTTGAAAGATTAAATATGTGTTGATTAAAAATAAAATGATTTGTGGTAATATTTATTCAATCCTCGATGTATATAAAGAGTCTCATTATATGAGACGCTTGTGGTAAGTTTGATTATTTTATGGGGGGCCCATATGTCATCATCTAAGAGTCTCTTTCAATAATAGTAATTACTTTTGTGAATAGTAATTACCTTCGTAGTAATAGTAATTACCTTTACCGACGTCAAAACCACTTGCCATTTCATATTACAAAGTGCGCCGAACCACTTGTTGTTTCACATTATTAAAGCGCCAAACCACTTTTCTTTTCACATCACCAAATGCCAAGCCACTTGCCTTTTCACACGGCAAAAAAAGCTAAGCTAGAAATCTTCTATAAATAGAGGCCTAGTGCTTCATTATTTTTCACGAATTCATTCAAGCTTATAGAGAGAGAAGTAGAGAAGAGAAAGAAGAAGAGTATTTTGTTACTACACTACCGCAGATTCAATCTCCTACCAAAAGTAAGTGTGTTATTCTTTCTTATTCATGAAGAGAAACTGTTGTTATTCCATTGCTTATTATTCTCTTGGAATAACTCAGTATAATGGTTTACCCTATACTTGGTGACATTCTTCTATTATTCTCATTGGAACATCCCGTCTGTGTGTTTTACACCTTGACCGTCAGTTCCGTCTTTATTATTATTCTATCGGAACATCCTGTCATGGTGGTTTACACCCACTCGGTTCCGCCTTTTTATTATTATTCTGCTGGAATATCTTGTCGCATGTGTTTTTACGCCGACCGGGTTCCATTCTTTATTATTCTCATTGAATATCCTCGTCTGCATGCGTTTTACGCCGCACCGGTTCCATTCTTTATTATTCTGTTGAATATCCTCGTCTGCATGCGTTTTACGCCGGACCGGTTTCGTTATTTATTATTCTGTTGAATAACTCGCTGTAAGGGCCTATCGCATGCATGGTGATTTCTTTTGTTATTCTATTCTTTATTATACCCAAATGGTTAAAACTTTGACTTCTATACTCCATGAAATTAGTGGAATATCCTCGATATTTGCAAGGCTTCATCCAAAGATCCTTTCATGGAAATATTCTTCTCAAAGATTCTTGAATTTTACTCTATAAAGCAAGATCATGTCGATATTTTGATGTTATCGGTTCCTAGATAAATTAATTCTTGAACTTGTTTTATTGAATTCTTATATCATTGTCATCATCCTCATGTTTATATTATGTTGAAAGTCATCTCGCGGCCCAGTAGTGCATAGATGGACTTGGTATGATTATGACTGTGAGACTATTCTTGTAATCACGACCGTAATGTTACAAATGATGTGGTAAAATCCTCGGTGGCCTGTAGAGTGCATCGATGGACGCTTGTTGGCATGATCATGACCATTAATGAATACACAAATATTCTCGCCCGTAGTGTATGAATAATTGTGGTCGTGATACTAAAGAATATCCTCGGCCAGTAGTGTAGGGGTGATTCGATGATGTGGAATATTTATTAAAGTCGAGTCTCAAATATAATAAAGATGAAAAAACTTTAAATCATAAAAGATAGTAGATTTTATTTTCTACTTGACTCTTTTAATGGATTATTGGTTCACCAGTAGTTAAACTTGATGTTCATTATATTTTATCGCTTAACAATCATTGTAGAAGCTAATGATAAATTATTCTCGCATTATCTTAGTCATAATATTTCTTCTATCGAGCTAGTTGAGCTCACCCTTTCTTTCACCGTTCTCTTCTTGAAATGAGAATATAGCCGGGACGAGTCGTGAACCGAGAGTAATGGTCCGTGAGGATAAGATTAGTAGTCCTCACTATTCTCGTGAAATAAAGGTGATAATAATTGTAATGAGGACTCCTTTTGAGTTTGTATGATCTCTAGTAGACAATATTTGTATTCAAACTCACGCTTTATGTCGATTGTACACTACGCTTATATTAGTAAGTTGTATTTAAATTACGTACCATGTATCCGACTACCCAAGATGGGTGATGTATACCTAATTTTGGGGGCGTCACAACAACTCTTACAAGTATTGAAAGAAAATTACTATCTTCATGAATACGAAAGAATAATACCCCTTACCTTAAAAGAAACTGGATATTGGAATAGTGAGGTAGCAGACTTCTCTTCTTCTTTCTCTCTATAATTTCTCTTTATAATAATTGCTCTAAAGCTTTAGTGAATTGGTGAGAAATGAAGGAAGAATGAGCTTCTATTTATAGGAAAATATAGTTTCGATAATTACACATTTTTGGGCTCGAAATATTACAATACAATACCTTCAATTTTTCTTTCATTTTTAATTTAGTCCTGCAAGTATTATCAAAATTGCACCACCTCCCTTAATAGTAAATAATGTGAATCAATAGTTTAATCATATGAATCAATAGTTATAATCATGTGAAAATACGAATTACAGTATAGTACCTCCATCTATACATCTATTTTTAACTTAGTCATGCAAGTATTATCAATCTTGCACCAACTCCCCTAATAGTACAAAAATGTGAATCAATAGTACCCACATGTGAACAAATAGTTATAATCATGTGAATTAATTGCAATTAATTGCTTATTTATCCGGTTAATTACCCGACTGGTCAGTATAACTTCCAGACATCAATTAATATTGAAATAAATGTCGATTTCCACTAACACTAATAATTCTAACACAATAGAAGTATCAATTTCATCTTTAATCAACACGAACTTATTCATCACTAATATTATAACTCACAATATTTAACAACCAGTGTCATTCTCGTGAAAGAGGGACTTTCTCGATAAGGATTTCTCCTTATCAAGCGCCAATGATTAGATGACCAAACCTCTCCTTGATGTAACTTCTAGACATTGTAAATATTGCAATTTAATAATATAAATAACTTTGTCGTCTCAATTATTGATTTAATAATATAACGACATGCATACGATAACGTGACAATAATCGAATCAATAATATGAGAGATATGATGCAAAGAATTATCAGTAGCAATAATTGAGTATAATTGAGTGACTTCTCACGTAAGCATCAATAACCAATACCGTATTGCTACTACGCAACCACGCCAGACATCGCATTTCTTTACTACCGGGTAGTTCAACAGTTTTAATTCAGAAACACTTTCGTCGTTATTTTTATAAAATGATAATTATGTCATTTTCTAACTACGACAATACTTCCGCTAGGGGGGTCCACTAATGATTGTGTTGTCAGTCATTTAATATTCCCTGTTAAAACGAATATTCATCAACCAACCGAATATTATATAACCACTTGCTTACTTTGCAAAATTTGTAAATATTACCCACAACTATAACATTATATGAAATCCACACCATAATATTCAAAAATATATTTCGAGAAAAATTATTCTTTATTCATAAAAGTTGGGGTCTTACACTATGCATAATAAAATTTAATATATTCTATCTATAATCTAATAAAACAAATAACTTTATAAAAAGTATTTTGTTTTATATAAAAAAATTTACTATGCAAATATTATGCAGGCACTATAAAAATACTATGCATAATAAAATATATTATATTCTATTTATAATCAAATAAAATAAAACTTTATAAAAAGTATTCTGTTTTATATAAAAAGCTTTCTGTTTTATTACATTTATAATAATAATAAAAAAATCATCATCATTATTATAATTCACACTAATAATTGACCAGGTTGTTCCCAGGAAAGAGGGGGCTTTCTAATAAGGATTTGTCCCTATTGGCGCGCAATTAGGTGACCAAACCTCTCCTTGACAGAACTTTTAGACATCGTTAATATTGCAAATAATAATATTAACAACTTTCTTATCTCAATTATTGATTTAACAATATATAAAATATCGACAATAATTGAATCAAATAACGTGAGATACTATGCAACAATTACTGTAGCAATAATTGAACAAAACTGAGTGACTTCTCACGTAAGCATCAATAATCAATACTGTGTGCTACTATAAAATCACGCGTAATACTGTACTTTTAACACCGAGTGTTTCAACAGTTAACTGTAAAACTTCCACAGTTATTTTCATAAAATATTTTTGTCGTTTTCTCAATCCGACAATAATTCCATTTTGGGGTCCACCAATGATTGTGTCGTTGTACGAATATTCCCTGTTAAAACAAATATTCCCCGACCAATCGAATATAATACAACAACTTGCATACTTTACAAAATTTATAAATACTACCCACAACTATAACATTATCTCAAATCCACACCATAATATTCAAAAAAATATTTCGAGAAAATTAAAATCTTTATTCGTAAAATTTGGGGTTTTACAATCTCCCCTCCTTATGAAATTTTGCCCTCTAAATTTACGTACGTACCTGGTATGCCGAATAGATGAGGATACCTCGTCAGATTCTAACTCTTGAGGTATAACCTTTGAGTGTTGAATACGATTCTTCTTATCCAAGATTTTAACACGTATCTCCTCATACGTTAAATCTTCCGCTAGTTCATCCGGTTCTAACTCAATAATGTGGTTCGGGTCTTCCAGATATTTACGTAACATCGATACGTGAAAAATGTTATGAACACGCGATATACTTGGCGGTAAATGAGTCTATAGGCCACAGTTCCTACTCGATCGAGGATTTCAAATAGACCAATAAAATCAAGGGTTGAGATTTCCTTAATTCATCGAGTCTTGCTTCTAGAATAACACCCTCTTGAACCTTCTTCTTCACATTCATCAGCTCCGGGTGTGTAGCTTGAGCGGCCTTTAACTTTATCGATTAAAGTCGATTCTACTCGTATATTCGTTATCATCATGGGTCCCTAGTCTTTAACTCTATCTTCGTCATTTGTAAGTTATACGAAATGGATTTTTGTGTTAACAACATCGCACTCATAAACGATATTTATCTTCTACTCAACGCGTCACCATACTACATTCGCTTCTTCCACGATGATATTGAATGGTATAGTCATAATCTTCAATGTACTTCGAGCCAATGTCCTCGCGCATGATACGCTCGTTTTGGTCAAGAAATATTTAAGGGTTTTAGAAATGGGTTTTGATCGGGTCAATACAAAATTCGATTTCACGCCTAGGGTAGGCTAAGAAGTCTTCAAGAATACGCCGTAAAAATTTATTCATAATAGAAATATCATTCAAAACTGTGACTCTCATCCAAGACTTGGATAGTACGTCACATTGATACCTATCAACTTGTCATCGCCATTCACGACGTCCCTTACGGATATTCTGGCTTCGGTGTATTCCAAGACTTGGAAGTCACCAGCGAAAGGCTCAGGGCTCTTTACTTATAGCTTGATATGACAGTGATTAATGAAAGGAGTAGAGTGTAGTAGGCTGTAATTTCTGGTGAATTTCGGGGACAAAATTCTTAGAAGGAGGGGTGAATGTGACAACACGAGAATTTAGACAATTAATAAGATTCTTAATTGATTGAATAAAGGTTCAATTGTGACAAACGAGATTTTGTAAATTAATTTTAATATTTATTGGATTAGATAAATATTTATTGATGATTTAATTATTAGATTAAATAATTAATTCATGAAGTTGTGGTAGATTAATTTAATTATATGTGTTATAGTTATTAAATTAATGTGAAGAATTTTTTTATTATTCGAGGTATGTAATTATGTGAGCTTATTGATTTAAAAGAAATATTTAATAAGCCTAATATTATTTTAATTAATTTAATAATTAATTAGAGAATTAATAAATTTGACATAATTAATAAATGAGAGATTTAATTATGTTATTATCTGAATTTATGAGAAATTATTATATTTTATTTAAATTAAATGAAGTAAGATATTTGAATTAATGTGTAATTGGGTGTGACATGATTAAACTATATTATAAGAAATTAATTAAATTAAATGGGAATGTGCCTTTTAAGGCTAGCCAAACGGAGCCTTAATGGGAGTTGGGAGCAGTTAACCCATGATCGGATTAATTGACCTCCACAACTACGCTCAGTTTTTATAAATTATACGTCTTCTTCTTCTTTCATTTTTTTTCTAAGTCTAGCAAAGGAATTCACAAAGAGAATTAAGAATTTTTGAGAGAATTGTGAGTTGTGTGATTGATTGAGAAAGGTTTCATCTCTTCTAAATCTACACTACGCGGTGGGTAATCTCTTCAACCTAGTTTTTAGTTACGTCATTAAGGTTTCATGAAAATGGCTTTCAATTTTTTTGTTAAAATCTATGTAGTTGGAAAGAGTAATAATATTGTGTTTATATATGTGATAAGATGTTTTTATAACATGTTGTGCTATATATGATGGTTCCATAACATCAGTTTTAAGAAAATATATCGTATATTGTTGCTACAAAATTACATAGTATAAAAATATGGTCATATGGCCCTTATACACAAATTTAATACGTCAAACATATATTGTCTCATAAATTTTACACTTGTATATAATTATGCATCTCAAAACGAAGAAAATAAACTTCGAATGGACGGATTGGTGTTATAACGAAACCGTGGTGTTAATTTTTATGTTTCGTGTTCAAAACCATCAAGAACATCAAGAACAGTGAAATTACATGTTTTGATTATGTAAATCATGTGTTTTAACGTAATAAAATCATGCTAGAAAGTTTGAATAATGATTATGTGTATAAAACAATGTCTTGGTATGTCTAATTTCATGTATGGATAAAGAAAATTTGTAGAAATTGGCATGTTCTGCAATTTTTGCAAACTGAGATTCTGGTTCTCTGTTCTTTGTTTGCCATTCAAAGATGCCATGCCACAGTATGCGCAAGCATAAGAATCGCCGCAGAATTTGAAGAATAGAAACATGATTGTGTGCACAATACTTACTCTGTAGTTTGTTCAAGAATGAGCAATTTAGTAGTTTTATTTTAGGGATCGTGATTGCAACCTAATTTAATGAACATAAAAATGTGTTAGTCATATAAGGTGGTAATTAATTAGATCCTTAACATGTCAATAACACATTTATGTGTGAATTGAATTATTGAACGATAGTTAGCTTATTGTTCATAAAGTGTAAATTATGTGTCAATAAGTGTAGTAATTTGACTAAGTATGGTCATAATCTGAGTTAGACAAAGAGAATGAACTTGTGATGACTTGTTACGTTATAATTAACTGGTATTGTGAATATAAATGGTATGTAGTATTAAATCAAGGAACGTGTATAATTAACGTGTAATCTACGTACGAGGCAAGTTTCCTAAACCTACTCCTTATCATTATATAAGTTTATAAGTTATCTCTTCACATCGATCAAATTCTCGTTATTATTGATCAAGTCCATTTTGTTATATTAAAGTTTATTAATCTTTCAAAGTATGATTCTGTGATACAATACTTATTCTATTGTATATCTCTTGAGATTGTTATTCGATTTAAATATCGATTCTTTGTTGAACCTTGTTAGACTAGCGAACCCTTAATGATTCGGCTAGTCCATAGTTGATGAAGGTTCTAAATTTCAGAACCCTTGTTAAATTATCCAAACCAAACTTCCTTTGGTGCGGACTCTAACATCAAACTGAGATGAACAACCCTGTATAGGGGATTACTTATGTGTTAGCATTAAGATATTGTGCACAGTATGGTACTAAGGGCTGATCCCCCTAAGTACAAGAAGAAGAGTCAAAAGTCTTATGACTGTTAAAGGTTTCAAGTATAAAAACATGACAACCTAGGACATAGTTCAAGGTCTTATGACCCTCAGAAGTTCTTTTGATTCTTGTTATTCATTCTTTATTCAAAAGCCGAGTTTTCCTATTTCAGAAGTCTTTGATTCATTCGCATGTTATTATTTTATTGCTATATTGTTATACTTGTGGGAAATTGTGCTCACTCTTGCGTAATAATAACATTGCAGTTAAGAACGAAAGATCCGACGAGCCTTCCACTAGTAAAGGCAAGGGCAAGATTAACAAGTGATGAAGACTTGTTGTTTATGTGATTATGTATTTATGTTTCAAACTTGATGTTGTTTAAGACTTGTTATTTGTTTATGATTTCTCATAGAAGTTTAAGGTTAGTTTAACCTGGGATTGTATTTGTTACTATTCAGATGTTATAACCCCATAAGGGGAAGACCTATTTCTATCTATTGCATGGGTTGCATTTATTATGGGTAGATAGATAGATGATATTTGTACAGTGAACACCAAATCCCGCGGAAATGGAAGTACCCGGATTTGGGGGTGTCACAGGTTGGTATCAAAGCTGTAGGTTATGAACCTTAGGTGGGGGAACAACCTTAGGTAGTAGCCTTGTAGGAGATCAAGAACATAGTGATGGAAAACTCTTATCGAGTTCTAAGAAATGAATTCTTATTTCATTAAAGATAATAAAAGTCTTTATGTGCTCATGTGATAAACTTATGTGCTCGCGAGTATCGATTAGTAATATAAAACTTAAAACTGTGTTGTCAGGATGTCGGATGTTGGAGGAGCTAGTCGAGCTGAGGAGGAGGAACCCCGAGTACCTACGGAGGAGAAGCCCCTAGACATTCATGTCATCAGGGAGCAGTTGATACAGAGAGAGCCATCTCCGTTGATCACTGTTGTTGGTCAGGAGCATGAGCCTGAGACTAATCCAGAGGAGGATTCTGAGGAAGAAGAGGAAGAAGAGGAGTTCCCACCGAACTCCATCGATGCTGAGATGTATGATGCACTTTATGATTGTAACATAGAGTTACGAGACACTGTTCAAGAACTGAAGGAGATGACTATTATTCAGCAGTTTACCATCGAGCAGAAGGATAGGGAAATTGTGACTCTTCACACACGTTTGGGAAACGTGGAATGGGATTTGGTTCACGAGAAGGGTCAAACCGAGGAGAAGTCCGAAGAAATAGAGAAGTTGAAGAAGGAACTGAAAGAGAGCTCAGAAAGGCTAACCATAGCAGAGGAGGGCTGGGTAAGAGAGTCACGTCATGCTGATCTTGCAGAAGAGGATTGTCGTACGAAGAAGGCTAAGCTTGGGGAGACATACTCTACACTTCAAAATGCAATGGATGAGGCCCAGGATCGAGTTATGAGATACCCAATCCAGTTTGAAGGACTACCATCGTATATGCTAAATCACAGGGCGATGTCCCGCATCATGGAAGAGGAACGTGGCAAGGCTATACAGCGCCTTAACAAGCAGTGATAGGATTAGTTTAATTATGTGAAAACCTATCTGGTAGTTATAGATGTAAATTCCAATGTGTTTATAAACAAAGGAATATTTTAATGTTTTAAATCCTGTAGATTCTTTATCTCGGGATAGTTGATGTAAATAGCAGTGATGCTATCGTTTGATGTTAAACTTTCGATTTGAATAAATATCAGAGTTTAATGATATAATGTGTTAAATGATTATATTTAAATGTTTTAGTTGAGCCTTAAATGTTTAAGGGATTGAATAAAACTTAATAAGCGTATATTCTTAATAGAAATATGTCGCCTAGAAGAAGACAAAATCGTCAACAAGCTCAAGGAGAACTGATGAATAACAACAACGACGCCAATTCTAACCCTGTTCAGCAACTGGTGAATCTATTAGCTGGAGGAATTAACAATCAACCACAAGCTCCACCGAATACATCGTTCAAGGATTTCAAGGCGGTGTGACCGCCAGAGTTTAAGGGCTCCATAAACCTGATCAAAGCATAAACCTGGGTTATGGAGATGGAGAAGGTGTTTGATGTCGCCAGAATAAGAGAAGACCAGAAAACTGCATACGCAACATTCAATGCCAAAATCAAGCCGCTTATTGGTGGCGGTGTAAAAACAAAGTATGGGGAGGAGAAGGTGTGATAACCTGGGAGAGATTCAAGGAGATGTTCTTCGAGATGTATTTTCCGACCAGCTCACAGAACCAAATGGAGGTTCAGTTTCTGGAGTTGAAACAGGGGAATATGTCCATAGCAGACTATGCGACAAGATTCAACGAGTTGGCCAGGTTCGCCACATATCAAGTGCATACTGACGAGAGAAAGGCAAGACGTTTCAAGCAGGGACTGAAGCCCTGGTTGTATAGCAAGGTGTCAATGTTCCAATTGAACACTTTTGTTAGAGTGTTAGAGAAGGTCATACTCGCTGAAGGTGGAAACGATGCAGTAACTAAATATAATCAGGATCAGAAGAAGAAAAAGAATGAAAATAAAGGAATTAACAAGACTGGTGGAAGTAGCACGGGAGGTAGTAATAATCAGAAGAGAAAGTGGTCTGATAACTCATCAACTGGAAATCAACAAGGAGGGCAGAAGAAGAGAATCGAAGTGTGCCCAACCTACGGGAAAGCTCATCTGGGAGTTTCCATGAAGGGAAAACGAGTATGCTACAATTATGGTCAGGAAGGCCACATAGCACCTAACTGTCCTAACCTAAAGAAGGGTGCCTTCTTCACTAGTGGCTCAAAGGATCATCTTGCAAGGGATTATCCTAAGAAGGGATCTGGAGGGACAGGATCAGGAGGGAATAGAGGAAATAGCTGTGGAAGCACTCTGACTATCACGGGACCAACTGCAACAAACCAACCGACCGTCAGAACATTCAATGACGATCAAAGACATGCAATGCGCCTCGTGATGTGGTGTCAGGTATCATTCCGATCAATAAAGTTAATGCTTATGTATTATTTGATTCAGGTGCTACTTGTTCATTTATATCCGATGACTTTGTTAAGAACTTAGAATTGCTTAAGGATGAGTTAGAATACCCCATGAACATAGAAATTGCGAATAGAGAAATAATCCCTGTTAATTACGTACATAAGAACTGTAGAGTGGATATTAAGGGAAATATCATGAACGTAGATCTTATCCCTATTTGACTTGAAGAATTAGACGTTATCTTGGGTATTGACTGGTTATCCAATTATGGGGCTGTAACTAATTTCTAGAAGAAGCGTATTAACCTTATGACTCCATCAAAGGTTGTGTTTTATGGTAGCAAGTCGCCTAGACAAGCGAGTTGTCTGACAATGATGCAGGCTAGGAAGTTATTAAGACAGGGCTGTGTAGGATATCTAGCTTACATAGTCGACAGTCGTAAAGAGAATCCGAAAATAGAGGAGATACCAGTAGTGAGGGATTTCGCAGACGTATTTCTGAATGAATTACCAGGACTTCCTCCAGATAGAGCAGTTGAATTTGTGATCGATTTGGCTCCAAGAACTGCTCCAATATCGAAGGCACCGTACCGAATGGCACCGGTAGAGATGAAAGAACTGATGATTCAACTACAAGAATTACTAGACAAGAAGTATATCCAACCGAGTGTATCACCGTGGGGAGCGCCGGTTTTATTCGTGAAGAAGAAGGATGGGACAATGCGACTCTGCATCGACTATAGAGAACTAAATAAGGTCACGATTAAGAATAGATATCCATTACCGAGAATCAATGACCTGTTCGATCGATTAAAGGGAGCGGGATACTTTTTAAAGATAGACTTGAGGAGTGGTTATCATCAACTGAAGGTGAGACCAGAGGATGTACTAAAGATAGCGTTCAGAACACGATATGGTCACTATGAATTTTTGGTAATGTCATTTGGTCTAACGAATGCTCCTGCAGCATTTATGGGCTTAATGAATGGAGTGTTCAAGCCATTTTTGGACAAATTCGTAGTGGTATTTATAGATGATATTTTGATATATTCGAAAACCAAGGAAGAACGTGAAGAGCATTTGAGGGTGACGTTAGAGACATTGAGAAGGGAGAAGTTATATGCCAAGTTTTAGAAATGTGAATTCTGGATTGAAAGAGTACAATTTTCTTGGACATGTGATCGATAAGGATGAATTTGGTGGATCCTCCAAGGTCAAGCCGTGATTAATCGGGATCACCAAAGACGCCATGCGTCGAAAATAAGTAAGTTTTTCTTGGATTGGCAGGTTATTATAGAAGATTCATTCAGGACTTTTCCAAGATCGCGACTTCGTTGACAAATTTGACTAGCAAATCGATGAAATTTGTTTGGACGGAGAAGTGTGAGGAAAGCTTTCAAGAATTAAAGAAAAGGTTGAGTACAGCACATGTGTTATCTCTTCCGGATGATACAGGAAATTTTGTAGTTTATAGTGATGCATCACATAAAGGACTTGGTTGTGTGCTTATGCAGAACGGCAGAGTCATTGCATATGCGTCACGACAATTGAAGGATTATGAGAAAGGGTATCCGACCCACGACTTGGAGTTAGCTACAGTAGTTTTTGCTTTAAAAATCTGGAGGCACTATCTCTATGGGGAGAAGTGTGAAATATATACAGACCACAAGAGTCTGAAATATATTTTTACACATAAGGACTTGAACATGCACCAAAGAAGGTGGTTGGAGTTAATTAAGGATTACGATTGTGAGATTCTATACCATCCAGGTAAGGCAAATGTGGTTATCGATGCCTTAAGTAGAAAGGGTCGGGAGAAACTGATGATGTTGACCGCTCAGGAGGAGCTAATTTCAGCAATGGAAAAGCTGGAATTGGAAGTGAAGTATCCTATAGAGATTGATGAGAATCTGTTTCAGATGCAATCTGGTATAACTCTACTGGATAAAGTTAAGGAGGCTCAACTTCAAGATGATGAATGTAAAACGATGAAAAAGAAGATATCCAAAGGAACCGAATCAAGATTCAAGATGGATAAGGAAGGAATACTGAGATTTGAGAGCAGAATTTGGACACCGCCAGTACTAGATATTAAGGAAGAAATTTTGAGTGAGGCTCATAACTCACGATATTCGATTCACCTTGGTAGTACCAAGATGTACCAAGATCTTCGACAACATTTCTGGTGGCCAAATTTGAAACGAGAGGTTGCAGGATATGTTGCCAAGTGTCTGACATGTCAGAAAGTGAAAGCAGAACATCAGAGGCCGAGTAGGTTACTACAACCTTTAGAGATTCCGAAATGGAAATGGGAACATATTACGATGGATTTCGTGGTTGGCCTTTTGACAACTCAGAAAGGCTACGACGCAGTATGGGTTATCGTTGACCGACTGACAAAATCCGTACACTTTCTTCCGATCAAAATTAGATTTAACTTAGATCAGTTGGCAAGGTAATATGTGAAAGAGATTGTTTCGAGGCACGGAGTCCCGGTGTCAATTGTCTCAGATAGAGATCTGCGCTTTACATCGAATTTCTAGAAACGTCTACAGGAATGTATGGGTACACAATTGCGAAAGAGTACGGCATATCACCCTAAGACAGATGGACAGAGTGAAAGAATAATTCAGACATTAGAAGACATGTTAAGAGCTTGCATAATGGACTTTAAAGGAAATTGGGATGATCATCTATCGCTCATAGAGTTCGGTTATAATAACAGTTACCACGCTGGTATTGGCATGCCGCCTTATGAAGCATTATACGGTAGAAAGTGCAGAACTCCGCTATACTGGGATGAAGTTGGCGAAAGACAATTACTAGGACCGGAATTGGTACAGTAGACAGTAGAAATAGTCAAAGTGATCCGAACAAAACTGATAGCAGCTCAAGATAGACAGAAGAAATACGCCGATCCACACCGTAAGAATGTTGAGTTTGAATCGGGTAGTTATGTGTTCTTAAAGGTCTCTCCCTGGAAGGGAAAGATCTGGTTCAGAAAGAAAGAAAAATTAAGCCAAAGATTCATTGGACCCTTTGAGGTACTGCGAAGAATCGGAGAAGTTGCGTATGAGGTAGCCTTACCTCCAGCTCTCGAGAATGTCCACAATGTTTTCCATATTTCAGTTCTACGACCCTACAAACCCGATTACAAGCACGTGATTGAATATGAACCCCTACATTTTGAAAAAGACTTATCTTACGAAGAAATTCATGTTCAGATTGTCGACCGAAAAAAGCAAGTTCTAAGAAATAAAGTAATACCTTTTGTTAAGGTAATTTGGAGGAACCACAACGCTGAAGAAGCTACGTGGGAACTCGAAGAGAATATGATGAAGAATTATCCTTATTTATTTACTTAATTTATATGTAAGCGATTCTGGGGACAGAATATTTGTAAGGGGGGAAAATGTAATGGGACGAATTGTTTGAATCGTGATTCTGAGGACAAGAATCCTTTTAAGGGGGGAAAGATGTGACAAACGAGATTTTTGTAAATTAATTTTAATATTTATTGGATTAAATAAATATTTATTGATAATTTAATTATTAGATTAAATAATTAATTCATGAAGTTGTGGTAGATTAATTTAATTATATGTGTTATAGTTATTAAATTAATGTGGAAAATTTTTCTTATTCGAAGTATGTAATTATGTGAGCTTATTGAATTAAAAGAAATATTTAATAAGCCTAATATTATTTTAATTAATTTAATAATTAATTAGAGAATTAATAAATTTGACATAATTAATAAATGAGAGATTTAATTATGTTATTATAATAATTAATGAGAAATTATTATATTTTATTTAAATTAAATGAAATAAGATATTTGAATTAATTATAATTAGGTATGACATTATTAAACTATAGTATAAGAGATTAATTAAATTAAATGGGAATGAGCCTTTTAAGAATAGCCAAACAAGGCCTTAATGGGAGTTGAGAGCGGTTAACCCATGATCGGATTAATCGACCTCCACAATTGCGCCGATTTTTATAAATTATACGTCTTCTTCTTTTTCTTTCATTTTTTTTTTCTAAGTTCAGCAAAGGAAATCACAAAGAGAATTAAGAATTTTGAGAGAATTTGTGAGTTGTGTGATTGATTAATTGAGAAGGGTTTCATCTCTCTCTAAATCTACATTACGCATGAGTAATCTCTTCAACCCAAGTTTTTAGTTTACGTTATTAAAATTTTCATGAAAATGGCTTTCAATTTTTCTGTTAAAATCTATGTAGTTGGAAAGAATAATAATATTGTGTTTATATATGTGATAAGATGTTTTTATAACATGTTGTGCTATATATTATGGTTCCATAACATCAGTTTTATGAAAATACGTCGTATATTGTTGCTACAAAATTACAAAGTATAGAAATATGGCCATATGGCCCTTATACGCAAATTTAATACGTCAAACATATATTGTCTCATAAATTTTACACTTGTATATAATTATGCATGTCAAAACGAAGAAAATAAACTTCGAATGGACGGATTTTGTGTTATAGCGAACCCGTGGTGTTAATTTTTATGTTTCGTGTTCAAAACCTTCAAGAACAGTAAAATTACATGTTTTGATTTTGTAAATCATATGTTTTAACGTGATAAAATCATGCTAGAAAGGTTGAATAATGATTATGTGTATAAAATAATGCCTGGGTACGTCTAATTTCATGTATGGATAAAGAAAATTGGTAGAAATTGACATGTTCTGCAATTTTCGTGAACTGAGATTCGGTTAAAGTTCGCCACATGCATCATTACTTCACCGCAGTAGCAAAATCATGCCACAGCCAGCCCATGCCACACATGCGCCCAGTGTCCGTCAGTGTCAATTAGTTGGCAGTTGCAGCAAGGCCAAGAATATAGAGCTTGATGGTGGCATGCATGGCCACTCTGCATTGTTCATTGTTCAAGAATGAATGATTTTAGTAATTTTTATTTTAGGGACTGTGATTGCAACCTAATTTAATGAACATAAAAATGTGTTAGTCGTATAAGGTGGTAATTAATTAAATCCTTAACATGTCAATAACACAATTATGTGTGAATTGAATTATTGAACGCATAGTTAGCTTATTGTTCATAAAGTGTAAATTATGTGTCAATGAGTGTAGTAATTTGACTAAGTATAGTCATAATCAGAGTTAGACAAAGAGAATGAACTTGTGATGACTTGTTACTTTATAATTAACTGGTATTGTGAATGTAAATGGTATGTAGGATTAAATCAAAGAACGTATATAATTAGCGTGTAATATACGTACGAGGCAAGTTTCCTAACCCTACTCCTTATCATTATATAAGTTTATAAGTTATCTCTTTACATCGAGCAAATTCTCGTTATTATTGATCAAGTCCATTTTGTTATATTAAAGTTTATTAATCTTTCAAAGTATGATTCTGTAATACAATACTTTTTCTATTGTATATCTCTTGAGATCGTTATTCGATTTGAATATCAGTTACTGTTGAACCTTGTTAGACTAGCGAACCCTTAATGATTCGACTAGTCCATAGTTGATGAACGTTCTAAATTTCAGAACCCTTGTTGAATTATCCAAACCAAACTTCCTTTGGTGCGGACTCTAATGTCAAACTGAGATGAACAACCCTGTATAGGAGATTACTTATGCGTTAGCGTTAAGATATTGTGCATAGTATGGTACTAAGGGATGATCCCCCTAAGTACGAGAAGAAGAGTCCAAAGTCTTATGACTGTTAAAGGTTTCAAGTATAAACACTAGACGACCTAGGACATAGTTCAAAGTCTTATGACCCTTAGAAGTTCTTTTGATTCTTGTTATTCATTCTTTATTCAAAAGCCGAGTTTTCCTATTTCAGAAGTCTTTGATTCAATCGCATGTTATTATTTTATCGCGATATTGTTATACTTGTGGGCAATCGTGCTCACTCTTACGTAATAATAACATTGCAGTTAAGAACGAAAGATACGACTAGCCTTCCACTAGTAAAGGCAAGGGCAAGATTAACAAGTAATGAAGACTTGTTGTTGATGTGATTATGTATTTATGTTTCAGACTTGATGTTGTTTAAGACTTGTTTTTGATTTGTAGATGTTTAAGGTTATTTTAACCTAGGATTGTATTTGTTTATTCAGATGTTAACCCCATAAGGGGAAGACTTATTTCTATCTTGCATGGTTTGCATTGTATTTATGGGTAGATTATAGATGATATTGTAATGAACACCAACCCATAAAATGAAAGACTTATTGTCTATCTAATAAGACCTGACATGAAATAAGTTTGATTTCATTTATTAAAGGATTTGTAGATAGATAGATAAGACTTATATGGTTTGTATGTGAACATATCCAAATCCCGAAATTGAGGATTGATCAGATAAGTTTAACATTAGCAAACCCTAATGTTATGATAAGAACTTCCTAAACTCTAACCGAGAATTTCAAAACCCTAATTGAGAGCTCAAATGCTAAGTATAAAGACTTAAGGGTTTAAAGATATGGGATATATGTGAAAAGACCAAATTACCCTTTAAATTATAGGGGATATTACCAAAATACCCTTTGTAGGTGCGAAATGACTAAAATACACTTTTACTTAAACTTTAACTAAAAGATTTCTCCAAATCTTGGCGAGTCATCACTTGGATATTGCCATATGCTCTAAATCTTCTTAAATCAGCCAATACATGCCACCTACACAATTCTTATACAATGAATCAAGAGATAAAAGATTTAAAGTAAGAAAAATCTTACTTTACTTCTAATTTAAGCCAAGACCATTCTCTCTCTAAAATTTTGAAATATGGGAGTGGAAAAGTTAAGACAATATCATATCTTAACTCTCCAAGATCAGATTCAAGGATTTAAGTTTTAAAGGTATAAACCCTAAATCTATGTAGATCTTTAAGATTTATGTTAATGATGTGTTTATGTGTTTAGATTAGTGTTTAAGGATGTTATTTAGTGATCTATGATGTTATATCATAGATCCATAACATCTAGATGCAAGAAAATAGGTTTTTAAAAAATTGACTATGAACCCTTGTTTTGAGGTCTGACAACCCTATGTCAAGGCCTCTAGATCTTTGTGTGTTAGATGTTAGGTAGGATTGATGTTATAGAGTTTTTCTATGTCATGAGGAGAGTAGACTGGAAGTGGGATAAAGTCCATACCATGTCTACATCTCAAGATATTGATGGTCAAACATGGTTGACAGAACACAAAGTCTGGAAATCTGGGCAAACCCAGAAACCAAGGTCTATCTGACAAGATATTGCAAGCCTCTGATCTTGCAGTTGTTAATGTTTTAGGCCATGTTGATGTATAGGTTTTGTAGTTTGAAATATGGACTACCAATCCATGCCATTAGAATACCCAGATCATGAACAGAATCAAAGTTATGGATGGTCAAACAAGGGTTGACCAACTGCCTGATGAAATTTCTGGAAAACCCAGAAACCTTCAAGAACAGTTTTCTGACAAGCTTTGACCGGGCTAGATCTTTCATCTGAGATGTTGTTAAACTACAAGAATGTGTTACTTTTGTACCTTGACATTTCTACTACAAGATTGAACCACATAAACACACTAAGTGAGCCCAGAATACTTGATATGAAGATCCAAAAGTGGCACCTTGCACTGTTCTTCATTTCTGGGTAACCCAAAAAATGAAGAACATGTCTGACAAGATCTTTGATGGTATATAACTTACTGATATGGTGTAGTTTGACACTGTTATTAGTTTATGATTGTAGTATTACATTAATACTACAACACTAACACCATTACCAGCCTAGAAAACATCAAGATCAAGGATGTGTGTGGTCAAACTAGGTACCTTGCACACTGGGTTTGAATGTTCTTGAATGTTCAAGAACACCTATAGCGACAGTTTTGTCGCTATAGACACCTTTACTGAAAGTTTTTATATAAATTAATTATTTTGATTAAATAATTAGAATAAACTGATTAATAATTATGAAAAATTCATAATTAATTTGGAAAAATTATTCTAAGTCATAAAAATAGATTTTTAATAATTTGAGATATATTTCATTAATATTTTAATTTATTTAAATATTAATGATATTTATTTTATTTTATTATTATATTAAATAACTTACTTTAAAATGATTTTATTATTTTAAAATCATTTAAAATATATTAAAGCATTAGAAAATATTTTAAGTTATTTTTAATGACTTTTAATACTTTGGGATGAATTTTATTAATAATTTAATATTAATGATAATAAATTTATTTAATAAAGGTATTAAATAAATTATAGAAAATAGTTTTAATGTTTTAAAAATCATATAAAAATGATTTAAGGGTTTTCAAAAAGTTTTAAGTTATAAAACATAATTTTAATATTTTGTAAAGAAAAACAATAATATTTTAATATTAATGGCGCTTATTTAATAATGGTTTTAAATATTTTAAAATTATTTAAAGGCGATATTAAGGTATTAAAATACTTTGAGATATTATAAATAACTTATAATATTATGATATGTATTTCATTAATATTTGAAATTAAATAAATATTAATGATAATAGAATTATGTGGTATTTAAATCATATAAATATGATATTAATGATTAAAAAATCATTATAAATGATAATAATTATTTGAAAATTATTATGAGCTTTTGAAAAATGTTTTGACTAATTAATAAATTATCTAAGATAATTGTGAAGCGTTTAAGTAGAGTCTTATTGATAATAGGCTCGATTATTATCCGATTAGGCAATCGAGGTGTCGAAATAGTATCGAACTCAACTCAGACTAAGATAGTTTGACTTGATACTAGGTCTTACGTATTTTATTGACTGATAGGATTATGTGGTAATGTGTTTAGGTTATTTTATAACTGTAATTAACAGTATTAACTGTGATGATATTATTCTAATTGGGAGATCGATATTATTAATATTAGGTCTTTAGATGAAGCTAAAATAGACTGCGTAGCAGTAGTCGACGATACAGGCAAGTTTCCTAACTCTAACTCGAGTTATATTTTTGTAAAGTATGCTAGTGATTAATCATTGCTGATTATATCACGTCTATGATTTGTTGATTCGCAAGTTGTGTATGTTGCATATGTTCATCAAGTATTAAAGGCTAATCACCTTCATTACCATTTGGTCCAGTTGATTCATTCATGTTCATTATTGGCCATTCATTTTTATTGTTTAGCTCGGTCGTTTAGTCATGAAAATTGATTCATGTTATTTCATAATTGTTATATTGTTGAAAGTCAGTCAGCTTATTGTTCATTCTTTTCAATCATAATATATCTTTTCTTTGAACTTAAACTTACTGGGCAAACTTGTTGCTCACCCTTGCTATATCATGATAAACATTGCAGATTAGGACGAATACATCAGATACAGGTGAAGGCAAATGACAGTGTATGTCGGATATGATATTGAATTCAGGTATAAGTTAAGGTTATCGACCTTGGGGATTATGTGTAAAGTTGAGTGTGGTATATATCTTCCACAAAAGTTATAGAATTATTATAACAGGTTCGTGGTGATTTGTACCCGAATTTGGGGACGCTATAGTTGGTATCAAAGCTATAAGCACAAATGTTGCGAAGAGCCCCAAGCCTTTTGTTGGTGAAGTCCCTATAAGGGAAAGCACCAAAGCCAGACTTTCCGTAGGGGACACCGAGCCAGTCGATAGCAAATTGATATGTATCACTGTGAGGTGCTATGAGTTGGAAGTACCATAAGCGTTATAGTTGGTATCAAAGCTGTAGGTTATAAACCTTAGGTAGGGTTACCTTAGGCTAATAACCGCAGTGGGATGAGGATAAGGACTAACTCAAATAGAGTTAGCGCATCGACAAGATTCAAAGATGAATCTCGGCAAGTTATAAAGATACGAAGTTACCTAATTCTGATAATAAAGATAAACAATAGTAATGAATTGATAGAGTCTAAAAGGCTAAAAGTATACGGGGAAAGGAGATCCTAAAACAAAACAATCATAACATAGAAATGAATCATAATATAATACGATGAGACCACACCGTGATCTAATAAGGTCATAGCAGGGAGGAGGATCAATCGAATGATTAAATATGTTACGGAAAAATTGTTGTGTGTCAGTTGTACTATGAATTGGTATTGTGCTAACTTAGAAAAAGGGTTGGGGTGATGCAATAAGGATTAAACAAAATTCGTATGGAGTAAGTATGGAACTAAGATTATGTAGGATTTTAATTGAGGACGCATGTCAGCAGCTGAGTTTTATGATTCCTTGTATTGGTGGGGAATTTGTGCTTGGTTTTAGAACCACTTAGCTTCCTACTCGATATAGTGGGTAAGTTGAACAATTCTTTGTATGGACGGGGAATTGTCCTTGGTGTAACAATCACTTAGCTTCCTATATTGATTAGTGGTTGAGTTGACCAATTCTTTGTATGGGCAAGAGATTATGTTTGGTTCGACGACTACTTAGCTTCTGGTAGTGATAATCATTGAAATGTTTATGTCGCGTTATTTGATATATTCGTGTTGAGAAGGTGATTCTTTTCTCATGTGTATAACAGACATGTAGAGGATAGGTAGAGAATATAAGGTTAGTTACGAGTTCTTAAAACTCATACTTATGGTAAGTTCATGACTCATAATCATATGGTATTTTTTGGAACCCCTTAGCGAATGGACGCATATGGTTTGACTAAGATAAGTTCTTAAACTTATATTATTGTGCCAAGTTCATGAACTTTCAAAGTGTGGTAAGTTTGATGAATTATACTGGGTATAACTAAGTGTGAATGGAGTATTGAGGATAATAGGAATAGATAGACTGATTAAACAATGCATCATCAGTGGAAGATTAGGTATTTCAAATCTTCTAGCTATGCTAGACTTCGAAATTTTTGACATAAGGCAAAATTCGCACTGGTGTGCTTTTAAAAAAAAGAAAATAAAAATTGATAGAGTAGTAAATGTAGAATTACTTAGTGTTGAATTCGATCTATAAATCGTTGTTCCACTATTATATGATGTGTTATGACAAAGTCACACCATGACGGAATCCTCAAACGGGCTGTTAACAAAGTACGGTATCATGACGTCATAAAAATATTTTTGGAATTTTAAAGATAATTAATTGCCAACGGCGTTCTGCCTATACATGTTTCGATTGAAATTGAATTATTAGTATGAGTCTAAGCTATTTGATTCAGCTAGACCAACGTTTATGAAAATTCAAAGCATTCTTTGAAATTTTCCCGAACCAAATTATTTTGGTGCGGAATCCTATGATAAGACTGAGGTAAACATCCCAAAACTGGGAAAACTTTTGTGCACCCAAGGCAGATATGATGAACGGAAAAATCGTTCTAACAAGAAGTACTTGATCAGTACAGGGCATAACAGGCTAATCACCCACCTTGTCCGTAAGTCATGACGGTTTGTGGATGAATTTCTGTATAACCTTTTCGAAAATGGAAAAATGAAAGTTCTTGGTCTATATGACTCCTCAGAACGATTTGAAAAGTTTAACTCTTGGGATTGATGTTTTGGGTAGCATATGATGATGTGAATGAAAGGAGTAAAGTGTAGTAAGCTGTAATTTCTGGTGAATTTCGGGGATGAAATTCTTAGAAGGAGGGGTGAATGTGACTACCCGAGAATTTAGACAATTAATAAAAATCTTAATTGATTGAATAAAGGTTCAATGATAAGATCTAGACAGAAAATAAGATATGGATTTCAAATATATGTATAGGATTTGTAAGGATTTAAAAAAATTTGTGATAAGACTTATATGGTTTGTGTATATGATTATATATCTGTACAATTTATGGTTAAGGATTGAGGATTGATCAAATAAGTGTAACATTAGCAAACCCTAATTTTATGATAAGAACTTCGATGTTCAGTTAGTAAACCCTAACAAACTGTTACAAGCCCTAATTCCAATTCTGGAAACCCTAATTTCAGTTACGGGAATCCTAAACCCTAACCGGGAATTTCAAAACCCTAATTGAGAGCTCAAATGCTAAGAATAAAGACTTAAGGGTTAAAATATATGGGATATATATGAAAAGAACATATTACCCTCAAATTTTAGGGGAAATTACCAAAATACCCTTAGTAGTTGCGAAATGACTAAAATGCACTTTTACTTAAACTTTAACTAAAAGATTTCTCCAAATCTTGGTGAGTCATCACTTGGATATTTCCATGTGCTCTAAATCTTCTTAAATCAGCCAATACATGCCACCAACACAATCCTTATACAATGAATCAAGAGATAAAAGATTTAAAGTAAGAAAAATCTTACTTTACTTCTCATTTAAGCCAAGATCATTCTCTCTCCAAAATTTTGAAATATGGGAGTGAAAGTGAGTGAAATGTTAAGACAATATCATATCTTAACTCTCCAAGATCAGAATCAAAGATCAGATTCAAGGATTTAAGCTTTAAAGGTATAAACCCTAAATCTATGTAGATCTTTAAGATTTATGTTAATGATGTGTTTATGTGTTTAGATTAGTGTTTAAAGATGTTATTTAGTGATCTATGAGGTTACATCATAGATTCATAACATTTAGATACAAGAAAATAGGTTTTTAAAAAACTGACTATGAACCCTAGTTTTGAGGTCTGACAGCTATATGTTAGAGCCTCTAGATCTTTGTGTGTTAGATGTTAGGTTGGATTGATGTTATAGAGTTGTTCTATGTCATGAGGAGAGTAGACTGAAAGTGGGATCAAGTCCATACCATGTCTAGATCTCAAGATATTGATGGTCAAACATGGTTGACAGAACACAAAGTTTGGAAATCTGGGCAAACCCAGAAACCAAGGTCTATCTGACAAGATATTGCATGCCTCTGATCTTGCAGTTGTTAATGTTTTAGGCAATGTTGATGTATAGGGTTTGTAGTTTCACATATGGTTTACGAATCCATGTCATTAGAATACCCAGATCATGAACAGAATCAAAGTTATGGATGGTCAAACAAGGGTTGACCAACTGCCTAATGAAATTTTTGGAAAACCTAGAAACCTTTAAGAACAGTTTTCTGACAAGCTTTGACCGGGCTAGATCTTTCATCTTAGATGTTGTTAAGCTACAAGAGTGAGTTAATTTTGTACCTTGACATCTCTACTACAAGATATAACCACTTAAACACACTGAAGATCCAAAAGTGGCACCTTGCACTGTTCTTCATTTCTGGATAACCCAAAAAATGAAGAACATGTCTGACAAGATCTTTGATGGTCTATAACTTACTGATATGGTGTAGTTTGACATTGTTATTAGTTTGTGATTGTAGTATTACATTAACACTACAACACTAACACCATTACCAGCCTAGAAAACATCAAGATCAAGGATTTGTGTGTGGTCAAACTAGGTACCTTGCACACTGGGTTTCAATGTTCTTGAATGTTCAAGAACACCTATAGCGACAGTTTTGTCGCAATAGACACCTTTACTGAAAGTTTTTATATAAATTAATTATTTTGATTAAATAATTAGAATAAACTGATTAATAAATATGAAAAATTCATAATTAATTTGGAAAAATTATTTTAAGTCATAAAAATAGATTTTTAATAATTTGAGATATATTTCATTAATATTTTAATTTATTTAAATATTAATGAAATTTATTTTATTTTATTATTATATTAAATAACTTACTTTAAAATGATTTTATTATTTTAAAATCATTTAAAATATATTAAAGCATTAGAAAATATTTTAAGATATTTTAATGACTTTTAATACTTTGGGATGAATTTTATTAATAATTTAATATTAATGATAATAAATTTATTTAATAAAGGTATTAAATAAATTATAGAAAAATAGTTTTAATGTTTTAAAAATCATATAAAAATGATTTAAGGGTTTTCAAAAAGTTTTAAGTTATAAAACATAATTTTAATATTTTGTAAAGAAAAACAATAATATTTTAATATTAATGGCGCTATTTAATAATGGTTTTAAATATTTTAAAATTATTTAAAGGCGATATTAAGGTATTAAAAATACTTTGAGATATTATAAATAACTTATAATATTATGACATACGTATTTCATTAATATTTGAAATTAAATAAATATTAATGATAATAGAATTATGTGGTATTTAAATCATATAAATATGATATTAATGATTAAAAAAATCATTATAAATGATAATAATTATTTAAAAATTATTATGAGCTTTTGAAAAATGTTTTGACTAATTAATAAATTATCTAAGATAATTGTGAAGCGTTTAAGTAGAGTCTTATTGATAATAGGCTCGATTATTATCCGATTAGGCAATCGAGGTGTCGAAATAGTATCGAACTCAACTCAGACTAAGATAGTTTGAACTTGATACTAGGTCTTACGTATTTTATTGACTGATAGGATTATGTGGTAATGTGTTTAGGTTATTTTATAACTGTAATTAACAGTATTAACTGTGATGATATTATTCTAATTGGGAGATCGATATTATTAATATTAGGTCTTCAGATGAAGCTAAAATAGATCTGCGTGCTTGATAATGACGATCTGAGTAAGTTTCCTAACTCTAACTCGAGTTATATTTTTGTAAAGTATGCTAGTGATTAATCATTGCTGATTATATCACGTCTATGATTTGTTGATTCGCAAGTTGTGTATGTTGCATATGTTCATCAAGTATTAAAGGCTAATCACCTTCATTACCATTTGGTCCAGTTGATTCATTCATGTTCATTATTGGCCATTCATTTTTATTGTTTAGCTCGGTCGTTCAGTCATGAAAATTGATTCATGCTATTTCATAATTGTTATATTGTTGAAAGTCAGTCAGCTTATTGTTCATTCTTTTCAATCATAATATATCTTTTCTTTGAACTTAAACTTACTGGGCAAACTTGTTGCTCACCCTTGCTATATCATGATAAACATTGCAGATTAGGACGAATACATCGATATCTGAAAGAAGGCAAATGACATTAATATATTGGATATGATATTGAATTCAGGTATAAGTTAAGGTTATCGACCTTGGGGATTATGTGTAAAGTTTAATGTATAAACAATTTATGTTTATATCTTCCACAATAGTTATAGAATTAGTATACCAGGTTCGTGGTGATTAGTACCCAGATTTGGGGATGCAACAGTTGGTATCAAAGCTATAAGCACATCGAAGATCCCCGAGCCTTTTGCTGGTGACGCCCCTATAAGGGAAGGCACCGAAGCTAGACTTTTCAGGGGGACGCTTGCCGATTCAGAATAAATTGATATGTATCATTTGTGAGGTGCTATGAGTTGGAAGTACCATGAGCCTTATAGTTAGTATCAAAGCTGTAGGTTAGAAACCTTAGGTAGGGTTACCTTAGGCTAATAACCGCAGTGGGGTGAGGATAAGGTCTAACTCAAATAGATTTACCGCATCGACAAGATTCAAAGACGAATCTCGGTAAGTTATAGAGATACAGAGTTACCTAATTCTGATAATAAAGATGAACAGTAGTAATGAATAGATAGAGTCCAAAAGACTAAAAGTATATGGGGCAAGAAGATCATAAAATAAAATGATCATTCATAGAAATGAATCATAAAATAATACGATGAGACCACACCGTGATCTGATAAGGTCGTAGCAGGGAGGAGGATCAATCGAATTATTGAAAATGTTACGGAAAAATTGTTGTGTGTCAGTTGAACTATGAATTGGTATTGTGCTAACTTAGAAAAGGGTTGGGGTGATGCAATGGAGTACGTATGGAACTAGGATTATGTGGGATTTCAATTGAGGACGCATGTCAGCAGCTAAGTTATATGATTCCTTGTATTGGCGGGGAATTTGTGCTTGGTTTTAGAACCACTTAGCTTCCTACTCGATATAGTGGTTAAGTTAAACAATTCTTTATATGGGCGGAGAATTGTCCTTGGTGTAACAATCGCTTAGCTTCCTATATTGATTAGTGGTTGAGTTAACCAATTCTTTGTATGGGCAGGGGATTGTGTTTCGAGGACCACTTAGCTTCTGGTAGTAATAATCATTAAAATGCTTGTGTCGCGTTATTTGCTATATGCGTGTTGAGAAGGTGATTATTTTCTCATGTGTATAACAGATATGTAGAGGATAGGTAGAGAATATAAGGTTAGTTGCGTGTTCTTAAAACACATACTTATGGTAAAATCATGACTCATAATCATATGGTATGTTTTAGTACCCCTTAGCGAATGGGCGCATATGGTCTGACTAGGATAAGTTCTTAAACTCATATTATTGTGCCAAGTTCCTGAACTTCCAAAGTGTGGTAAGTTTGATGAATTATACTGGGTATAACTAAGTGTGAATTGAGTATTGAGGATAATAGGAGTAGATAGACTGATTAACAATGGATCATTAGTGGAAGATTAGGTATTCCAAATCTTCTAGTTATGCTAGACTTTGAAATTTTGGACATCAAGCTAAATTCGCGCTGATGTGCTTTTAAAAAAAAAGATGATAAAAATTGATGGAGTTGTAAATGCAGAATTACTTAGTGTTGAATTCAATCTAAAAATCATTGTCCCACTATTGTATGATATGTTATGACAAAGTCACACCATGACGGAATCCTCAAACGGGCTGTTAACACAGTACGGTATCATGACGTCATAAAAATATTTTTAAAATTTTAAAGATAATTAATTGCCAACGGGGTTTTGCCTATACATGTTTCGATTGAAATTGAATTATTGGTATGAGTCTAAGCTATTTGATTCAGCTAGACCAATGTTTATGAAAATTCAAAGCGTTCTTTGAAATTTTCCCGAACCAAATTGTTTTGGTGCGGAATCCTAAGATAAGACTGAGGTAAACATCCCAAAACTGGGAAAACTTTTGTGCGCCCAAGGAGGAAATGATGAACGGAAAAATCGTTCTAACAAGAAGTACTTGATCAGTACAGGGCATAACGGGCCAATCACCCACCTTGTCCGTAAGTCATGACGGTTTGCGGATGAATTTATGTATAACCTTTTCAAAAATGGAAAAATGAAAGTTCATGGTCTATATGACTCCTCAGCACGATTTGAAAAGTTTAACTCTTAGGAGTGATGTTTTGGGTAGCATGTGATGATGTGAATGAAAGGAGTAGAGTGTAGTAGGCTGTAATTTCTGGTGAATTTCAGGGACAAAATTCTTAGAAGGATGGGTGAATGTGACAACCTGAGAATTTAGACAATTAATAAAAATCTTAATTGTTTGAATAAAGGTTCAATGATAAGACCTAGACAGGAAATAAGATATGGAATTCAAATATATGTAAAGGATTATTAAGGATTTTAAAAAAATTTGTGATAAGACTTATATGGTTTGTGTATATGATTATATATGTTTATGATAAGACTTATATGGTTTGTGTATATGATTAAATCATTTCGGGGATAGACCTAAATTTTTGGATTTCTTTTGAAGAAGTTTTTTTGGTTTGAATGACGAATAGACTTGGTGGGCTATAACTCATTTTTCAGCCAACTCGTTTTACAAAGTGAGGTTTAGGGTCATGCATGGGGACGAATAATAATATAGAAGAGGATAAACACACTTCTCTCTCTCTCTCTTTTAATATATAATATTTATTATTATTAATTATTACAGATGTTATATAGGAAAAAAAAAGGTACTCATTCCGTCCCCAAAATAATGATGACTTAAATGACAAAATAATTGCCCTCAAAAACATGTCTAAAGTGTTATAAAAGATTAATAATATTAAGAACAAAGATGATGATTAAGGGAGAAGCGCATTCTGATTTCATATATATATGTTGTAATTGTATATATCTCTAAGTCATTCTCTTTATTATGCTACTATTTATGGTACAAGAACATCAATACTAAGATGTTACAAAACTCAAAGGCCATGAGTTTTATAACACAATGGGAGTTTCAAAATCATTACTGTAAGACCCCGAATTTTATGAAATAAAAGTATTCAATTTTTTTTATAATTATTATTCAGTAAATGGTTAAATTGATAAAAAGTTAAAGTTAAGGGTGATATATGTAAAGTTTACAAATAAGCAAGTGGGTATAAAATAATCATTTTTTTCAGGGAATATTCGTTTGGTCGTGAAATATTCTTCATTGTTTGGGAATATTAAATTTACAGTAGCATTATATTTAGGGCCCCATAACGTAAAAAAACTGTCGAATAAATAAAATGACAAGAATGAGTTTTTATAAATAACGGCATAGTTGTTACTGTTAAAACTGTTGGAATACCCGGTGGTTAAAATACAGTAATAGGCGGTGTTGCACAGTAGCACATGGTTTTGCACCAATTATTGATTCTTATGTAAGAAGGCATTACTCAATAATTATTACAGTAATTACTGTTCAATATTTTATTTTATTGATTCAATAATTGCTAAGTTGATATTTTATATTATTATTGTTTCAATAATTGTCATTGCACAGTATTTCCTATTATCAGATCAATAATTAATATTATTTGAGTAATATTATTAGATAGCATTATTGACAATGTCTAAGGAATTTCTGTCTAGGAGAGGTTATTTAATTGCTTGGCCAAGAAGGAGAAATCTTTACCTAAGGCCCCTCTTTCACGGGACGACACAGTTGTCATTATTGTGATTCTGTAATATTATTTGAGAATAATTAATTACTGATATATATGATAAGGAAAATATTTATTTTATGTGGATATAAATGGAAGAATTTTTAGAAAAGTGATAATTGTTGAAAATTGATATTTTATCTTTTCTGATAAAATAATTCATTCAAATATATTATTATATTACATTATGAATATATAATGCGATAATATAATAATATAATAATGGTGATATTTTTACAATGAATGCGTGATATATGAATAAATGAGGAGAAAGAGTATTTTTATTACAATAAATGCTAAAAACATGTTAAACATGTTGGTGGACCCTATTTTTGACTAAAATTTGATTATAGCTTACAAAATCATTCGTATGTGGATTTCGGTCAATTTCTGTTTAGAATTTGGAAAAACTTAAAGCTACAAAGTTGTAGAGAATTAAATTTTTTATGGAATGGACATAAGAGTCGAATTTTTTTGATAAAACGCTATTTATTATGAATTATTGAAGTTCTGGATTATTGGGTCTGAATTGATTTTGTTACAAAAAATATTTAAAATATGCTTTTCATGTTGGTGGGCCCCACTTACATGTGTAAAATTCTAAATTCAGATTTCAAAGTGTACGTATGATTTTTTAATATATATTATTAATTTATTAAATTTTCTGCTTTGATGTTCTAAGCATTTTCCTATAAATAGGGTGCTTGAGTTAGAATTAAAAATCACACCAGAAACTGAAGTTTTCTCTCTCTATATTATCGAGCGTATTTTTATGAGTATTTAGATATCTTGAGTGTAGCTATACGGTGCAAGTTTTCTTCAGCGTTATAACCGATATTCCAGCCAGAAGTGTTATTCTTTTAAGGTAAGGGATATTGTCATTATTATGATAAGGGATGGTAAGAAATAGTAAGGGATGGTAAGGGATGTTATTTTTTTCATAAATGATATTATTTACTTTAATATCATTATACCGAAATATTGATATGAATTTTATTGTGAAACTTTATCTTTTCGTGTCGGGGTTACTATTCACGTATACAACACTATTCATGTATATAGCACTATTTACGTATACAACACTATTTACGTATACGATACTATATACGAATATGGGGTACTATTCATGAGTTATTATTTACCAGTTACTATTCATGAGTTACTATTCACGGGGTACTATTCATGACAAAATTGGTTTCTTTTTCTGACCAAATTATCGTTGATTTATGAATCTTACTCTTGGAATTAAATTCATGTTTTGATCATGTTGTTTTTATTATCATATATAACATTTTTATAACCCTGGTGATGGAATTTCTCGTTCACTTGAGTGTAAAGATGGGTAAATTATTGGTATGATCGTGACTATGGGTTCTCTTTGGCCAGTAGTGCAAAGATGAATTGTTGACTAGTATGATCATGACCATTGAATTTATAATTGAATATCTTTAACTTAAGTGCAAAGATGAATTGATCAACATGGTTATAATTATTGTTTATATAAATTCTGAAATGATTATATATTTCTTTGGGATATTAATATCTTTGGCCCGTAGAGGAAAGATGACATGTTGTTGAATATCTTTGGCCCGTAGTGCAGAGATGACATGTTGTTGAATATCTTTAGCCTGTAGTGTAAAGATGAACTGTTGATGAATATCTTTGGCCCGTAGTGCAAAGATGAATTTATTAGTATGATTATGAACAAGAAATGTGATTTGGTATAACCATGATCTTTGATATTTTAGGTAAAGACAGGTGATGAAAATTATCTTCATCCTAGGTGCGAAGAGGAATTTAGAATCATAATTATGATTATGAGTTATTCAAATGATTGTGGATAGGAACTGTTGATTAATGTTACAGGGATAAAACATTATTGGTGGACTTTAAACATGGAGAAGATAATAGACTTTATGGTCTATTTGACTCTTCTAATGGATTGCTCATTTCGCTGCAACTATGGTTGAAAATTTTTATCATCTACCATATGTTTTAAATCTCTGATTTATTACTGACGAAGGCTATTGATAATTTAATTATCTTTAGTCGTGATATTCTTTACTGGGCTAGTTGTGCTCACCCTTTTGTTTCACAATTCCTTTCAGGTAATAAGAGTGTAGCTGGGTCGAGCGGGGGTAACGGGGGAATAGAACGATGGTCTATAGCTATTGAGGTTCTCCCTAAACAGTATGGAAATGATTTTATTATGAATCTATGATAAGTGTGTCATATTTTATTTGTCATTTAACAGTTGATTTTGGTGAACCGAATAGGGTGAGGTAAACCCAACGTTGGAAGGGTGTTTTGCCACTATCATACAAGATGTCTAATGACCTACGACTTCGTGTTATCATAAGACAGGGTTGTGCACATCCAATTGCTGATTATATCTATGAGCACTACCTATATAATCTTGGAGTTTGGTTGAAATATAATTCTCAATTTGAGACAATGAAGATAATTATATGTCAAGAGGAGACTCACCATTGAAAAGAACATGATAGCAATTTTCTCATTTTTCTTTGGGGTTTATTGGGTCAACCAAGGATAATTCTTGAGTCATATGATATCTATTATAACTTAGATGCATGGCCTCCCATGTACGAAGGTTTCCTTGAGCATTTTCCAGATATTTTAATTTCTAAAACAGTTATTGATTGTACCTTTATGTAAGGTATCAATGTGAGGTGTTATCCAAGTAAAGGGATGAGAGTCATAGTTGGTATTAAAACTCACAGTATATGTGTTGTCGTATTTTGCACAACAATTGTAATAAAAAGTTGTAGTTATTTTCTGTACCATGTATTTGGCGACTCAGAATAGGTTGGGTGGATTGGATAATCAAAGATATGGAGAATGAATCTAGACATCCATTATAATATTTTATAACGCTCCCCCTTGGATGTCTATTGTATAGCCATACGCATTGAAAGTTGCCTCATTAAAAACCATACCAAGAAAAACCCAATGGGAAAAAACCTTGGTTAACGAAAAAAGAGTGCAGCGCGTATTAGCTCTCCCTCATGAATGTATCCTTAATTCCTTTAGCTGTCGCATTCCAATATTGCGACGCAATCCTTCAAACATTGCAGTTGGTAATGCTTTGGTGAGCAAATCTATTAGATTTTCAATTGAGCAAATTTGCTTAACATCAATGTCACCACACTTATCAAGGTCATCTGTGAAAAAGAATTTCAGTGAGATATGCTTTGTTCTATCTCCTTTGATTTATCCTCCTTTTAATTAAGCTATACATGCAACATTGTCTTCATACAGAAGGGATGGAGTTCTTTTGTAGCAATTTTCTAAGAATATGCCTCGTTAAAAACCTTACCAAATAAAAACCCAGTGGGAAAAATTTTGACGAAGGAAAAGAGTACAATATTCTTGTATAACTTCTAGTGCCTTGGGATTGCCTCATTAAAACCTTACAAAGGAAACCCAGTGGGGAAAAAAACCTTAGCGAAGAAAAAAGAGTGCAATCAGCACATATCCTTTTTACTCCCCTTCATAAGTACATAGAATTTTCATTGTTCGTGGTAAAAATATCATTAAGTCGAAGCATGCCAATATTGTGCACCATCTTCTTCAAAATTGTAGTTGATAATGACTTAATGAATATATCAACCAAATTATCACATGATCATATATGTTTGATATCAATATTGCCATTCTTCTGGGGCTCGTGTGTATAAAATAATTTTGGTGCAATATGCTTGGTTTTATCACCCTTTGGATAAAATAATCCCAAATCAATAGTCTCACGAAGATAACGTAAAATATATTTAATTTCATTACAATGTCTTTGAGTTGGTGCATAACTATACATTGCTATTATGTTAACTACAAATGCTATATCAGGTCTTGTCAAATTTGCAAGATACATCAAAGTACCAATTACATTAAGATATAGTACTTCATGAAAAAAACACTAATTTCACGAAGATATGTTACTCAAGACCAAAAGTTTCTTCATCATTTTCTTGTGGTCAAAAAGGATATTTCTTGATATCGAGTGACCAACCCATCATTGGAGTACTTAAAGGATTAACATTATCCATGTAAAGTTACTTCAGAACTTTTTCTGTGTATGTTGATTGATGAATAAGAATTCCATAGTTCAATTTGTAGGCTAAGACAAAAATTTGTCTTACCAATATATTTCATCTCAAATTTGTTATTTTTGTCGACTCTTCTGGAGCAAGATCTTTCATCAATAAATACAGTAATAATAGCAAATCCATATTATGATTTTTTGATAAAAATACATGCACAAATTGGATTATTCTCATATCCTTCTTTCAAAAGATATCCACTCAGGTGATTATACCATAATATGCATCTGGATTGTTTTAACCCATATAAAGAATCTTTGTAGCTTGATAGAATACATACTTCGATATATAAAATTTATGCTTCAGGCATTTTATATCCTTCAGGGATTTTCATGTAGATATAATTATCTAATGATCGATACAAATATGATGTAACAACATCCATAAATCGCATATCCAAATTTTCTTTTTCTACGAAGCTAATTAAAAATCCGAATGTAATTGAGTCCATTACAGGAGCATATGTTTCTTCATAATCAATATTAGGTCTTTGCGAGAAACCTTGTACTACAAGTTGCGTTCTATACCATATAATTTCATTTTTCTTATTTCGTACAAATACCCATTTGTATTCAACAGGAATCACACCTTTAGGTGTTCGGGCTACAGGTCCAAAAATTTCACGTTTACTTTGTGAATTTAGTTCTACTTGAATCGCCTCTTTTCATATTAGCCAAATATTTCTACATTCATCAACGATTTATGGTTCATATACATGATCAATACTTCTGGTAATATCAAGAACAATTTTATACGAAAATATGTTGTTGACAACAATTTTATTTCTATCCAATATATTCGTCTCCTGTATATATATAATGTATCGATATCTCGTTATTTTTAGGTACCTGATCCTCTTCATGGGATAACTCTTCAAGATTTTTATTTACAGGAGATTTTTGTTCATAAGTTTTGGATAGATCGATAAATTATGTAGCCTTTTTCATGGGTATAACCTCTTTATAGGCTGCAACTTGTTTTTCTTGTACTTTCTTCTTCTGGGAAATTTTATTTTTTAACAATGATCATTCTTCCACGTTTTAGGTGTGACTTTGATTCACTTTGCTACTATATTAACTGATTGTATTATAGGGATTTCAGTTCCTACTAGATTATTAGCAACTAGAATGTGAGATATCACTATTTTCTTATTATCGGTGAATACTTCTGGTAATTGATTTACAATTTATTGCAAATGAATAATCCTTTGAAGTTCTAGTTCATATTGATTTGTATAAGGAACAAGATTAAATAACGTTGAAACATTCCAATTAATCTCCCTTCGTGCTTCAGGCAATGATCTCACGTCGTGCTTCAGGCAACGACTTTTCTCCCCCTAATGGTGGGGAGACTATTAAAATAACAATCCTCAAAATATACATTAAAAATATCACTCTGAATTCTTTCTTAGAAAGATGAACACCAAATAACAATATTCAAATGTGATATTTTGATATAATCAGCAGGTAAAGGAATCTTCTGGTTCTTTAAGGGATGTTCATGGGAGTTTTCAATAATCCAATGCATCATTATTGATCCTAGATGATCATGCCAAATCATAAAAACATTTGAATTCGAACACTTCTGGTGTATTGCACACTTCTGGTGTATTACAACATTTGTTTCAACTATTCTCATTTTAGTATAATATAACCCAGAATAAAAAATATACAGTTTTTCTAATATAAGCTTCTAGCCCCATACTATTGAAGTAATATAAAGAAATTCTTCACTGCCTTCAATATTGGTTTCAATATGATAACCATTATAACGTAAATCCTTAAATCTGAGCAAATTTCTGCTTGCCTCATCAGAATATAAAGAATCATCAATACAAAGTTTTGTGCCCTTTGACAACATTATAATCGCTCTTCCAAAGACTTTAATTAAGTTTGATGAATAATCACTCTTCAAGAGTTTTCAATTATGTTTGATGAATAATCGTTCTTCTAAATTCTTTAATTAAGTTTGATGAGCTTCTGGCCCATACAACTTCATATATGCAAAACAAAAATTTAACTTTATTACTTGAAACATAAATAAAACATATAATAAAATTACTTATTATAATGTCATAATATAATGAAATAAAAATAATTAATTGATATTAAAATTTCTATCAACATATCATCAAGAAAATCATAGACATCAAAATTAGTTATATCCACTCCATTTGAAAAGTCAAAATAATTCATGGGATCTTCAGGATTATTATGATCAATAAAGTTTATTTCAATTTTATTTCCTTTTCTTTTATGGAGTCTTGGTACAGATTTATCAAATATTTAGGAGTACGATGGGTACATTCCATTTTCTATATTGATTGTTCTTTTCACTTCCACTACCACAACCACAATCATAATTTCCTCTATGATTATTGTAGACACTTGAAATTTTCTGCGCTCCTATTACTAACATTGCAGGAGGGTAGATTTGTCTTTTGGAGATAACCCTGGAAGACAGCTTAAATCCATTCCGGATACTACCGAAAGTTTAGTTCCAACCCGGAACACAAACCGGGAACATCAGTTCCAACTTAGAACACAAACCGAGAACATCATCTCAAACCCTGGAACACACACCGGGAATGTCATTTCCAATCTCGGAGATAACCCCGAGATATCCAGATCAAAAGACCGGCAATAACACCGGAGGAACAGCCTTACTCTCAAGAATAACACCGCTGACGCTGCCGGTTCCAAATTCCCAGACAACACTCGAGTAACAACCCCATCCTTGGTGATAGCCCCAAGAGATGCCATTGCAGTTCCGGCGATAACCCCGGAAATGCTTGTTTCAAACATATGCAATCATCTTCAACCCCAGACATCCTGTCAAGGCACACACACCTTAGACCCGGAGTTAACAAATGAGCAGACAGGAACACCCACAGATGATAGTGAGACAAACAAACAAGCAGCAGTCCAATCTCAGATGTAACCCTGAGCAACGTCTGCTTCCGCTTTAAAACCAAACCGATAATAACCGGTGAGGAGTCACAACGTTATCTTACCATCTCAACAAGATGATATCGCGACATACCAACAAGTAGTCCAATCTCAGCTGTAACCCTGAGCAACGTCTACTTTCAACTCAAACCGGCGATAACCCCGGCGAGGAGTCAAACGTCATCCTGTTCTTTCGACAATGGCACGTCGTCTCAACACTTCATACATATATACATCCAACAATGTCCCACAAGAATCGAGGATTGACAATCCCCAGTGACTATTATGCGTGACAGTACTTTGGATAGAATTTGAAGCTTGAAGACCATGGGCATAGACCCCTCTTCCTGACTTCGTACAACCTCTAATCCATGTCATTGCGTAACTCTTGACACAAGCGGTCCGAAGATGGTCAGATATACCTCGTTTGGATGCTCAGATTGAAGTTCTGCAAGTTCGAGCGGACATTAAAGTGCATGAGTGCGCGTACTACGAGACGACGGGACCCGCAAGGCTCGAATGCATCACGACCACCAGCAGCAGTATAATCTGGGTCGCCATGCAGTGTACTGTGGCCATCCGTCTATATATACAAGCCTTGGGGTCAGCCATTTGAGAAGAAGAGAGAGGGAAAAAGGCGAGGAAGCCCTGTCCATTTTACTCTGCATACACATCTTTTGAGTGTTTCCTCATTTTTAAACACTAGTTAGCTCAGATATAGCTATCTTTTATCCGGCGGGAGCTGAGTGTTTATCCATTTAAAGTCATAGAAGTCTACTTTGGCAGCCCACTGTAAGCCTTCTTATATTCTATAAAGCCTTCTTCTAATATTAGCACACACTGTTATACACATTGAGAGTCGTGTTGTGTGCGTTTTCCCGGACTTCGGTCCGTGGTTTTCATTTCTGTCTGTATATATATACTTATATATGTATATATTTTATATATAGACTAACATTATCGAGTTATGCCTCGATTGAGCCTGAACTTGATGCGGAAGCGTTTAATTGCTTATATATATATATATATATATATATATATATATATATATATATAAGCGTGGTCGACTTTATCGATGAGCCTGGATTTTATATCCGGTGCATTTAATTGCTTTTATATATATATAAATATATATATATATATAACTGTTGTCAAACATATCTGATGAGCATGGATTTACATCCAGTGTGTTTAATCGCTTATATATATATATATATATATATATATATATATAATTCTTTTACATATCCGATGAGCACGGATTCACATCCGGATAATTGTCATCGGACATATCAGATGAGCCCGGATTCACATCCAAATCGTTCGCTTATATATATATATATATATATATATATATATATATTTACATTTCACAGAAGTTCGAGTTCACTTACATTGGCCTTTTACAACTTTAATTTACATTCTGTCCTGCCTGGAGTTTACTTCGTGGTAGTTGATCGCTTTTACAGCTTTATTTACATTTTGTCCCGCCTGGAGTTTACTTCGTGGCGGTTGACCATGTTTATATATATATTTACAGCTTTTACATATATATATATATATATATATATATATATAACTGCTTACTGCTTTCCCTATAAATTGCAGTATCATGTGAGCCTAGGAATCATGTGATCACAGGTTCAGCTTACTTAATCTAGATTCGGTTCCAATGATGGACATTTTTCAACTGTAAGCAGCCTGTACATTATTTTACAGTGTCTGAATTTCCTTGGATGGCTGTCATGCCCATGAGGAGTTCAAAGACGGTTTGTATATTATTTTCTAGAGAATGCTTCGCATCTCGAAAATAAAAGCAAACAAAGTTTCTAACATTTAATAATAAAATTAAAGTATGAAAAGGTCTCAATTCCTATTGAGCATGTGGTTTGAAAACCTCTTTTTACAAAACGTCATTGCTATATCATGGTTAAAACTGAATTTTTCTATAAATTCAAACCCTTTGTATATAGGTGCAAACGAGGCCTCGCACTACTTTCAAATAACCGCACATTGATCCACACACACACACAAACACACACATTCGTATAACAATTTCTTTGAAGAGTGGCGGTCACCGTGGTAACACGGATGTCGGGGGGTGCCTAACACCTTCCCTCCGCATAATCAAGCCCCGGACCCAAAATGAATCTCGGTTTCACGCAGACTGCCTAGCGTTGTCAAATCACTAGGTCAATGTGCAAACCTTTTTCGGTTGCGTTGGTACAACCAGTTAAATACACCAACTGGCGACTCTTAAAGTCAAAACATCGACATTATACATGTTGGACCTTTTTCACTTGTTTTTTCAAACAAATCTCACATTAACATGAGAACACCAAAGAACAAGTAACGAAAAGGGACACTCAAAAATCCCGAAGTCGACAGGTGGCGACTCTGCTGGGGATTCCAGTAAGAGGGCTTAAGCCGCTATTACAAGCTTTTTAAAATTGTTATATGCTTGTGTGTGAATGTTGCATTTATATTTCTGATGAATGTATACGAATGCATCTTTATTTACTGCACTGCTAAATATCTATCTGTGATATTAGTGCTTCGCACATGTCATCATTTTTGCATAAACGGTGAGACACGTTGTATGTGAATGTATGTTGTGTGGTTCCTCCATCAGGAGGCTATCCTGTTGGTGTTTTATTACTGGACTCGTGGGAAGAATAATTCCCCGGGGCTCAGGAAAGGCACCACCCAGATTCGCTCCAGTTGAAAGACCGGATTAACTTCCTGTCGAGTAAATTGCGATGATCTGGGAACCTTCATGCCAAAAAGCTGCGAGAAAAACCCTAAGATAGGTCAACCTCTGATAAACTAAACGCGGAGGAAAGTCTCTTCATACTTTTTATTTTCAATTACTTGTAAATGCATTTACTTGTTTTATTCCATGTTCATCCATATGTAATGGAAAATATGAAGAATAATTGTGCATGCATAACATGTTATCAATTAACAACCGGTTTTGCAGGACAAAATTCCTAAATGGACATGTTATGATAACATTTACATTACCCTAAGACTAAACTATGTAAGTCTTTTGTAGGGAAGCAATTGGGCCTGTTACCCGCTTAAAGTCCAAAAAGGCCACAGGCCTACAACCAATCATGTCTTCTTCTCCCGATCTAATCTTTGTTTTTCTCGTGAAGAATTTGACGGATTGAGTAAACAAATTACAGACTTGGTCGTTCTACTGAAAGAATTGCACCAGTCCACTCAGGGTACGAAGATACCTACACATACAGAATCCTCTACACAAGGAGGAGTTCAAGGGCTGGAAAAAACAATTCCGAACATCGCTTGGATACGACCAACAAAGACCACGAAAACACCCATCTCAAAGGAGATCCGCATACACCGTGATATCGGGAAGAAGGTCCTCCAAATGGAGGAAACCATCCACGTTCTCAAAGGATTGGAACACATGGCGTTGTTTCATATACGAGACCTTTGCATATTTCACGGTGTTCAATATCCGAGAGAAATTCAAGACCCTGATTTTGAGAAATGTGATGATTAGGGATCCTTATACACATTTAAAGGTGTTCATTGGAGAACTTGGGTCTTACGTAGAAAATGAAAAGCTCTGAATGCAAATTGCTTGAAAAATTCCATTGGAGAAGCCCATTCATGGTATACCAGATTAGACAACTCAAAGATCCATAGTTGGGAAGAGCTAGCTCACGCCTTCCTCACTCAATACAGTTTTCAGTCTCAGATGGCTCCTGACCAGTACCAAATTACAAAGGTTAAGAAACAGTCTAATGAGTCATTCAGAGTGTGACGCCCCCAAAATTAGGTATACATCACCCATCTTGGGTCGCCACTTACATGGTACAGAATTTAAATACAACTTACTAACATAACTGTCGTGTACAATACGACATAAACTGTGAGTTTAAATACAAATATAGTCTACTAGATATTATACAAACTCAAAAAGGAGTCCTCATTACAATTATTATCACACTATTTCACAGAATAGTGAGGACTACTAATGCTATCTTCAGGACCATCACTCATTTCCCTGACTCGTCCCAGCTATATTCTCATTTACTAAAGAGAACAATGAAAGAAAGGGTGAGCTCAACTAGCCCAGTAAGAAATATTATGACTAAGATAATGCAGAATAAATTATCAATAGTCTTCAACAATGTTAAACCGATAAAATACAATGATAAACAACCGGTTTAAGCTGCAATGAATATCAATCCATTAAAAGAGTCAAGTAGAAAATAAAGTCTACTATCTTTTAGGTTTTAAAGGTTTTTCATCATCATTGTTATATGAGACTCGACTTTAATAAATATTCCACATCATCGAATCACCCCTCGCACTACTGCCAAGGATATTCTTTAGTATCACGACCACAATTATTCATGCACTTTACGGGCCAAGAATATTTGTGTATTCATTAATGGTCATGATCATGCCAACAATCGTCCATCAATGCACTACGCCAATCGAGGATTTTTACCACATCATTTGTAACATTACGGTCATTATTACAACCCGAATAGTCTCTGGTCATAATCATACCAAGTCCATCTATGCACTACAGAGCCACGATGACTTTAAAAAAATATAAACATGAGGATGATGACAATGATATAAGAATTCAATAAAACAAGTTCAAGAATTATTTTATCCAGAATTATTAACGTCCAAATTATCAACATGATCTTGTTTTGTAGAGAGTAAATTCAAGAATGATCGGAAGAATATTTTCATGAAAATATCTTTGGATGAAACGCAAATATCAAGGATATTGCACTAATTTCATGGAGTATAGAAGTCAAAGTTTTAACCAACCGGGTATAATAAAGAATGGAATAACAAAAGAAATCACCATGCATGCGATAGACCGCATACGCATGTGTTATTCCAAGAATAATAAAGAATCGGAACGAGTCGTGAAATTCACACTTGCGGGGATGTTCCAACGAATAATAAAGATGGAACCAGATCCGGTGTAAAACACACGAGATAGGATATTCCAATGAATAATAAAGATTTTAACCGAGTCCTGTAAAACACATGCAGACGAGGATGTTCCAACGAGAATAATAAAAAGCGGAACCAGTCCTGTAAAACACATGCATGTGATGTTCCAACGAATAATAATAAAAGATTTTAACCAGTCCTGTAAAACACACGCATGTGATGTTCCAACGAATAATAGAAGAATGTCACCAAGTATAGGGTAAACTCATGATACTGAGTTATTCCAATGAATAATAAGCAATGGAATAACAACAGTTCTCTTCATGAATAAGAAAGAATAACACCCTTACATTTGGTAGGAGATTGAATACTACAAAGCGGTGTAGTAACAAAATACTCTTCTTCTTTCTCTCTTATTCTCTCTATACTTTCTCTCTCTATAGCTTGAATGAATTAAGTGAAAATAATGAAGCCCTAGGCCTCTATTTATAGAAGATTTCTAGCTTAGCTTTTGTCGTATATGAAAAGGCAAGTGGCTTGACGAATGGTTTGGCGCTTTGTAATGTGAAACGACAAGTGGTTCGGCGCTTTTGTAATGTGAAACGACAAGTGGTTCGACGTCTGGTAAAGGTAATTACTATCAACGAAGGTAAATACTATTGACGAAGGTAAATACTATTCACAAGGGTAATTACTATCGACGAAGGTAATTACTATTGACGAAGGTAAATACTATTCACAAGGGTAATTACTATTGTGAAGGTAATTACTATCGATTTAAGAGAGACTCTTAGATGATGACATATGAGCCCCCATAAAATAATCAAACTTACCACAAATCATTTTTTCATCAACACATATTTAATCTTTCAACAATTATTAATCATTTATAACTTGTCGTCTCAATTATTGATTTAATACTATAACATATTATCTGATGATAATCTTGTGACAATAATTCAATCAATAATAAGAGAGATATGATGCAACAATTCTCAGAGCAATAATTGAGCATAGGTGAGTGACTTCTCACGTAAGCATCAATAATCAATACCGTGTGTCTTCTTATGCAACTACGCCAGCATATTCTTAGTACTTTTTTACCACCGGGTAGTTCAACAGGTTTTAACGGTAACACCACCGCCGTTATTTTTATAAAATATTTTTGTCGTTTTCTCAATCCGACAATAATTACATTAATAGGGTCCACCAATGATTGAGCCATTATGACGAATATTCCCTAACAAAAGAATATTCCCGAATTAAACGAATATTTTATAACAACTTGCATACTTTGCAAAATTTATAAATATTACCCACAACTATAACATTATATCAAATTTATTCCATAATATTCAAAAATAATATTTATAGAAAAATTCATCTTTATTTATAAAAGTTGGGGTCTTACAACCTCCCTTCTTATGAAATTTAAGCCCTCGAAATTAGGGTACGATACTGGTATGTTGAAGAGGTAAGGATACCTTGATTTCATTTCGCATTCTAACTCCCAAGTCATTTCCTCAACATCGTGGTTCCTCCACAAAACTTTGACTTGAGGTATAACCTTGGAGCATAGAATATATTCCTTCTTATCCAAAATTTGAACAGGGAACCTCTTCATACGTCAAATCTTCCGCTATTTCGTCCGGTTCTAACTCAATAATATGGTTCGGTCTTTCACATATTTACGTAACATAGATATGTGAAAAACGCGTTATGAACACGAGACATATTTGGCGGTAAAAGCGAGTCTATATGCCACGCTTCCTACTCGATCGAGGATTAAAATGGACCGATGAATCGAGGGTTAAGTTTTCCTCTTTTCCAAATCTTGTAACTCCTTTCCATGGAGCAACTCTTAACAACACATGATCTCCTATATCGAATTCCACGTCCTTTCGATGAAGATCGCATAACTCTTTTGTCGATTTTGTGAGGTTTTTATCGTTGTCGATCGTTTGAATCTTTTCCGTAGTCATACGTACCAACTCCGGTCCCAACAACGTTGCTTCACCCACCTCATCCCAAAGATCTTCGGAGAACGACACTTTCTTCCATACAACGCTTGATTGGAGCCATGTCAATACTTGCTTGATAACTATTGTTGTAGGAAAACTCCACCAATGGTAAGAACTTGTCCCAACTCCCTTGAAATCAAGGACACGAGTCTTAATAGATCTTCAAGAGTTTGAATAGTCCTCTCCATTCGTCCGTCTGTCCGTCGAGGATGATATGCCGAGCTAAATCGTAAGTCTGTGCCCATAGCTTTTTGCAAACTAACCCAAAATCGTGAAGTGAATCTTGGGTCTCGATCGAGAAACTATAGATACTTAGATACCATGCGGTCTTACAATCTCGTTTATATACATACGAGAAAGACGTTCAAGTGTATAAGTTTCTCGATATCGGTAAGAAATGAAGCGGACTTTGTCAATCTATCAATAATTACCCAAATCGCATCAATGCCTTGAGAAACCTTAGGAAGGCCGTGAACGAAATCCATGGTAATGTGCTCCCACTTCCATTCTGGAATTTCAAGTGGTTCTGCAATGGACCTTTTGGTACTTGATGCTCCGCTTTAACTCGTTGACAAGTTAGACACCTTGAGATAAACAATTGCTATCTCTCTCTTCATATTGCTCCACCAAAATGTATGAATATTTAATATCATGATACATTTTGGTACTCCCGAGATGGATTGTAAATGGTGTGTTGTGCGCCTCCATCATGATATTATACTTTAAATCGTGGTCGTTAGGAACACAAGTCCGGAGTTGACTCAAGTATTCCTTCTTCATCGATTCTTGCTTCCTAAGCGTAGCACCTTCTTGCACTTTTTTCCTCATACGCATCGACTCCGTGTCTGTAGCTTGAGCGACTTTAACTTTATCGATTAAAGTTGGTTCTACTCGTATACTCGCTTTCATCACATGCGTCCCCTCGAGTCTTTAACTCTATCTCCATCCTTTGCAAGTCACACAAAATGGGCTTTTGCGTTGACAATATCGCTTTTCGTGCTTGCATATGATTTTCTACTCAATCGTCGGCTACCACATTCGCTTTTCCAAGATGGTATTGGATGGTATGATCATAATCTTTCAGCAGTTCAAGCCAACGTCGTTGTCGCATGTTGAGTTCCTTTTGAGTGAAGAAATATTTGAGGCTTTTATGATCCGTAAAGATCTCCACTTTCTCCCCATACAAGTAATGCCTCCAAATTTTAAGTCAGAAGATAAAAAGTCGCCAACTCTAGATCATGAGTAGGATAATTCCTCTCATATTCTTTGAGTTGTCATGAGGCATAAACTATAACTTTTCCATGTTGCATAAGAACACATCCCAACCCTTTGCCCGAAGCATCACTTGTAGATGACAAATCCTCCGAGCAGGATGGTATTGTCGAACAGTCTTGAAATAAGTCTCCTCTTGAGTTCTTGAAAACTCGTCTCACATTCTTCGCTCAATCGAACTTTGTATCTTTACGAGTCACCGAGTCGATGGAATAGCGATTAGAGAAAATCCTTCCACGAATCTCAGATAATAACCAAATTAAACCGAGAAAGCTACGTACTTGGATCATCGATTTAGGTTGTTCCCGACTTTGAATAGCTTCAATCTTTCTTTGGGTCAACAGATATTCCATGACTTGATACCACGCGCCCAAGAATGCTACTTCTTCGCGCCGTAACTCGCATTTCTTCAACTTGGCATAAAGCTTATATTCACGAAGCTTTTGGAGTGTCGACCTCAAGTGTTGCTCATGATCTTCACGACTTTTGGAATAAATAAGGATGTCATCAATAAAGACGACCACAAAGTGATCTAAATATTCCTTGAATACTCGGTTCATCATATCCATGAAGAAAGCGGCGGAGCATTAGTCGATCCAAAGGACATGACTAGGAATTCATAATGCCCGTCTTAGAGTTACGGCCGTCTTTTAGAATGTCGTGGTTCTAATCTTCAATTGGTGATATCCGGAACGAAGATCAATCTTTGAAAAGAATTTGGCTCCTTGCAATCGGGTCAAACGAGTCATCAATACGTGGCAATGGATACCTATTTTTGATGGTGACATGATTGACTCCAGATAATCAATACAAAGTCGCATACTCCCATCTTTCTTCTTCACGAATAGAACAGAGCACCCCAAGGAGAAGTACTAGGGCCGAATAAAGCCAATGTCTAACAATTCCTGCGGTTGGGTCTTTAACTCCACGAAGTTCAATAGAGCCATTCGATATGGGGCTTTGGAAATAGGTTTTTGTCTTAGGGTTCAAGGTCGATACAAAATTCAATTTCACGCTCGGGGGTAGGCCAGAAGTTCTTGGGAATACGTCGAAATTTATTAACAATAGGAATATCGTTTAAAAGCGGCGTATTTTATTTAAATCAGTAACATGAGCTAAGAAAGCTTGACATCCGTTTTTCAATAAACGAATAGCTTTATGGCTTAAGATGGCCGTGATTGATTTTAATGGTTTGGTCGTTTGAATTAAGCATAATAGGTTGATTAGGAATATGAAAGCTAACAACCTTACGAAAAACAATCAATTTTTGCATGATAAGTAGTTAACCAATCAATCCTAGAATCACGTCAAATGCAAGTATTTTAATGAAATAAGATCGACGGGTAATGTGAGGGTGCCGATTTGAACCAAACAAGACTTATAAACGAAGTGGATGTAATGAAGGTTTCTCCCAACGGAGTTTCCACAGATAAGTCAAAGTCTAATTTCTCCGGAGTCAAATTTAATCGATGAGCGCAAGTAGGAGAAATAAAAGAATGGGTAGAACCGGTATCAAATAAAGTATAGACTTCATTAGAGTTTATGATAAGCTTACCCGTGATGACCTCATTCGGATTCCTTGCTCTTTGGGAGGTCACAACAAACGCTCTCCCTTGCACTACCGATTTTGAATTTTCTGGGATGGCCTTTGGTGCCTCTATCCTAGCTGAATTTGTCTTGATGGCAACAAAAATCGAGCTAAGTGACCTTCTCTTCCACAATTATAACATGCTTTGGACGGCATGACGCAGTTTGAACTGATGTGTCCCTCTCCTCCGCATTTGAAGCATATGATAGGTGGTCTTTCTCCTTCCTTAACAATGGGTGCTGGTGCTGACGTCTTTCCACCATTGTTGAATCTCCGTTTCTTGAAATGTCCATTCTTATTGTTTTGTACGATTACCATTTGAAGTGGTTACCATATCGGCTTTGTTGATTCCCTCCACGCTTGTTGTCACCGCTTGATGACTACTCTCATTTGTATTATAATTTTGCTTACCGCTTCTCTTTTAGTTGTGTTGACTCATTATCGCGTTCCACTAATCGAGCCCTATTTACAACATCCGAATACAAACACGCTTTATGAGAAATAAGATGTTGGCGTATCTCGACTTCAAACCTCTTAAAAACATTCGCGCCATTCTCTCTTCATTATCCACCAAGTGGGGCGTAAACCGTGATAACTCCGCAAATTTTGCCTCGTATTGCGACACGGTCCATATTGTTTTGTTCCAACTTGATAAATTCCACCTCCTTCATGTATGGCGAATACTTTCGGAAAGTATTTGTCGTTGAACGACTCTGGAACTTCTCCCAAGATATCTTGATCTGAAGAGGTTGAGTACGTTTCTGGACCGATTCCCACCATAATCCGCCTCTCCGCATAACATAAAAGCGTGAAGGAACCTTTTGCTCCTCGGAGAATCCCAAGACATCAAATATCTTGGTAATCTGCTTTATCCATGCTTCCTTGAGTATGGTTTTGCTCTCCCTTAAACTCCGGTGGGTCCCAGCTCCTTGAATTGTTTAGCGGTGACCGCCTTGAGAGAGTTTCGTGTTTCCACCTACGTTTTGGGCGAGAGTCGCTCTACTTTCTTTGTTGCATAAATTGCATAAAGCCTCTGAACATTTGATCATTCATCATTTGGTCGGTGTTGTTGTTTTGCGTGAGGATTGTCGCCTTCACGATGCACATTATCCTCGATTATTGATATGTGGTGAATCAACGATCGTCTGAGCTCCATTGCTATTCTCAACATTCTCGGATGTCATTTTGAATCTTGCCACAAAACAAAAGGTTAATTGACATGTAACAAATTATCCCTATCTTCCGACCAACCAATAAAATAGCACGTAAACTTAGGTAGGTCATACTAGCGAAGGTATTCCCGTCTCTCCCCTCCTAGTACTATTCTCACATCTTAGCCAGGATCATATCCTAAGCTCGATATACCAATGTGACGCCCCCCAAATTAGGTATACATCACCCATCTTGGGTCGCCACTTACATGGTACGTAATTTAAATACAACTTACTAACATAAGCGTGTATAATAATCGACATAAGCGTGAGTTTAAATACAAATATCGCCTACTAGATATTATACAAACTCAAAAGGAGTCCTCATTACAATTATTATCACACTATTTCACGAATAGTGAGGACTACTAATGCTATCTTCGTGACCATCACTGCGTTTCCCACTAAGTCCAACTATATTCTCATTTCACGAAGAGAATGAAAGAAAGAAAGGTGAGCTCAACTAGCCCGATAAGAAATATTATGACTAAGATAATGCGAATAAATTATCAATAGTCTTCAACAATGTTAAACCGATAAAATACAATAGACAACCGGTTTAAGCTGCAGCTGAATATCTGATCCATTAAAAGAGTCAAGTAGAAAATAAAGTCTACTATCTTTTAGGTTTTAAAAGGTTTTCATCAACTTTATATAGCCGAGACTCGACTTTAATAAATATTCCACATCATCGAATCACCCTACACTTTTCTGCCCAAGGATATTCTTTAGTATCACGACCACAATTATTCATGCACTACGGGCGAGAATATTTGTGTATTCATTAATGGTCATGATCATGCCAACAACTATCCATCAATGCACTACTGACCAATTTGAGGATTTTTACCACATCATTTGTAACATTACGGTTGTGATTACACCGAATAGTCTCTCGTCATAATCATACCAAGTCCATCTATGCACTACAGAGCCACGATGACTTTAAAAAATATAAACATGAGGATGATGACAATGATATAAGAATTCAATAAAACAAGTTCAAGAATTATTTTATCCGAGAATTATTAACGTCCAAATTATCAACATGATCTTTGTTTTGTAGAGTAAAATTCAAGAATGATCGGAAGAATATTTTCATGAAAATATCTTTGGATGAAACGCAAATATCAAGGATATTCCACTAATTTCATGGAGTATAGAAGTCAAAGTTTTAACCAACCGGGTATAATAAAGAATGGAATAACAAAAGAAATCACCATAAATGCGATAGATCCGCATGCAGACGAGTTATTCCAATGAATAATAAAGAACGGAACCAGTCGTCGGTGAAATTCACAAAGCGGGGATGTTCCAATGAGAATAATAAAGATGGAACCGGATCCGGTGTAAAACACATGAGATAGGATATTCAATGAGAATAATAAAGAAGCGGAACCAGTCCGTAAAACACATGCATGTGATGTTCCAATGTAATAATAAAGACGGAACCAGTCCTGTAAAACACACGAGGCGAGATGTTCCAACGTAATAATAATAAAGATTTAAACCGTCCTGTAAAACACATGATGAGGATGTTCCAACAGAATAATAGAAGAATGTCACCAAGTATAGGGTAAACCACATTATACGAGTTATTCCAATGAGAATAATAAGCAATGGAATAACAACAGATTCTCTTCATGAATAAGAAAGAATAACACCCCTTACATTTGGTAGGAGATTGAATCTGCGGCGATTGTAGTAACAAAATACTCTTCTTCTTTCTCTCTTATTCTCTATACTTTCTCTCTCTCTATAGCTTGAATGAATTAAGTGAAAATAATGAAGCCCTAGGCCTCTATTTATAGAAGATTTCTAGCTTAGCTTTCTTAGTGTGAAAAGGCAAGTGGCTTGACTATTTGGTTTGGCGCTTTGTAATGTGAAACGACAAGTGGTTCGGCGCTTTGTAATGTGAAACGACAAGTGGTTCGACGTCTGGTAAAGGTAATTACTATCAACGAAGGTAAATACTATCGACGAAGGTAAATACTATTCACAAGGGTAATTACTATTGACGAAGGTAATTACTATATGACGAGGTAAATACTATTCACAAGGGTAATTACTATTGACGAAGGTAATTACTATTGATGAAGAGACTCTTAGATGATGACATATGAGCCCCCATAAAATAATCAAACTTACCACAAATCATTTTTTCATCAACACATATTTAATCTTTCAACAATTATTAATCATTTATAACTTGTCGTCTCAATTATTGATTTAATACTATAACATATTATCTGAGATGATCTTTGTGACAATAATTGAATCAATAATATAAGAGATATGATGCAACAATTCTTTGTAGCAATAATTGAGCATAGGTGAGTGACTTCTCACGTAAGCATCAATAATCAATACTGGTAATGTCTTCTTATGCAACTCACAGCGTATTCTTCGTACTTTTTACCAACGGGTAGTTCAACAGTTTAATGGTAACACCACCGTAGTTATTTTTTATAAAATATTTTTTGTCGTTTTCTCAATCCGACAATAATGAATTACATTGTGGGGTCCACCAATGATTGAGCCATTATACGAATATTTCCTAACAAAAAAAGAATATTCCCAGAATGACGAATATTTTATAACAACTTGCATACTTTGCAAAATTTATAAATATTACCCACAACTATAACATTATATCAAATTTATTCCATAATATTCAAAATAATATTTATAGAAAAATTCATCTTTATTTATAAAAGTGAGGGTCTTACAGAGAGTATGCTTTCGAAAGGTGGAGGCGCTTTATCGCTCAAGTTATTCCTTCAATGATAGAATCAGAAATGGTCATGACCTTGATAGATGTACAGATAGCTCTTTTCTATGAAAGAGTTCTAGCTGGTATTGGCAAACCATTCTCTGAAATGATCATACACGACGAGATGGCTGAAATGGTATTGAAGTCCGGTAAAATTCAAGACCTAGCCGCTTTTAAAGCCGTTGCTAAGCACATCCAGTCCGGATCTTATGGAAAAAACCCCCAGAGGGTCCATAAAAAGAAAGAGGAGGACATTTCCTTGGTATTACAAGGAAAAAAAGGCAATCAAAGCATGCTATCTGAGGAGAAACTACTCCCTTTTCGGCCTGATCTTGAAACCCTCCATTGCCTAAAAGTGGAGAAGTAAAGCGACCTCGAACGTTCAAACCCTTAGGGGACTCGCTCGAGAATATTCTTTCTCTTCTGACTGCTCAGAAGAAAATTACACATCTTCTTCCACCAACCAACCCTAATGGGAAGGGTTTTAATGCTACTCGGAAGTGTGCTTATCATGCCGGGGCACCTGGACATGATACTCAAGATTGTTGGGCCTTGAAACATAAGATGCAAGATCTAATAGACAACGGTGAGATCGTGGTCACTAAACCAGATCAACCTCATGTGGAAGACAACCCTCTTCCTCAACACAAAGAAGAAGAGGTCAACATGATCAGTTGGAGCATTGTACAAGGTTCCAATTCTAATGGCGAATCATCCCAACCCATCATAGACGGTGCTGATAAATGGGATTATGCAATGTTCCAGTTTACCATGGAACAAAAAATGAAAGCTCTTTGCAAACAAATTGAGCAATTGGTAGAACTGGTGACCCATCAGCATCAAGTCACAAGCCAATTAATCAGGCAGGAGCATGCCTATCTCCTTCCTTTTGTTATGAATGCCTCCTCAACACCTTCAGAAAGCGAAGCTATGGAGGATAAGGTTGCAAAGCGAGCAAATGCTAAAGCCCGTCGGGATTTTGCCAATCAGAGGAAATTCACCTATTTGGGCCAATCTATGGAGGATATACTTCAAATGTTGATCAATGAAGGAAGAATTACATTCCTTCTCCCTCCCATCAATCCCCACTCAGGGCGGTTCAATCCTGATGAAATGTGTCAATATCATTCACATTCTCGCGGTCACAACACAGAAGAACGCTGGGCACTTTGCCATCTCATTCAGAATCTTATTGATAGCGGTGTCCTGCAAATAGCAGTTGATTACGCTGTGCAACTCAAGGGTGGGAATGCATATCCTACCAAATGGAAGGGATCAGTAGTAGTTATATCCGAAGTGGATGATGAGGTTGTCAAAATATTTCCCATACAACCAATTCAACTCAAAGGAGCTGATAATCCTTTGAAAGTGGCCGCATCAGAGCCAATTCCTTTACCTTTCAGACCATAACATCCTGTTGTCAGCTTACACAAAGTTCCATGGAATTATGAAGAAGCTTAAGGATCCACGTCTCATACTACTGCTACAATATTGAAGGAAAATCCATTGTACCTTCCTCAATGGGTTGTCAAACCTACTTGCAAAGTAAAGGGGAAGTTGGCCATGGAGAAGATTGAAAAATTCCTCCGTACTATGGGCCACAATGAAGCCAAAGTGGTTTTAAGCTTGCGAGAAGCTCCACACCAGATTTTGATATTGGATTTGGTTTTCTCTTCCGAGGATCATCGGAAGATATTATTGAAGGTTTTGGAAGAAGCATACTTGCCAAAATTAGTGGAGGTGGAAAAATTTTAACATTTGGTTGATCACATTTTCAACAACAATTTTATATCCTTCACTGATGACGACATACCTCCCGAAGGGACCGGTTATTACAAGCCTTTGCATATTGCAGTTTTGTCTTCCAGGTACATGCTAGCAGGAGTATTGATAGATGGAGGCTCATCTCTAAATATATGTCCTTATGCCACCTTGGTAAAGATGAATATCAATCTCAAGAGGATCCAAAGCAGCCATACGGTCATCAGAGCATTTGATGGATCCCGGCAAAATTCTGTTGGAAAGATTGAATTGCCAATTGAGATTGGTCCCAATACATTCAATGTACCTTTCCACGTCCTCAAGATAGAATCAGGATACAACCTGCTCTTGGGGAGACCATGGATACACATGGCTGGAGTTGTTCCCTCCACCTTACATTAACAACTCAAATACATTATCAACAACAGTCTAGTCAATGTCAATGCTGAGTCGGATTGTCCTGAACAAGGAACTCTACCAATTATCAGCTTCAATTCAGAAGTTGAACCGGCCAGTTTCCATACTCTGGAAGTGAGTAACACGTAATACCATTCTATTGGAGTGCCACTTCCCGTACCCAAGATTTCTGTCGAGGTTATGTCGGCCACTCAAGAAATGATGTTATTGGGTCATCAACCTGAACAAGGGCTTGGTAAAGATAAGCAGGGTATTAAGCACTTTATCCAAATGTCTAGTTAAATCGGAACGACCGGACTAGGCTATTCTGCTAGTTCTAGTCACAGGAATCCTCATAAGCACAAGCAGGTTCCTCAAGCTTCCGCCGCACGATGACTTTCTATACCTTTACCTCATGAGTTAATGCAATCTTGATGAAAGGTTCCGGCCAGGGTTATGGCTATCTTTGTTTAAAACCGGTGCAATCAAAGAAAAGAGGTGCCGATTCCCTCGATCCGAAGCGTAAGAAAAGGAATGTAAATGTAAACATTACATTGCCTTTATGATGGCAAGTATTCGCATTATTGTTCATGATGAACATACAAACAGATACACCACAGACGATAATTGCCCAGATGTCATGGTTATCATTCAGGAGAAGGAGGACAATGACGATCCTTCCATCACTGCAGTCTATCAGGACTTTTCCCTCGAAAATTGGAGTAGCACTCCATGCATTGGTCGACGAGGGTAAAATAGGCAGAAAATCCCTCTACCCTGTAGATAACTTTAATTTCTTTCTTTCCTTTACAGCACTAGCAGTTATTTTATCAAGTACATGCTAACACTTTTGTATGATCGAATAGTTGCATATATTAAGTGAAAGAATCTTTTATTTTAGGACTCTGAATTTAGATGTGCATGTCCTTGCTGATGACATGCCTTCTCTCCACAAGGACTGTAACTTTGATGCAAAGTTGGACTCAGGCTTGATGGATATACAAGAGGACATTGAGACACCTCAACAGATTAAGGAATGGGTCGCAGACAAACCCAAACCCAATCTTGATCAAACCACTCCTTTCAATCTCAGAACCTTAGACAACCCTAAGCTAATCCAAATTGGTTCAGACCTTACCACAAATCAACGGAATGACATGGTTGCACTGTTAACCCAATTCCAGGATGTTTTTGCATGGTCTCGTGAAGAGATGGTGGGTTTGTCCATTGACATTGTTCTTCATCGCCTTCCCATTAAAGAAGGATTCAAGCTAGTTCGGCAAAAACTCAGGCGATTGAAACCTGAGTGGAGTTTAAAGGTTAAAGAAGAAATTGTGAAACAATTTCAAGCTGGCATCATCATGGTGTCTACATATCCAGAGTGGATATCCAACATTGTTCCCGTGCCTAAACCGGGAGGAAAGGTGCGAGTCTGCGTGGATTATCAGGATTTGAACAAAGCTTGCCTCAAATCCCGGAAGGAGGATGTCCACTTAGACCATCTCACAAAACTTTTCAACAGGTTGCGTAAAGTCTGACTTGAGTTTAATCCACCCGTGTCGCCTTTGGTGTTAAGTCAGGTAAGTTACTAGGTTTCCTAGTCAGCCACAAAGGGATTGAACTGGATCCTACCAAAATCCAGGCCATCAAGGAAATGCCCATTCCTCAGATAAAGAAGGAAATACGGGGATTTTTGGGAAGAATCAACTTCATTAGCAGATTCATTTCCCGTGCACTTTATCCACATTCTTATTGATAATACTGCTCAATATGGCATGTACTCCTTTGCTGATTGCTTTGTAGGGTACCATCAAATTATAGTCGCTGAGGAAGATCGTGAGAAAACTACTTTCATCACGCCTTGGGGAACTTTTTGCTACAGAAGGTTGTCATTCGGCCTCATCAACGCTGGGGCGACCAATCAGCGAGCTATGATGGCTCTTTTCCACGATTTAATGCACAAGGATATAGAGATCTACATGGATAACACCATTGTCAAATCCCAGAAGGAAGATGTCCACTTAGACCATCTCACAAAACTTTTCAACAGGTTGCGTAAGTACAACTTGAAGTTTAATCCAGCAAAGTACGCCTTTGGTGTTAAGTCAGGTAAGTTGCTAGGTTTCCTAGTCAGCCACAAAGGGATTGAACAAGATCCTACCAAAATCCAGGCCATCAAAGAAATGCCCATTCCTCAGATAGAGAAGGAAATACGAGGATTTTTGGGAAGGATCAACTTCATTAGCAGATTCATTTCTCGACTCACGTGAACTTTGAGCGATCTTCAAGTTGTTAAGGAAGAACTCCTCCATGAAATGGAGCGATGAGTGTCGGAAAAGCCTTCCTCACAATCAAAGAGCAACCGATTAACGCTCTATTTTGGTACCTCCTGGGATGATGTTCCCTGTTCATGTACTGTCCATAAATGACAATGCCATGGGTCATATCTTTGAAGCAAAAGATAATAGAGGCCAAGAACGAGCTATCTATTACCTCAAAGAAAAGATTGACATCGGTGAACACAAGTACACTCGATTGAGAAGACTTGTTGTGTTTTAGCATGGGCTTCCATGAGGTTACTGACATTACCTCCATGGTCACACAACCCATCTCATATCCCGAATAGATCCTCTCAAGTATGTGTTCGATGGCCCATCTTTGAATTGTCGATCGTCCGGATGGCAGTTGATCCTACAGCAATTTGACATCGTCTATATGATGCAAAAGTCTGTCAAAGGTCAAGGAATTGCGGATCAACTGGTCAGCACCTTTTCTGCAAGGATTACAAACCCTTAGAAATATACTTTCACGACGAAGGAGTAATGACAATTCAACTATGACATCGATGACGATACATGCCAATGCGTGGAGAATGTATTTTGATGGAGTCATTAATTGTGAAGGCTCGAGCTGGAGCAATTTTAATATCCGTGCAGAGGGAGCGATATCAGTCGTAGTCAATTGCGATTTATCGGCACCAACAACACAGTTGAGTATAAAGGTTGTATCATGGGGCTAAAACTTTCCCATTCAATGGGCATCAGGCGGTTAACTGTCTTTGGGGATTCCGAATTGGTAATCAAGCAATCCACATGAATTTATCAAACCAAAGAATTACATTTACTGCCTTAGCATCGGCAAGTTTTACAGATGGCTTTGGAGTTCGAAGAAATCTTCTTTCTACACATTCCTCGTAATAGGAATGATTTTACAGATGCATTAGCAACGTTGGCCTCCTTGGTTTATATACCTGACAAGGAAAACATGTCAACCATCATGTTTACTTTGCAAAGAGCCCCAGTCTATAGAAATTACGTTGGAGAAGTATCGGATGATCTACCTTCCATCCATAACCTTTGGTATCAGCACATCAAGGAGTATCTATGAGATGGATCTACACCGCTGAGGCGAACCTAACTGAGAAGAGGCGGATTCATCGACTTGCTATGAAATTCTATCTGAGCGGAGATACACTCTACAAAAGAGATGCAGGATTAGGTCTCCTCAGATGTCTGGACAAAGACCAAGCTCAGAGACTCATGGATGAGATCCATGGTGGAGTATGTGGCCCTCACGTGAAGCGGACCCCTACTTGTCGAGAAGATCCACGAGCAGGCATTATTGGGCTTACACTCAAAGTCGATTTGTGATGATCACGTCAAGAGGTGCTATCAATGCTAGATTCATGGGAATGTTATCCACGCCCCTCCAAGGGAACTCCATAATATGAGTTTGCCATGGCCCTTCTCAATGTGGGGAATGGACGTGATCAGGCCCATCGAGCCCAAAGCCAGTAATGGACATCAATTCACATTCACCATGATCGACTAATTCACCAAATGGGTAAAAGCAGCATCCTTCCCCGGGGTTACTAAAGAAGTTATCATTGTTTTCATCAGAAACAATGTCATCTGTTGATATGGACAACCAGAGGTCATTGTGTCAGACAATGCTAAGAACCTCAACAACAAAATGATGGAGGAGTTATGCCGAAAATTCCATATCAAACATCTCAACTTCGTCATCTACCGTCCAAAGATGAATGGTGTTGTTGAAGCGGCTAATAAAAACATCAAAAAGATTATGCAGAAAATGTCTGCCAATCATAAAGGATGGCCTGACCTCTTGCCTCTGACTTTATAAGCATACAAAACTTCTATGCATACTTCCACTGTGGCAACCCCCTACTCATTAGTCTATGGGATGGAAGTAGTGCTCCCCATAGAAGTGGAAATAGAATCCCTCAGAGTATTGATGGATGCTCAGTTGGATGAAGACCAATGGGTACAAGACAGGTATCACCAATTGTCTCTAATAGACAAAAGGCGATCCGCGGCTATCTTCCATGGTCATTATATCGAAGAAAGGATCGCACGATCCTACAATAGAAAAAATCGACTACTGGCCAGTTCAAACAACATGACTTGGTTTTGAAGAAGATAATTGACAACCAAGATCAATCTAAGGAAAATTAAGCTCCTAACTGGGAAGGCCCATTTGTTGTCAAGGAGGTATTGACGGTGGTGTGCTCTCAGATTCACGAGGAAATGGATGGCGATGAATTTCCACACTTATCAACTCGATACCGTGAAACGGTACTATGTCTGAAGTTACCATCAAACAAACATCCTGGTTTTGATCATCAAATCACCAGTCATTTCGGTTTTGAACCCTTTTTTTTTTGAATACTCTTCTGCCCCTCAGGGAAACATACACTTCAAACCAGCAGCCTGGTATCACTTTATTTCAAACCTTCCATACAATTTTGGTTATACTGAAGATGGGATTTACCCTTTCACAATTTCAGTTATCCTGAAGACGGGATTGAACCTTTCACACTTGCAGTTTATCCTGAAGACGGGATTAAACTTTTCACACTTGTAGTTTATCCTCAAGACAGGATTAAACTTTTCTACGCCTGCAGTTTATCCTGAAGATGCGATTAAACTTTTCCACACTTGCAGTTTATCCTGAAGACGGATCAAACTTTTTCACACCTGCAGTTTGTCCCCATTATGGTATCAAACTTTCTTCTCCCCATGATATAGCCTTGCATATGGGATTCACACTTCTCTTCGCCTTGATTCATCCCGAGGCGAACTACATCGACCGATCTCCCTAATACCCGGATACGTGGCGGCAACCATATTCTCTATGGCGGTCCACAATAAAGAAAAACAACAAAAACATTTACGCCCTTTCTCTACAAAACAACAAAAACAACAAAATACTTCTACACCCATCGCGCCTTCCGCATTCGGCGTTGAACCTCTTACACGAGGTTTGAACTACGCGGACTTGATCTCCTCTTGATAGAGATGCGTGGCGACCATTCATGGTGCGATCTAACCCCTACCGAACAACATACTTGTCACACTAAGTGCGGGATCTACCTTGATTTGCCCCATTTCATCGATTTCAGATCAAAGGGATGGAATTATCTAACCTCTTCTCATAAATAGAAGATTCGGTGACCATCTAAGCTGTGATCGTGCCTCGAAGAACAATACCAACCAATAAGAGATGGAATTAACTAGGCTTCTCACAAATAGAAGTATTGGCGACCATCTGTGGTGCGGTCAATCTCAGAGAGGAAGAAACTACCCTCATCTCCACTTCTTCATACAGATACCAGTCCCAAGACACCAAAGATGGTAGGGATTTACAAAAATTAATGATCCGTTCTGAGAGATCTTGCGACGTCTCAATGTCCATCTATCAAGGATAAGTTCAGAATGCACCAAGATCACAAGGCCCTGGAGAAACGGGCAAATATCAAGCAAGTATCAAGGCATAACTAAAAGGGAAGTGAATCAAAATATATTTCCCTGTCATACATAATATTGTTTGATATATACATTTGTGTTGTACGTGACAAAATGGCTAAGCTAGTCTGTGCAAGAAAATACAAAGCTATCTACAGATCTATGTGTATGCGGACTATCAGATCTAACATAGTGTCCCTCTCTGAAGACGGAGATAGAACTGCAAGCTCCTGCCCAAGGGTATCTACACGAGCTAGCAGGTCAGAGGCTAACTGCATAGTGGCACAATGCTAATCAATGTAAGCACTCATATCGACAAGACTGATAGTCATCTGGGATCTCACTGAAGTGTTATTTGCAATGGCCACATCCCTAGCAGATAAGGTGGCATCCCACTCCGTAATCAATGCATCCCTGGCTGATCTAGCCTCATCCATCTCTAACATAGCAGTATCTCTCTCATCAAGAGCTGTCAACATCGCGGCCCTAGCCTGATCTCTATCATAGGTCATCAGATGTAAGCTCTGCTCCAAATGTTGTCTTAGAATCTTGAGTAATAGTGGCACTTTCGGGGTGTGAAATCCATCACAAATGATGGCGACCCGGTGATCGAATCATCGATGGGAATAACGACCTCCTATATAGGCTCATCGTCGTCGTAATTAATCCCTCGCACTATGGATCTTGTCATGCCAATGCAGTCTCTGTCTCCATCCACGTGGAATACTCTGCAGAACAACCTGGATGACTAACAGAAAACTCAGCCAACTCTCACTGATCCCAACAGGCATATAACCTGGATCTGTCCTCCACTGATAAACGGTGTGACGCGAAGCGCTAACTCACTGCCCCCTCATACGGATGAAAATCTTGAAACTGGTCAAACTGACACATCATGGCCAATGGGTGGTAAGTGATCATGCCCCTCAATCCAGCCAGAGAGAGATAATCCATGCCCGGAGCATGAACAATGAAGCTGTAGGGTGAATTAAGCCCTGAACACGGCAATATGGCAAACGGATCCTTAATCCCTGCCAGAAAAGCTGACCACGATGCAGGATCTGTACACTCCGTAGGCTGAAACGAGTACGACATGGCTATATCATGGGTGAAACAAAACTCCTGCCGTCTAAATGTGCCAATCGGTCTCAAGTGTGACATAAACCACACATACAAGATTTGCATCGAGAGCTACTGTAAACATTCTTCTTGGGACAAGTCGAAGATATGTGGGTGACCTCGAGTCTCTGCAATGATCATCGGTACAATGGTATGATGACCCCCTAAGAGCTCTCATTTGCCATAATGACGTCGATATCCAAATTCATCCATGTACAAGTGGCATAAAGGCGTTTATGTAATCTGCATAAAAGCGATACATCTCTTGTGGCGCCCCCCAAAATAGGTATACATCACCCATTTTGAGTTATCGATAACATGAATGCGAAATAACTACAACTTTATTAATACAACATGAAAACTGTGAGTTTAAATACAAATATTATCGTCTAGACAATATTCACACCCAAATAAGTCCTCATTACAATTATTGGTACATTATTTTACAAAATGGTGAGGACTACTAAAACAACTTTCTAGAACCATCATTCCACACCCAGAAGTAGAACTCGCTACATTCTCGCCTCCTCGAGAAGAAAAAATGGAACAAAAGGAAAAGGGTGAACAAATTATCGAACAAATTATTCAGTCTTGGAGGAAAAAGCGATAAAATACAATAGACAACAAGTTTCGGATCAATATTACATGTGAAAATAATAATTCATAGATGAGTTATGTAGAGAATGAAATCTACTATTATCTATGAATTTAAAAGTCCATCATCAATATTTTATCCTGTAACATCAATCAATATACATCGGAATCAAATATTCATTTTTGCTCTGAAGCGAAAGATATTCATCGATTGGTCATGTTTCATCTCAACACATGTACATCTTTGCATTACTGACCAAAGATATTCATCATAAAATCACATTAATCTTTTGCTTTACTGGGCCGAAGATATTCAATAATATCATCATTTAGAATGAGGATGATGAAAAATATTTTAAAAGAAAGCGAATCGGTGAAACAAAAGAATACATAATAAGGATTAAGTATTTCGGTTTATCCATGTCCAAAAATACCTCATAAATAATCATAGTGGAGTAAAATTCAAAATGATCAAAACATGGATACAATCAAAGCTAGTATCCATAATAGATATTTTGAACGAAAAGGAAAAAATTTCATTTTTTTTTGATGAATAATTAATAAATGATTCGTGAATAAAGTGTCGTATCGTGAATAGTAACTTTATATCGTGAATAGTAAACTTAGACACAAAAAGTTCCAAATTTGATTAAAAGTTCAACCATATTTTGGCATAATGATATTGAAGACAATAATATCATTTAAGAAAAAATAACATCCACTTACCTTGAAAAGATCAGTACTTTTATACGGAATCTGGGATATAGTCTTTGAAGGAACTTACCTTAGTATAGCAACACTCAAAGTATCAAAATAATCATAAGAATAAACTCGATAATATAGAGAGAATGGGAGAAAAACTTGAGTTTACGGTGTGATTTTAAATTCTAACCTAAGCACCTATTTATAGGAAAATGCTTAGAACACCAAAGCAGAAAATTTAATAAAATATTAATATATTTATAAAATTTTCCTTAGCCTACCTTGACCATCTGAATTCAGCCACCAAATAATGACAAAAACAAAAAAAAAACATTTTTTTTATTAAAAATAATTAAAACTTTCAAAAATCAATTATTTCGGAACTACAGAACTTCAATAATTCATAATAAATAGCCATTTTATCAGAAAAATTCAAACTACATGTCCTTTCCATAGGAAATTCCATTCTCTACAATTTTGTAAGTTTAAGTTTTTCCAAATTTCAAGCAGAAGTTGACCGAAATCCACAAACGGACGATTTTACGGGCTATAAACCAATTTCAGTCAAGAAATAGGGTCCACCGACATGTTTAACATGTTTTAAACAATTTTTGCAACAAAAATACTCTTCCTTCTCATATATTCGTATATCCCATATTCATTGTAAAAATATCACCATTATTATATTATTAAAATATAATAATATATTTAAATGAATTATTTATCAGAAAAAATAAAATAACAATTTTTCAACAATTGTCACATTAAAACTTTTCTCCATCTATATCCACATAAAATGAATATTTTTCTTATCATATAAATCAATAATTAATTATTCACAAATAATATTACAGAATCACAATACTGACAACCAGGCAGTTCCCAGGAAAGAAGGGGCATTCCAATAAGGATTTATCCTTACTAGCGCTCAATTAGGTGACCAAACCTCTCCTTAGACAGAACTTTCTAGACATTACCAATAATGTTATCTAATAATATTATTCAAATAATATGAATTATTGATCTGATAATGAAAATACTGTGTAGTGAGAATTATTGAAACAATAATAATATAAAATATCAACGTAGCAATTATTGAATCGATAAAATAAAATATTGAGCGATAATTCACTGTAACAATTATTGAGTAATTCCTTCCTACGTAAGAATCAATAATTGGTGCAATCTGGTATCTTCTTGTGTTTTAACCACCACGAGTATTCCAACAAGTATTAATTGATAACAACTACTGCGTTATTTATAAACAACTTATACTTGTCGTTTTCTTCATCCAATCGCTTTTTCATTATGGGGCCCACACAAAATTTGGCAGTGATCGTCTGCGAATATTCCCAAGCGGTAAAGAATATTCCACGACCAAATGAATATTCTCCGATAAAAATGAATATTTTATAACCACTTGCATACTTGAAATATTTACGCATTTTACCCATAACTAACCACATTAATCAATCCAACACTTACTATTTCAAAATAATGAATAGAGGAAATTTAATTTTATTTATAATAAGTTGGGGTCTTACAACCTCCCCTCCTTATGAAATTTAAGTCCTCGAAATTGATGTCACGTGTACAGTGTTTTTGAAAAGGTGAGGATACCTCACTTTCATTTCGTTTCCAACTCCCGTCATTTCCTCAATAGCATGGTTTCTCCATAAAATTTTAACTTGTGGTATGACCTTTATGCGTAAGACATGCTCCTTCCTATCCAAGATCTTGATAGATCTAGTTAAGTCTTGGCTATCTCGTCCTTCTCTCGATAACGTTATCTTGACATATTTGAAAAGCACGGATATATGAAAACATTATGAATACGGGACATACTTGGAGGTAACTTGAGAGTCTATAGGCTACACATTTCTACTCGGTCGAGAATCTGAAAATGGACCAATAAATTATGGATTGAGCTTTCCTCTCTTCCCGAATCTTGTAACTCCCTTCCATGGGGACAACACGCAACAATACATGATCCCAATACTAAATTCCACGTGTTTTCGATGAAGATCCGCATAACTCTTTTGTCGATCTTGAGCCGTTTTGTATCGTTCTCGAATCATTTGGATCTTTTACGTAGTTATACGTACCAACTCGGGTCCCAACAATGTTGCTTCACCCACCTCATCCTAACATATTGGAAGCGACACTTTCGTCCATACAATGCTTTGAATGGAGCCACACCTATACTTGCACGATAAGCTGTTGTTGTGGGAGAATTCCACCATGGTAAATACTTATCCCAACTCCTTTGAAATCTAGGACACGAGTCTTAATAGATCTTCAAGAGTTTGAATAGTCCTCTTTGATTGTCCGTCCGGTTTGAGGATGGTATCTTGAAGCTGAATCGTAAATTCGTGCCCATAACTTTTTGCAAGCTAACCCAAAATCGTGAAGTGAATCTTGGGTCACGATCCGAAACTATGGATACTGGCATGCCATGCAATCTCGCAATCTCACAATCTCATTTACATACATATGAGCAAGACGTTCAAAGGAATAAATCTCCCGTATCGGCAAGAAATGAGCAGACTTGGTTAATCTATCAACAATAACCCAAATAGCATTTATGCCTTGAGAAACCGTGGAAAGACCCGTAACGAAATCCATGGTAATGTGTTCCCACTTCCATTTCAGAATCTCAAGTGGTTGCAATGGACCCTTAGGAACTTGATGCTCCGCCTTTACACGTTGACAAGTTAAACACCTCGAGATAAACTTTGTGATCTCTTTCTTTATATTGTTCCACCAAAATGTATGTCAAAGATCACGATATATTTTGGTACTTCCAGGATGGATTGCAAATGGTGTATTGTGTGCCTCCATCATAATCTTGTTCTTTAAATCAGAATCATTAGGAACACAAAGTCTGGAGTGGACTCGAAGTATTCCTTCTTCATCAATTCTTGCTTCTGGAATAGCACCCTCTTGTACTTTCTTCTTCATACGCATCAGCTCCGGGTTTGTGACTTGAGCAACTTTGACTTCATCGATTAAAGTTGGTTCTATGCGTATACTTGACATCATCGCACTCGTTCCTGCATATGATCTTCTACTCAACGCGTTAGCTACCACGTTTGCTTTTCCAGGATGGTATTGAATGGTGTGGTCATAATCTTTTAACAGCTCGAGCCAACGTCGTTGTCGTATATTGAGTTCCTTTTGGGTGAAGAAATATTTGAGGTTTTTATGGTCTGAATATATCTCCACTTTCTCTCCATATAGATAGTGCCTCCAGATCTTTAGCACGAAAACGACTGCTGCCAACTCTAGACCATGAGTAGGATAATTTCTCTCATATTCTTTAAGTTGTCGCGAGGCATAGGCTATGACTTTCCCACGTTGCATGAGAACACATCCTAACTCTTTGCCTGAAGCATCGCTGTAGATAACAAATCCATCCGAACCAGATGGTATTGTCAGAACACATGCCAAAATGAGTCTCCTCTTGAGCTCTTGGAAACTCTTCTCGCATTCCTCGCTCCATACGAATTTTGTATCTTTCAAAGTCGGTGAGTTAGCAGATGCGATTCGAGAAAATCCTTCCACGAATCTCTGATAATAATCAGCTAAGCCCAAAAAGCTACGTATTTCGGTTATCGACTTCGGTTGCTCCCAACTTTGTATTGCCTCAATCTTCTCCAGGTCAACAGATACTCCATGTTTTGACACCACGTGCCCAAGGAATGCTACTTCCTCAAGCTAGAATTCGCATTTCTTCAACTTGGCATATAGCTTGTTTTCACGAAGCCTTTGGAGTACCTGCTTCAAATGGTGCTCATGATCTTCACAGCTTTTGGAATATATGAGAATGTCATCAATAAAGACAACAATGAACTGATCCAAATAGTCCTTGAATACTCGGTTCATCATATCCATGAAAGCCATTTGGAGCATTAGTCGATCAAAAGACATGACTAAAAATTCATAATGCCCGTGTCGAGTTACGAAGGCGGTCTTTGGAATATCCTCGGTTCTAATCTTGGTGATGATATCGAGCGAAGATCGATCTTTAAAAAGAATTGTGCTCCTTGCAACTGGTCAAATAGGTCATCAATACGAGGTAGCGGATACCTATTCTTGATGGTGACATGGTTCAATTCTCGATAGTCAATACAAAGTCGCATACTCCCATCTTTCTTCTTCACAAATAAAATAGGAGCACCCCAAGGAGATGTACTAGGACGAATGAAACCGATGTCCAACAATTCTTGTAGTTGGACTTTTAACTCTTGAAGTTTAATAGGAGCCATTCGATATGGGGTTTTAGAAATGGGCTTTGTACCAAGTTCAAGATCAATAAAGAATTCAACTTCACGTTACGGGGTAGGCCGGAAGTTCTTGAGAAAACACGTCGGAAATTTACTAACAACGGAATATTATTCAAATCGGCGTATCTTTATTCAAATCCATAACATGGGCTAAGAAAGCTTGACATCCGTTTTTCAATAAGCGAATAGCTTTATGACTAGATATGACGATGATTGATTTTAATGGTTTAGTTGCTTGAATTAAATACAACAGGTTGGTTAGGAATATAAAAACTAACAACCTTACGAAAATAATCAATTTTGGCATGATGAGTAGTTAACCAATCAATCCCTAAAATCACATCAAAAGCAAGTATCTTTAAATAGATAAAATCAATAGGTAATGTGATGGTGCCAACTTGGATCAAACAAGATTTATAAACAGTGGATGTGATAAAAGTTTCTCCTAACGGAGTATCCACAGATAAATCAAAGTCTAATTTCTCCGAAGTTAAGTTTAAACGTTGAGCACAAGCAGGAAAGATAAATGAATGGGTAGTACCGGTATCTAGTAAGGTATAAACTTCACAAGAATTTATGATTAGCTTACCCGTGATCACCTCGTTTGGGTTCCTCGCATTTTGACCAGTCACGATAAACGCTCTTCCGAGGCAGATTGACTTTGACTTTTACGGGACGACCTTTTGAGTCACCATCCAGATTGGACTTGGTTTCTCTACTCTGCGTCTGATCTTAAGCGATATGTCCTTCCTTTCCACAATTATAACATACCTTGAACTGTTGTGGGCAGTTTAAGCTGATATGTCCCTCGTTTCCACATTTATAGCATACGACCGGTGGTTGTTCTCCTCCCTTAGAACCAGTTGTTGCTGGTGTTGACGTCTTCATATGGTCATTGTTGAATCTCCTCTTTTTAAAATCTCCTCCTGACTCGCTTCTTCTATTCTCATGGCCATGATTACCACCAGAGTGGTTACTGCCTTTGTCCGTATTCTTCTTTCTCCGCTGGTTATCGTTATTACGATGATTCTTTGTCACGATATGATCCTGGTTATGGTCCCTCGGTTGAGCGTTACTCGTTATCTCGCTCTAATTATTGAGCCTATTGACAACATCTCGAATAGAGAGAAAATTTATGAGAAATGAGATATTGGCGTATATCTGGGGTTCAAACCTCTCGAAACATCCGCATCATTCGTTCCTCATTCTCCACCAAATGAGGTGCAAACCTGGATAACTCTGTAAACTTTGCCTCGTACTGGGACACCGTCATGTTATTTTGTTCTAGTCTAATGAACTCCACTTCCTTCATATGATGAATACTTTCGAGAAAGTACTTGTCATTGAAACAGTTTCTAAAACGCGTCTCCCAAGACATCTTTGAGTGCGGTTTGGATGGAGTGCGCTTCATTCAAGATTCCCACCGATGTCTCGCCTCATTACGCAACATAAAGGTGTTTAATGGAACCTTCTGTTCCTCTGTGCATCCCAAGACATTGAATATCTTGGTGATTTGTTTAACTCACGTTTTTGCCTTAATCGGATCCAGCTTTTCCCAGAATTCTGGTGGTCCTAACTCTTTGAACTGCTTGGTTGTGACAAACTGTGCGTTGTTATCATTTCCACCTGTATTTTGTGCACGAGTCTCCCTCGTCTGATTTTGCATGAACTGGGAAAAGCTTCTAAACATCCCGTCGTTCATCATCTGCTCAGTGGTGTTGTTCACAGGAGGAACATTGCCAGCCTGTTGCACGTTCTCCTCGTTGATGAGTAAAGGTGTCTCCACGGTCTCATTTATTCCACTGTTAACATTCTCAGTCGACATTCTCAAATACTACCATAAAACAAGGGTTAATTAAAGAAATCAACATATCACATAATATCCCTATATACTGACCAACTAACAAATAAGCTTAGGTAGGACACACTAGCGAAGGATTTACTCGTCTCTCCCCTCCTAGTTCTATTCCCCGATCTCCTTGAGAGATCATATCCTAAGCTCGATACCAATCTGTGGCCCCCAAAATAGGTATACATCACCCATTTTGAGTCGTCAATAACATGGTACAGAAACAACTACAACTTTATTAATACAACATGAAAACTGTGAGTTTAAATACAAATATTGCCGTCTAGACAATATTCACACCCAAATAAGTCCTCATTATAATTATTGGTACATTATTTTACAAAAATGGCGAGGACTACTAAAACAACTTTCTAGAACCATCATTCCACACCCCGACTAGAACTCGCTACATTCTCGCCTCCTGAGAAGAAAAATGGAACAAAAAGGAAAAGAGTGAGCTCAACTAGCCCAGTAAAGAATATTATGACTAAGATAATATAGAACAAATTATCGTTAGTCTCCAACAGGGAAAAATCTGATAAAATATAATAGACAACAAGTTTCAGATCAATATTCGCAGCGAAAATAATAATTCATAGATGAGTTATATAGAGAATGAAATCTACTATTATCTATGAATTTAAAAGTCCATCATCAATATGCTGTCCCTGTAACATCAATCAATATACATCTGGAATCAAATATTCATCTTTGCACTACAGGCCAAAGATATTCATCAGTTGGTCATGTTCATCTCAACATCTGTACATCTTTGCATTACAGCCAAAGATATTCATCATAAAATCACATTAATCTTTGCACTACAGGCCAAAGATATTCAATAATATCATCATTTAGGACTGAGGATGATGAAAAATATTTTAAAGAAAATGAATCCAGTGAAACAAAAGAATACATATTAAAGATTCGTATTTCAGTTTATCCATGTCCAAAAATACCTCATAAATAATCATAGTGGAGTAAAATTCAAAAATGATCAAAATATGGATACAATCAAAACTAGTATCCATAATAGATATTTTGGACGAAAAGGAAAAAATATTCATTTTTCAATGAATAGTGTAAATGATTAGTGAATAATTGTATATCGTGAATAATCACCGTATCGTGAATACTAACCCAAACACAAAAAAGTTCCAAATTTGATTAAAAAAATCAACCAATATTTCGCATAATGATATTGAAGAAAATAATAATATCATTTAAGAAAAAATAACATCCACTTATCTTGAAAAGATTATATTTAATTTGGAATCTACAGGATATAATCTTGAAGAGAACTTGCACTTATAGCAACACTCAAAGTATCAAAATACTCACAAGAATACGCTTGATAATATAGAGAGAGAATGGGAGAGAAAACTTGAGTTTCTGGTGTGATTTTCAATTCTAACCTAAGCACCCTATTTATAGGAAAATGCTTAGAACACCAAAGCGAAAAATTTAATAAAATATTAATATATTTATAAAATTTTCCTTAGCCTACCTATGACCATCTGAATTCAGCCACAAATAATGACAAAAAAAAAAATGTTTTTGTTATTAAAATAATTAAAACTTTCAAAAATCAATTATTTGAACTTGAACTTCATAATTCATAATAAATAGCCCTTTTATTAGAAAAATTCAAACCACATGTCCTTTTCATAGGAAATTCCATTATCTACAACTTTGTAAGTTTAAGTTTTCCCAAATTCCAAGCGAAGTTGGTGAAAAATCCACAAACCAGGCGATTTTTACACAAGGTATAAACCAATTTCGATCGAGAAATATGGTCCAATCAAACATGTTTATCATGTTTTAAACAATTTTGTAATAAAATACTCTTCCTCCTCATATATTCATATATATCCCATATTCATTATAAAAATATCACCATTATTATATTATTAAAATATAATAATATATTTAAATGAATTATTTATCGAAAAAATAAAATAACAATTTTTCAACAATTGTCACATTAAAAATTTTCTCCATCTATATCCACATAAAATGAATATTTTTATATCATATAAATCAATAATTAATTGTTCACAAATAATATTACGAATCACAATCTTGACAACCGTGGCGGGTTCCTCAGAAAGAGGGGGCTTTCAATAAGGATTTCTCCTTCTTGGCCGCAATGATTAGGTGACCAAACCTCTCCTTAAGCAGAACTTTCTAGACATTGCCAATAATGTTATCTAATAATATTATTCAAATAATATGAATTATTGATCGATAATGAAAATATTTGTGTAGTGATAATTATTGAAACAACAATAATATAAAATATCAACGTAGCAATTATTGAATCAATAAAATAAAATATTGAGCGAGAACTTCTTGTAACAATTATTGAGTAATTCCTTCCCTACGTAAGAATCAATAATTTGTGCAATATCTGCAGTATCTTCTTGTGTTTTAACCATCGGGTATTCCAACGATGATAATTGGTAACAACTATGCCGTTATTTATAAACAACTTATACTTGTCGTTTTCTTCATCTAATCGCTTTCCGTAATGAGGCCCACACAAGGCTGCGCCATCGTACGAATATTCCCCGACAGTAAGAATATTCCACAACCAAACGAATATTCTCCATTAAAAATGAATATTTTATAACCACTTGCATACTTGAAATATTTGTGTATTTTACCCATAACTAACCACATTAATCAAATCAACACTTACTATTTCAAAATAATAAATAGAGGAAATTTAATTTTATTTATAATAAGTTGGGATCTTACATCTACTCTGGCTGAACGGCAATGGTCCTCCGGTGTGGTGAAATCTCCGGAATGCCGTTCATAGCTGTCCTCAAAGCCAAACCTGTCAAACAGGAAACGCTGGGATATCACGTGACTTGATGTAATCTTGTCCTGGACCATTCTACGTCTCAATCCGGTGAGGGTCATGAACTGTCTGCTCATGTCTCCAATAGCCATATATGCACGCAGAGTCCATCGGTGGCGACATTGTCAACCGTGCATACTCCTCCAAAGTAGGAGTCAACTCCTGGGTCCCAAATTAGAAAACCTGCCTCTCCGATACCCAGTGCTTTAGCATACCCTCTACAAATCTTGTGGGAACCTGAAACATCAACAGGGTCATAGTATGATGTAGCAAATCATCTACGATCACCATATCTGATGGCGATATACTATCATACCATGGCGCGTACATTACCACCACAAATGGTGGGGTATGATTATCGACTAACTATCAAAGAAGACATCTCATGCGGGCGTGTCATAAGACCATCCAGGTCAATGTCTTTGAATATCTCACGGACATACATACATATGCATAACATAATAACATGCATGATACAATAGATGATAATATGATATATGGAATGGAAAAACTGTACATACATTCCTAAGTATATCATCATCTAATACATCTTTGTACAACTAAAATACAGGGAAATGGGCCGAAGCTACCCAACATACAACAGAGGCTTATCAAAAGATATAGCGAGAATGGGGTGAAGCTACCCAATAGCTAACAGAGGCCTATCAAAAGAGATAGCGAGAAATACATCAGAAAAAGTCAAGAGTGTCGATGTACACATCGACGATCATCCACGATGTAACTCCTCCCGAGTCATCGGATCTCTATCTACGGGATGCGGTAGATCTACAAAGGAGGATCTGCGCCATAAAAACCATATGGGTCACACGAGGGACCCAAGTACTTGAGCCGGAAGGATCAAAAGTATCTACCTCTGCGGGATCTACGCCCAAATGTCGAATGAAAAGATGTGGACCGGCCCAAATTGAAGTCAATCATTAAATCAATCTGTCAATCACACATGAGTCGATTTTTGACCGCAAAAGCTAGCTAATCATCATCATCACGGATCCTGGAATCATATCCCCATAAAGCGTGGTGGTGCGGTCCGAGCTCCAATGGTACGAAGGATCTACCAATCTTTGAACATCTCCACGAGAACAGGGGCCCTCGACAATGTAAAACTGTTAATCCCCATCAATGGGATGTCAATGACGGGTGACTGCAAAACAGGCCAATAACGCCTGGCGGGAGGCAAGATCGGCATCGTATCTCTCTCAGTAGTGCTCCTAATAGCACGCTTCCTAAATAAAGCTCCCATCCTCCACAAATTTTTTAAATAAAAGGAATTTCCTTTATTTATTATTTTGAAATAGTAAGGGTTGATTTGATTAATGTGGATAGTTATGGTTAAATACGCAAATATTTCAAAATAAGCAAGTGGTTATAAAATATTCATTATCGTTTGGGAATATTCGTTTGGTCGTGGAATATTCAGATCGTTGTGAATATTCGATTTACTGCCAAGCAAAACATGTGTGGGCCCCATAACTGAAAGCGATTGGATGAAGAAAACGACAAATATAAGTTGTTTTTAAATAACTACAGAAGTTGTTACCAAGTAATATCGTTGAATACCCTATGGTTTAAAACACAATAATACGCCATTGTTGAACAAGAAGAAGACACCAGATTGCACCAATTATTGATTCTTACGTAAGAAGGCACTACTCAATAATGGTTACGTGAATTACCGCTCAAAGATTTTATCGAGTTAATAATTGTCATATGATATTTTATATCATTGTTGTTTCAATAATTGTCATTACACAAGATTTTTCATTATCGGCTAATAATTCATATTATCCTAATAATATTATTAGATAACATTATTGGCAATGTCTAGAAAGTTCTGCTCTAAGGAGAGGTTTGGTCACCTAATCATACCACCAAGAAGAAGAAGAAATTTTATCGAAAGCCCCTCTTTCCTGAACCGCCTCGTCACAAATATCATGGATTCTCGTAATATTATTTGTGAATAATTAATTATTGATTTATATGATGAGGAAAATATTGATTTTATGTGGATATAGATGGAGAAAATTTTTAAAATGACAATTGTTGAAAATTAATATTTTATCTTTTTCTCGATAAAATAATTCATTTAAATATATTATTTTAATAATATATTAAATGGTGATATTTTTACAACGAATGTGGGATATATGAGTATACGAGGAGGAAGAGAGTATTTTGTTGCAATAAATGTTTAAAACATGTTAAACATGCTCATGGACCCCATTTATCGACCGAAATTTGATTATACCAGAAAATCGCCCGCTTGGATTTCTGGCCAATTTCTATTTGGAATTTGGAAAACTTTCTTCTGCAAAGTTGTAGAGAATTGAATTTCCTATAAAAACTCGCGAGATTCGAATTTTCTCTGATGAAAGGGCTATTTATTATGAATTATTGAAGTTCAAGTTCAAATAATTAATTTTTGGAAGTTTAAAATAATTTAAATTAAAAAAACGTTTTTTTATTACTTTTTCTCAGGTGGCATGTGTTATAAATGTGCTGAAATCAGATTGAGTAAGGTGCGGCGTATGAATATTTTTAAAAATATAATATTATTTTATTAAATTTTCTCGCTTTTGTTCTAAGCAATTTCCTATAAATAGGTGCTTAGGTTAGAATTGAAAATCACACCGTAAACCAAGTTTTCTCTCTATATTATCGAGCTTATTCTTGTGAGTATTTTGAGTATACTTTGAGTATTGCTAGACTTGCAAAAGTTCCTTCAAAGACTATACCCTAGATTCTAAATAAAAGTACCGATCTTCGAGGTAAGGATATTATTTTTTTCAGAATGATATTATTTCTTCAATATCATTATAATCAAATGTCGATCCAAGTTTTTATCAAATTTGGAACTTTTTCATGCTCTGGGTTACTATTCATGGGTTACTATTCATGAGTTACTATTCACGAGTTACTATTCACGAAGTTACTATTCACGAGTTACTATTCACGAGTACTATTCATGAAGCGTGAAGAAGATGTTTTTGTGGAATTTCTATCTTTGGTGTCTGAGTTACTATTCACGATATACTAAGACTATTCACGATACTAAGACTATTCACGATACTTCAGATTATTCACCAAAAATAAAATTTCTTCTTTTCGTCTAAAATATCTATTCGGATACTAACTTCGATCAGATCCATGTTTTGATCATTCTCAATTTTACACCACTATGATTATTTTTGAGGTATTTTTGACGTGATAAAACCAAGTACTAATCCTTAATCCTTAATCCTCACATTTTGTTTCACCGATTCGCTTTTTTAAAAAAAATATTTTTCATCATCCTCGCCTTAAATGATGATATTATGGAATATCTTTGGCCCAGAAGTAAAGTAAAAGATGAATGATTTTTCTTAAGAATATCTTTTCGGCGCCCAGAGAGTGCAAAGATGAATGATTTCTCAAGAATATCTTTGCCCGTTCAGTGAGTAAAGATGAACAGTGTTTAAAATGAATACGACTAATCGATGAATATCTTCGCCCAGAGTAAAAAGATGAATATTTGATTCCGTATGTATATCGATTGATGTTACAGGATAAAAGATAGACGATGAACTTTTAAATTCATACATGTAAGATAGTAGTTTGCATTCTCTACTTAACTCTTCTAATGAATTATTATTTCACGCCATGTAATATTGATTTAAAATTTGTCATCCTATCAGATTCTATTATATTTTTCCCTCGTCAAGACTAACGATAATTTGTCAGATATTATCTTAGTCATAATATTCTTTATCGAGCTAGTTGAGCTCACCCTTTCCTTTTTGTTCCATTTTTCTCGTGAGGCGGCTAGAATATATAATGAAGTACGAAGCCTGGGTATGGAATGAAGGTTTTAGAAAGGATTGTTTAGTAGTCCTCACCATTTTTGTAAAATAATGTATCAATAAATGTGATGAGGATTTATTTGAGTATAGATATCGCCTGAAGATAATATTTGTATTCAAACTCACGCTTTATCGTTGTAATAATAAAGTTGTAGTTGTTTTCGCATCATACGATCGACAACTCGTAATGGGTGATGTATACCTATTTTGGGGGCGCCACAATGGTATCGTAGCTAGGGATACGATCTCCCATGAGATCTGGGAATAGAACTAGAGGGGAGAGACGAAAAAATCCTTCGCTAAAGGTGTCCTACCTAAGCTTATTTGTTAGTCGGTCAAGATATAGGATATTATGTGATATATTGATTTCCTTAATTAACCCTTGTTTTACGACAAGATTTGAGAATGTCGATCGAGAATATTAACAATGGAAATGAGACCGTGGAGATGCCTCAGACTCACCAACGAGGAGAACGCGGCAACAGTCGGGCAATGTTCCTCCCGTGAACAACACCATCGAAAGCGATGATGAACGAGGGATGTTTAGAAGTTTTTTGCAGCTCATGCAAAATCGCATTTAGGAGACTCGTGTTCAAAATACAGAGGAAATGATAGCAATTCACTGCATCACAAACCAAGCAGCTCAAAGAGTCAGGACCACCGTAATTTAAGGGAAAGCCGATCCGATCACGGCGGAAACACGGGTCAAACAAATTACCAAGATATTCGATGTCTCGGGATGCACGGAGAACAGAAGGTTCCATTCGCCACCTTTATGTTCCGTGCGGCGAGGCGTATCATCGGTGGGAGTCTCAGAAGCGCACTCCATCCAAATTCCGCACTCAAAGATGTCTTCGGGAGACGCTTTCAGAAGCTATTTAATGACAAATACTTTCCCGAAAGTGTTCGCTATACGAAGGAAGTGGAGTTCATCGATTGAAACAAAACAACACGACGGTGTCTCAAAGACGAGGCAAAGTTTGCAGAGTTATCCAGTTTGCACCTCATTTGGTGGAGAATGAGGAACGATGACGCGATGTTTCTTAGAGGTTTGAAACCCAAGATACGCCAAAGATCTCATTTCTCATAAATTTTCTCTATTCAGATGTTGTAAAATGTGGCTCAATTATTAGAGCGAGATAACGAAAGTACGGCCAACCGAGGGACCACAACCAGATCATACGTAGATAAAGCAACAATGTAATAATGATAACTCAAATGAGAAAGAAATGACGGACAAAAAATGGTAACCACTCCGTGGTAATCATGGCCATGAAAATAAGAAGAAGAAGTCAGAGGAGATTTTAAAAGAGGAGATTTAACAACGACTATATGAAGACGATAAAGCGCGCAAAAGAATCGGTTCTAAGGAGGAGAACGACCACCCATTATATATGCTAAAATGCGAAAAGAGGACATATCACCAAACCGCCCACAACAAGCTCAAGGTATACTATAATTGTGGAAAGGAAGGACATATCGCCGAGATCAGACAAAAGAATAAAACCTAGTTCAATGGGGATTTGACTCAAAAGATCGTCCCCTAAAAAGTCAAAGTCAACGATTCCGGAAGAGCGCTTTGTCAGACCGGTCATAATGCGAGGAACCCAAACGAGGTGATCACGGTAAGCTATTTATAAATTCTCAAGTTTATACCTTACTTGATACCGGCATACCCATTCATTTATCTCTCCCGCATGTGCTCAACGCTTAAACTCGATTCCGAGAAATTAGACTTTGACCTATCTCGTGGAAACTCCGCTAGAGAAACTTTCATCACATCCACCGCTTATAAATCTTGTTTGATTCAAGTTGGCACCATTACCTTACCCGCTCCTTTTATCTCTTTAAAGATACTTGCTTTTGATGTGATTTTAGGATCGATCGTTAACTACTCATCATGCCAAAATTGATTGTTTTCGTAAGGTCATTAGTTTTCATATTCCTAACCAACCCGTTGTATTTAATTCAAGCAACTAAACCATTAAAATCAATCACCGCTATATCTAATCATAAAGCTATTCGCTTATTAAAAAACTGATGTCAAGCTTTCTTAGCCCATGTTATGGATTTGAATAAAGACACGCCAAATTTGAATAATATTCCCGTTGTTATCGACTTTTCCGACGATTTCAAGAACTTCCCTGCCTACCCCGTAACGTGAAGTTGAATTCTTTATCGATCTCAACCCGCACAAAGCCCATTTCTAAAACCCCATATCGAATGGCTCCTATTGAACTTCAGAGTTAAAGGTCCAACTACGTGAATTTGTTGGACATCGGCTTCATCTGGCCCCAAGACATCTCCTCGGGGTGCTCCTGCTTTATTCAGAAAGAAGAAAGACGGAGTATGCGACTTTGATCGACTATCTGAATCGAACCATGTCACCATCAAGAATAGTATCCTCTCCCTCGTATTGATGACTTGTTCGACCAAATTGCAAGGGGCACAATTCTTTTCAAAATCGATCTTCGCTCGATATCATCACCAAGATTAGAATCGAGGATATTCCAAAGACCGCCTTCGTAACTCCCCAGATGGGCATTATGAATTCTAGTCATGTCTTTCTGACTAACTAATGCTCCCGCGCTTTCATGGATATGATGAACCGAGTATTCAAGGAATATTTGATCAATTCGTTGTTGTTTTTATCACGACATCCTCATATATTCCAAAAGTCGTGAAGATCATGAGCACCATTTGAAGTCGGTACTCCAAAGGCTTCGTGAAAACCAACTATATGCCAAATTGAAGAAATGCGAGTTCGCTCGAGGAAGTAGCATTCCTCGGGCACGCGGTGTCGTAAAACACGGAGTATCCGCTGATCCGCCAAGATCAAGCAATACAAAGTCGAGCAACCAAGCTCATGATCAAGACGAGCTTTTTTGGGCTTAATGGTTATTATCGAGATTCGTGGAAGGGTTTTCTAATCGCTACTCCATTAACTCAAATTAACTCTTAAGGATACAAAATTCGCTTGAGAGCGAAGAATGCGAGAAAGTTTCCAAGAGCTTAAGAGAGACTTATTTCTAAGACTGTTTCTAACAATACCATCCGTTCTTGATGGATTTGTTATCTACAAATGATGCTTCGTGCAAAGGGTTAGATGTGTTCTCATGCAACGGGAAAGTCATAGCCTATGCCTCATGACAACTTAAAGAGTATGAGAGAGAATTATCCTACTCATGATCTAGAGTCATGCAAAGCAATGCTTTCAAAAAAAATATGGAGGCACTATCTATATGGGGAGAAAGTGGAGATATATTCGCACCATAAAAGCCTTAAATATTTCTTCACTCAAAAGAACTCAACACGCGGCAAATGACGCTGGCTCGAGCTATCGAAAGACTACGACCACACTATTCAATACCATCCCGGTAAAGTTTAACGTAGTAGCCGACGATCGAGTAAGAAGATCATATGCGAACGAAAAGGATGATGTCAAGTATACGACAGAGCCAACTTTAAATAGAAAAAGTTAAGGTCGCTTTCAAGCCACCGAATCGAGTCGATGCGTATGAAGAAGAAAGTACAAGAAGGAGCTATTCCTAAGCGAGAATCGATGAAGAAGGAATACTTCGAGTCCACTCTAGACTTTCAGGTTCCTAACGACTTTGATTTGAAGTACAAGATTACGATGGAGGCACACAATACACCATTTGCAATCCATCCTCGAAGTACTAAAATGTATCGTGATCTTCGGCATACATTTTGGTGGAACAATACGAAGAGAGAGATTGCAAAGTTTATCTCGATGTGTTTAACTTGTCAACGGTAAAGGCGAGCATCTTGTACCTAAGGGTCCGCAGAACCACTTGAGATTCCTGAATGGAAGTGGGAACACATTACTATGGATTTCAAGCATTTTGTCTTCCTACTTGCTTCTCAAGGCATCAATGCTATTTGGGTTATTGTTGATAGATTAACCAAGTCCGCTTCATTTCTTGCCGATACGGAGACTTATTCCTCTCGAACGCCTTGCTAGTATGTGACGTGAATGAGATTGTGAGGTCAGTATGGCATGCCAAGATCCATAGTTTTGATCGCGACCCAAGATTCACTTCAAGATTTTGGGTTAGCTTGCAAAAAGCTATGGGCACGGATTTACGATTTAGTTCTAAGATACCATCCCCAAACTGGACGGACAATCGAGAGGACTATTCAAACTCTCAAAGATCTATTAAGACTCGTGGTCCTAGACTTCAAGGGTAGTTGATAAGTATTTACCATCGGTGGAATTCTCCTACAACAACAAGCTATCGTGCAAGTATAGTGTGGCTCCCATTCAAGCATTATATGGACGAAAATGTCGCTTCCAATATGTTGGGATGAGGTGGGTGAAGCAACATTGTTGGGACCCGAAGTTAAGACGTATGATCACCGAAAAGATCCAAATGATTCGACAACGATACAAACCAAGACAAGATCGACAAAAGAGTTATGCGATCTTCATCGAAAGGACGGGAATTTAATGTGTAGGGATCATGTATTGTCATGAAGTCAGCTTCCACGGAAGGGAGTTACAAGATTTGGGAAGAGAGGAAAGCTCAATCCACGATTTATCGTCCATTTCAAATTCTCGACCGAGTAGGAAATGTAGCCTATAGACTCACAAGCACTCCGAGTATGTCTCGTGTTCATAATGTGTTTCATATATCCGCATTTCAGAATATGTGAAAGACCCGAACCACGCTTATCGAAGTTAAACCCATTTAGATAGCCAAGACTTAACGTATGAGGAGGTACCACCAAGATCTTGATAGAAGGAGCATGTCCCCACGCCAAGAAAGGTCATACCACAAGTTAAAGTTTTGTGGAGGAATCATGCTATAGAGGAAATGACCGAAATTGAAACTAAAATGAAAGCGAGGTATCCTCACCTTTTCAAACACTGTGTATCGTCGCCAATTTCGAGGACTAAATTTCATAAGGAGGGAGGTCAGAAGACCCAAATTTTTTAAATAAAAGGAATTTCCTTTATTTATTATTTTGAAATAAGAAGGGTTGATTTGATTAATGTGGATAGTTATGGGTTAAATACGCAAATATTTCAAAATAAGCAAGTGGTTATAAAATATTCATTATCGTCGGGAATATTCGTTTCGTCGTGGAATATTCGTATCGCTTCTGGGAATATTCGTATTTACTCACAAGCAATGCATGTGTGGGCCCCATAACTAAAAAGCGATCGATGAAGAAAACGACAAATATAAGTTGTTTTTAAATAACTACAGAAGTTGTTACCAAGTATACCGCTGAATACCCTTGTGGTTAAAACACACTAATAATACCGCTGTCAACAAGAAGACACCAGATTGCACCAATTATTGATTCTTACGTAAGAAGGCACTACTCAATAATGGTTACAGAATTACCGCTCAAAGATTTTATCGAATCGAGTTAATAATTGTCATATTGATATTTTATATCATTGTTGTTTCAATAATCACATTACACAAGATTTTCATTATCGGCTAATAATTCATATTATCCTAATAATATTATTAGATAACATTATTGGCAATGTCTAGAAAGTTCTCGCTCTAAGGAGAGGTTTGTCACCTAATCATGCTACCAAGAAGAAGAAATTCTATCGAAAGCCCCTCTTCCTGAACCGCCTCGTCATAATATCATGATTCTCGTAATATTATTTGTGAATAATTAATTATTGATTTATATGATGAGGAAAATATTGATTTTATGTGGATATAGATGGAGAAAATTTTTAAAATGACAATTGTTGAAAATTAATATTTTATCTTTTTCTCGATAAAATAATTCATTTAAATATATTATTTTAATAATATATTAATAATGATATTTTTACAACGAATGTGGGATATATGAGTATACGAGGAGGAAGAGTATTTTTGTTGCAATAAATGTTTAAAACATGTTAAACATGCTCATGGACCCCATTTATCGAATCGAAATTTGATTATAAATTTAGAAAATCGCCTGCTTGTGGATTTCGGCCAATTTCTATTTGGAATTTGGAAAACTTTCTTCTGCAAAGTTGTAGAGAATTGAATTTCCTATAAAACTCTCAAGATTTCGAATTTTCTGATGAAAGGGCTATTTATTATGAATTATTGAAGTTCAAGTTCAAATAATTAATTTTTGGAAGTTTAAAATATTTAAATTAAGAAAACGTTTTTTTTACTTTTTTGAGGTCATGTGTTATGTGTGGCTGATCAGTTGAGATTGCTGAGGAGGATTTTGAAAAATATAATATATTATTTTATTAAATTTTCTCTTTTTGTGTTCTAAGCAATTTCCTATAAATAGGTGCTTAGGTTAGAATCGAAAATCACACCGTAAATCAAGTTTTCTCTATATTATCGAAGCGATTTCTTGTGAGTATTTTGAGTATACTTTGAGTATTGCTAGATTTGGCAAGTTCCTTCAAAGACTATACCCTAGATTCTAAATAAAGTACCGATCTTTCGAGGTAAGTGGATATTATTTTTTCAGAATGATATTATTTCTTCAATATCATTATATCGAAATGTCGATCCAAGTTTTTATCAAATTTGAACTTTTTCATGCTCTGGGTACTATTCATGGGTTACTATTCATGAGTTACTATTCACGAAGTTACTATTCACGAGTTACTATTCACGAAGTTACTATTCACGAAGTACTATTCATGAAGCGTGAAGATGTTTTTGTGGAATTTCTATCTTTTGGTGTTCTGAGTTACTATTCACGATACTAAAGACTATTCACGATATACTAAGACTATTCACGATACTAAGACTATTCAATCAAAAATAAAATTTCTTCTTTCGTCTAAAAACATCTATTCGATACTAACTCGATCAGATCCATGTTTTGATCATTCTCAATTTTACACCACTATGATTATTTTTGAGGTATTTTTGACGGGATAAAACCAAGTACGAATCCTTAATCCTTAATCCTCATCATTTTGTTTCACCGATTCGCTTTTAAAAAAAATTTTTCATCATCCTCGCCTTAAATGATGATATTATGGAATATCTTCGCCCAGAAGCAAAGATGAATGATTTCTTAAGAATATCTTCGGCCCAGAGTAAAAGATGAATGATTTCAAGAATATCTTCGCCCGAAGCAAAGATGAACAGTGTTTAAATGAATACGACTTAATCGATGAATATCTTCGCCCAGAGTAGAGTAAAAGATGAATATTTGATTCCGTATGTATATCGATTGATGTTACAGGATAAAAGATAGACGATGAACTTTTAAATTCATACATGTAAGATAGTAGTTTGCATTCTCTACTTAACTCTTCTAATGAATTATTATTTCACCGCGAATATTGATTTAAAATTTGTTGTCTATCAGATTCTATTATATTTTTCCCTCGTCAAGACTAACGATAATTTGTCAGATATTATCTTAGTCATAATATTCTTTATCGAGCTCTCACCCTTTTCCTTTTTTTAGTTCCATTTTTCTCGTGAGGCGATAATATATGAGGATAGTACGAGCCTGGGTATGGAATGAAGGTTTTTTAGAAAGGATTGTTTAGTAGTCCTCACCATTTTGTAAAATAATGTATCAATAAATGTGATGAGGATTTATTTGAGTATAGATATATCATGTCTCAAAGATAATATTTGTATTCAAACTCACAGCTTTACTCGTTGTAATAATAAAGTTGTAGTTGTTTCGCATCGTGTATTGACACACCCGTAATGATGTATACCTATTTGAGGTCAGGTGAAGCCGGAATCTACATCAAATGTAGATCAACATCGACTCCTCGACTCTTCATCAATAGGAAATAAGGAAGATTAAAGATCTAACTTCATACCTCATTTACGTGTAGGTATACTCAAGGATGCCTACTCAAGTCACCCGTAAGATCCGGGTTCGCCACTTGAATACCTAGCAATTCCCTCACGGGAACACGTCACGTGCAGAGCAGAACCTCGATCGGCAGCATCCTCCTCCTCGCCCCTCGACATTCGCACTTCAACCCGAATAGGACGTATCACCGCCTCCGCCAAACGACGAGGTCAGTTTAATGTAACTCCACCGAGGCTCTTCAAAAGCCCTCCTCCGCATACACCGTAAGTGGTCCTCATGGAACTACTCAGCTGATCCGGATCCATGATATCTAGATAACAAGTCTCCAAATCACCTCAGAAAGGGTGTGGTAATTTCTTACCTGGAGTCTTTTCAAAATGCATTTTATGATTACATGCATGCATGCATTGTTTTAACATACATCTACAGTAGAGTTAAAAATGCATGATTACCCAATACCTACATTTTGGGAAAATTTTGCCATAGCCCCTTTGTAAATGGGACTATCCACACGCACATAGTATACGACTAGGTGGCCATTCAAGAGCACACCGCATATAGTCATATACATCCTACATGCATTAATCACATCACAAGAAAAATCCGTAAGTGTAGTCTAATTACTGTGATTATTTTATTTTTCTACCTTTACTCATTTGTCCTCAAATAGATAAGAAATGACAAGAAAAGGTGCCAATTTGATCGCTTCAAAAGTCAAATTTTTACATCATTATGTTCAAAGATGGTTTAATACTAACATTTACTATGTTGAATATTTTTATCAAGTCATATCGGCATGCATATTCACTACTATGTGTCTAAATGCATTTCATGCGATAAGTCATTTTCCAACTGACAAAAATTGGAAAAAAATACATGCACGTGTTACCGTGATGTTGAAGAACGCTTAGACGGTGGCGCGTAATATGTAGAACGCTGCCTTAACTCAAAGAGATATGAAGAAGAGCTCTTGATTTCCTTCGCACAAGAACTTGAAAATGACTTATGAAAGCAACCACCGCCTATACATAAACACGGTTGTCAGTGAAGCAACTCATGCGCTCCTGTAGGTACACTTGAAGCACCCCTATATGGGCCCCACACCTCCAGCTCGCTCCAATTAGAGTTGCAAAGGAGGTCTCACAAGCTAAAAAGGTCAAATCAGGAATAAAAATGATACGTGATTGAGCGGAATAGCCTGAAATCCTGGTTTTCTCGTCGGTCATAGTTAAACTTCCGTCGTCTCAAAGGTATTCACCTGAATGCAGGGTATACTATACCAATGAGCTCAGCTTTCATAAATCATGCTCGGCAATACCCCACAAAGGTCCGATGCCATCATTTACAGGGTCACAACCCTAAACCTCCCCGGCGGGGGTTACAACGCAGAACCACGATATATTAAACCTCCCCAGTGGGGGTTACAACACCGAAGTTATCAACATCTACGTATCCCCGGCGGGGGTCACAACGCACATCCTTCAAACTTCTGCATGTCCCGGGCGGGGGTTACAACGCAATGCAACCATTGATATGCACATCAATGAAGGTCAAGCAACCTTGACGTCATGACAGCCGATGGAAATTAAACCCATCGAAGCAGCTTATCCACGTGTCCCTGGCGGGGATCACAACGCAATGCTACCATTGACACATACATCAATGAAGGTCAAACAGCCTTGACAATGCACCCAGCAAGGATTTATCCGGTGATACACACATCAGTGAAGATCAGGCAACCCTGATAACAACAAACTGTTGGCAGTAACTCCGACAGAGTGAAGGAATATGTTATACACATCCTCAAACAGACAAAGCTTTATCCCCACAGATCTCTTACACATAAGAGGTACCTCTATGGAATATAAGCCAGTGTCTAGGATTCAAGACTTTAGTGATAGCCCCAACGTCAACATCCTTGGATACTTGGATCGCATGTCCAAGCCATTACTAATTGTCATCCCAACAGGATTACCTGACAATTATTCATGCATTTTACATGCATTTGCATCATGTTGATGCATATAGCATCATGTTTATCTTACTTGCATTTCAAGTGTATAGTATTATTTATCCTATCCATACCTTGCATTGCATGAATATGATAAAGAGGGGCATCTGTAGACACTTGAAATTTTTTGCGCTCCTATTACTAACAATGCAGGTGGGTAGATTTGTCATTTGGAGATAACCCTGGAAGACAGCTTACATCCATTCCGGATACTACCGGAAGTTCAGGTCCAACCCATAACATAAATCGAGAACATCAATTCCAACCCGAAACACAAACCGGGAACATCATCTCAAACCCCGGAGCACACACCAGGAATGTCATTTCCAATCTCGGAGATAACTCCGAGATATACAGATCAAAAGACCAAAGAATAACACCGAGAGGAACAGCCTCTCTCTAATAACATCATGGGCGCTTCGCCCAGGGCCCCAAAGACAACACTGGGAGTAGAACCCCATCCTTAGTGATAGCCCTAAGAAATGTCATTGCAGTTCCGGCGATAACCCCGGAAATGCTTGTTTCAAACATATGCAATCAACTTCAACCCCAGCCATCCTGTCAAGGCACACACACCTTAGACCCAGAGTTAACAAACGGGCAGACAGGAACACCCACAAATGACAGTGAGACATACAAACAAGCAGCAGTCCAATCTCAGATGTAACCCTGAGCAAGGTCAGCTTTTCGCTTAAACCGGCGATAACCCCGGTGAGGAGTCACAACGTCATCTTACCATCTCAACAAGATGATATCGCGACATACCAACAAGTAGTCCAATCTCAGCTGTAACCCTGAGCAACGTCTACTTTCAACTCAAACCGGCGATAAACCCGGCGAGGAGTCAAACGTCATCTTGTTCTTTCAACAATGGCACGTCGTCTCAACACTTCATATATACATACATCCAACAATGTCCCACAAGAACCGAGGATTGACAATCCCGAGTGACTATTACGTGTGACAGTACTTTGGATAGAATTTTAAGCTTGAAGACCATGGGCATAGACCCCTCTTCCTGACTTCGTACAACCTCAAATCAATGTTATTGCGTAACTCTCAACATAAGCGGTCCGAAGAAGGTCGATATATACCTCGCTCGGATGCTCGGATTGAAGTTCTGCAAGTTCGAGCAGACATTACAGTGCATAAGTGCATGTACTACGAGACGACGGGACCCGCGAGGCTCGGATGCATCACGACGGCTGTCGCAGGTGTACCTGCGGCCATCCGTCTATATATACAAGCCTTGGGGTCAGCCATTTGAGAAAAAGAGAGAGGGAAAAAGGCGAGGAAGCCCTGTCCATTTTACTCTGCATACACATCTTTTGAGTGTTTCCTCATTTTTAAACACTAGTTAGCTCACATATAGCTATCTTTTATCCGACGGGAGCTGAGTGTTTATCCATTTAAAGTCATAGAAGTCTACTTTGGCAGCCCACTGTAAGCCTTCTTATATTCTATAAAGCCTTCTTCTCATATTAGCACACAATGTTATACACATTAAGAGTCGTGTGTTGTGTAAGCGCTTGCCTTAATTTCTATCCGTGGTTTTCATTTATGTTTGTATATATATATATATACTTATATATGTATATATTTTATATATGGACTAACATTATCTAGTTATGCTTCGATTGAGCCTGCAGACTTGATGCAGTATTTAATTGCTTTTATATATATATATATATATATATATATATATATATATATATATAATCGTTGTCGGATATATTCGATGATCCCGGATTTACATCCAAATAACGTTCGCTTTATATATATATATATATATATATATATCTCATATATATTTACATTTCACAGTTCGGAGTTCACTTCGTGGCCTTTTACTGCCTTTTATTTATATTCTCCTCCTCCTGAGTTTACTTCGTGGCGAGTTGATCGCTTTTACAAAATTTTATTTACATTTTCATCTCCGCCTGGAGTTTACTTCGTGGCGGTTGACCATGTTTATATATATATTTATAGCTTTTACATATATATATATAATCGCTGCCATCGCTTTCCCCACAAATTACAAAGATTACGTGAACCTAGAATCATGTGATCACAGTTTCAATTTCTTCAATCTAGATTCTGGTTCCCATGATAGACATTTTTCAAATTGTAAGTAGTACTGCGTATATTATTTTACAATGTCTCAATTTCCTTGGATGGTCATTATGCCCATGAGGAGTTCTAAGATCGCCAGATATTATTTTCTCGAGAATGCTTCAGATCTCGAAAATAAAAGCAAATAAGCCGAACATTTAATAATAAAATGGAAGTATAAAAAGGTATCAATTCCTATTGAGCACGGGGTTTGAAAAATCTCTTTTATAAAACGTCATTTTTATATCGTGGTTAAAACTGATTTTTTTTATAAATTCAAACCCTTTGTATATAGGTGCGAACGAGGCCTCGCACTACTTTCAAATAACTGCACATTGATCCACACATACACACAAACACGCACATTCATATAACAATTTCTTTGAAGAGTGGCGGCCACCGTGGTAACACGGATGTTCGGGGTGCCTAACACCTTCCCTCCGCATAATCAAGCCCCTGACCCAAAATGAATCTCTTGCCTTCACGTAATCTGCCTAGCGAAAGGTCAAATCACTAGGTCAATGTGCAAACTTTTTCGATTCTATATTGGTGCAACCAGCTTAAATACACCAACTAGAGACTCTTAAAGTCAAAACGTCGACATTATACATGTCGGACCTTTTTCACTTATTTTTTCAAACAAATCTCACATTAACATGAGAACACCAAAGAACAAGTAACGAAAAGGGACACTCAAAAATCCTGACGTCGATAATTATCAAATGAGGTTCCATTCACTTCAGGGAATGTAATAGAATCGGTCGAGCAAGATTATTGGTTTTTCAACAAAAACTCATTATTTTGTACAACCACTAGAAGACATAATTTCACTTCTGGGAACATAATTTCCTTTATCGCTTCAGGGAATATTTTGTGAACTTTCGCTCCCGATATTGCTGTTGCAAGAGCATATTCGAGGCATGAAATATAATAAATATGTTCTCTAACATGTCTATCAATATTTTTTTTACATAATTTTAATAGTGAGATTATTTTTTTAAAAATGTAGAATTGTTCTCACTCAACACATTTAAAATCTTGCAACTTCAGCTGCAACCAATTATAATGAGCTTTTGGGAGAATTAGAAATTTTTTATTCCCATTTCTTCCTTTAAAATTATGTCATAAGACAAGTGAGTCTTTTACTGTAATTTACTCATATTTTAATTTTTCATGGAGATGATAACGAATAAAAATTATTAATTTTGCATGATCCTTCAAGGTTGCATGATTGTCAACTTTAATTGTATCTCCAAGGTTCTTTGCCTTTATATGAATCTCAGCATCAAGATTCCATTACAAACAATTCTTGCTCGATATAAATCAAGGGCAACAAATTCAAATTTATAAGATTTGAATAACATGCAGTATGTTATGCTAAAAAAATTGTGTATCCATATATATATATATATATATATATATATATATAATAGATAAATATACATTTTCCTTCAAATCAAATATGATTATCTTCAAGACGAAGGTGAGAAGCAATTCGTGCTGATAATGTGTTATAAAAGATTAATAATATTAAGAACAAAGATGATGATTAAGGGAGAAGAGCATTCTAATTTCATATATGTTGTAATTGTATATATCTCTAACCCATTCTCTTTACAATACTACTCCCTCCGTTCTTAAAAGATTATCGTTTTAGAAAGTAAAATTTGTTCCAAAAAGTTTGTCGTTTACTACTTTCGAGGAGAATAAATTATTTATTTTCCTATATTACCCATACCTTCTCTCATTGTCCCAATAAATTCTCTCTCTTGTATTAATAGTTTTTAACTTCCCACCAGTGATGGAATTTCAAATAAATTTTACTTGGTAAATGGTACTTTCTTAATCTATGTGTAAAAATCTTAAACGACAATCTTTTAGGAACGCAGATAGTACTATTTATGGTACAAGAACATCAATACTAAGATGTTACAAAATTCAAAGGTCATGAGTTTTATAACATAATGGGAGTTTCAAAATTATTACAATCAAAGATAGAGAGAATGAATCTAAACATCCATTATATGAATCTAGAAATCCATTATAATATTTTATAACATAAAGTACTCTTTCTTGTGTTTTGATTTTGCCTTCAGCTTTTGCATAGACCTAATTAATTATGTTTTGGTGTAAATTGTTTTGAAGTGGTGAGATTAGACTAGTGTTGAAGAGAACAAAGGAGTTTTATTAGTTTGAATAATTTATAGTCGTGGTGGGTTATGACTCATTTTTCAGCCATTTCATTTTACAAAGCCGAGATCAATAATAACAAAGACAAGGGTACCAATGGAAAATACTTAAAAGAAGATGGATGCAAATTCTTATTTTAACTTTTTCAAAAAAAAAATCTTTTTTTTTTTATTATCATAGATTTTGTATCGGAAAAGGTAAGGTATATGGAACCAGGTTTTCAAACTCGAACCGAAAAAAAATACCAGGTGAATGGACTATTGATTCAACCTGTGGTCAAAACGCTATTAACCCAATGACGTCATTATTATATAAAAATATATATTACTAGTAATTAATAAAATTTTAAAAAAATTTTATTTTTATGAACTAAAACATAATAAAGTTGAGTTACAATATTACTAAAAGTGATTAATTTTAATATTAAAAAAAATTGATACAAAAAACATTTAAAAAGTTCTACCGAGTTTTGACCAGTAACGGATTATTGGTCCAATCCGAATCGAAGTATTGACCGATTTCGATTTTTACTGGTTGAATTGACGGTTCAATCTGAGTTTAATAACTATGTGACGAACAAAATATTCTTTTTATACATGCCATTGAGCACACAATATATGTTTGATATAAACTTTTTAAAGTATAAAAAAAATTGATCTAAATTCAAAATTGTAGAAATTTTTTTATCTAAAATCACAAAATGTATAAACTAGATTTGTCAATCTATAATTTTAAATTTAGAGAATGATGGGAAAGAAATGTGAGAAACAATTAAAGAACAAACGTGGATGAGTCAACATGAAGATAATAATTACTTTCCAGACATAAAAGTCCTTTTAGGATAAGGATGTGACCCAAAAGCTATAGGCTTTATAATAAGAGATAATATCACATCTCTGATTTTCTTCTTTCTTTTTTTCCTTTTTTAAACAAATGTACTGGACAAGCTGCATTTGTGCCGCTTTATTTTTTTCCTAAAAAAGCTCTCTTATATATATATATATATATATATATATATATATATACAGTCTGCTTTGAATCAGTTCATTAACGAACTAGTTATAATAACGGTTCGTCTTTAATTTATTTTTTTTGATTCGTTCTAAAAGTTTATACATATATGATGTGAAGTCAAAACTAGCACCACGATTAACTCAAACTAGCACCACGATTAACTAACAAACACAGAAAACTAGTCTGTCAGAGTCGTCCTAAAAACCAAATCAAAATATATTTATATATATAAAAGAAAATAATAAATTTCAAAAAATCACGTATGATTTATACACCAATCCTTAAGTTACCACCCGTGGTCCAGAAACAATCTAGTCACCACGTGTGATTTCCCATTCATCTTCACAACGGCACCTATTTATGACTTTTGCCTAACACTATTAATTTTTGTGGAAAAAGACTGTTCTACCCTTCCTATTCTTTTACCTCTATGCCATTTATTTTATTTTTTTCTTTTTAACACGTCAAATACAAAATAAACAATATTACAAAATTATTATGCATTAAATAACCAAAATAAAATAGTGAACTTTTTATGACTCCAATACAAATTGAGTACACTAATAATACATAAAATATTTTCTCTCTCAAAAATATTAAATTTAAGACAACTATACTTTTTCTTATTATTAAGTATTTTCATTTAAATTAATACAATTACCATTAAGATTGAGAATAATAAATTAAATTGTATATAGTTAAACAAACATTAACAATAAATTTAAATTACCACCATTCCATCCAACACCACCATCACCCCCATTCCATCAAACACCACCAACAACATGCCGCTACAATATTCCACCCTTACCCATATCCTACACATCACTACAATGACAAACCAATTTCCAAATTTTTCAGCACCCCCACAACCCAACACAAACAAATTAACCATAGGGCCACACCTCAGAACACCACCTCCAACTACAAACTCAAACAAAAAACAACACTAAACATATAAATTGGGAGGCGAAAAGGACAGATTTAAAAAGAAGAAAATCAAAAAAAATAAGAGATGATGACAACGTGATTGTGAATAGACAAAAAAAAAAAATTACTTATCAGTAATAGGAAATAGTGATTCCATTATTTCAGATGGCGATGTTGTTTTCAAAATGAGCTATGGACACCGAGGACAGATATTTGCAGCAAAGACCGTGGACATCGAGGATAAATAATCATCATGTGTAATTTGATATGAATAGATTTATATTTGGATGAGGTTGGTTGAACAAATTCCTACTGTTCATTTTGAGGAGAGGTAGAATGAGTTTGTTTATTTTTTGTGGGTTATATATATTTTCTGGGTATGTTTTGTTAAATTTGACGGAGATTAGAAGGTATTAATTAAGGTCATTAGAACAATATTTGTTATTACTAAATATCACTTCACTCGCTTTTTGGCAAGTGAAATACACTTTAAATCACTCGCTTTTTGCAGTGACTCGATTAGTTTTCGGACCACAGGCGGTCACTCAAGAATTGGTGTAAATCACATGTAATTTTTTGAATTCTTCTCGAAAGAAAAAGAACCAAACCAAAATTAATAGAAGGTAAACCCAAGGTCTACTACTGCATAACAAAGGCACAATCACAAAACAAGCTAGTTCCAAGTGTAGCAAATCTTTATTTAACAATGTCATGCCATAACCTACAAAGGAGACTGTAATAAGAATGTTATATAATATCACTATTGCCAATCTTTATTTAACAATGCCAAAATCAAAATCAATATATATATATATATATATATATATATATATATATATATATTGATTTTGGCATATCAGTTCCCTATGTTTTCAATAATATGTACTTGTCCATATGTGCCGCAGTCAACCAACCAAACATGCAGCTAAATTTTTTTTATGCTTAACAATCGAGAATTTTCTTTTAAACGTAAGCCCAAGGTCCACCACATACCAAAGGCACACCACAAAACAAGTCAATCCCAAGTATTATTATGGATCCCAAAGTTTAAACAATAGACAATTAACTATCATCCAATATGATATAAAGTTGGAACACGTTAACTAGTTTACTTACCACCTGCAACTCGCATAGGGCAGACGTAGGGAAGTATGATAATATGATGCTCTAATTACCTAAAAATAAATTTCATACTAACCGCTCCCCTAAATAAAACATATAAACCCTCCTAAAAGCCAAATCCATCGCCAAAAAAAAGCAGCAAACCAAACATTAATAAAATGTAATCCCAAAGTCGATCGCATAACAAAGGCAAACCACAATATAAGAAAAGCCTGAGTAGTCTTAAGGATCCCAAAGTTTAAACAATTGGCACTAAACTATTATCAAACTCCCATTAACTACAAAGCAATAAATTCCAGATCTGTAAACTGCTTTCCATTTGAGATCAGATTCCAATTCATGGATCGAAGATTATGAAACTTTTCTTCTTGATTTTGGGGACCGAGGCGGCGGGGATGTTGTTAGTTAGGGAAAGAGTTTGGATCGAAGAGATAGTGGTTGAGTTGGACGAATATTGAACGATGTTGTTAGTTAGGGAAAGAGGTTGGATCGAAGACAGTGTGGTTGAGATGGATGAATTGAATCGTTTCGAAACGAGAGAGCAACGTAATAGGAATTTCAGATCGGAGATACTTGAATTAACGACTAGATCGGAGATACTTGAATTAACGACTAGTTTTGATAAGATAATTACCAGCAAATCTTGTGGGAGTTTTACAAAATAATCTTCATCTCTCGATTTCGCCATGCTAGACAAACCCTCGTGTTTCAGACCGCCTTGTAATTTTTAGGGTCTAAGCAATGTGGTTGGTCCTCAATATATATAATCTTTCTCTATTTATAGAATATCACAATTTTTCTTTTTTAATTTAATTAGGACACTATTACACATAATAAATATCTTTATCAAAAATATTAAAATGAATTGAGAAATGGGGGAAATATTAAAATAATATTAATATAACAAAAATGATTTTTTGGAAGTACGCTTTGCATTCCAATTTTTTTTTAATAAAAATATAGTACTCTAAGCTATAAGAACTTCAAAAATATACAAAAATGAAATATAAAAAATATAAAATATAAGAGTACTGAATACGTAGAAAAGAAATTTAAAAAATGGGAAAAACACTAATGCAAAATAAGAAATATGAATTTTAATCAAAATAAGAAATATGAATTTGTATGAGTATATATTTTATTATATGTATCCAAATCACTTCCAAAACAATGTATTATAGAAAAATTTCGGCCCATAAAATATTAAACTTTTTTAGTTGTTTTTTTTTTGAAAAAGATCCGTATTTTAACAAAATTCGGGAGTCCTGACTGGATATATATATATATATATATATATATATATATATATATATATATAACGGATCTTAAGCATACCTCTTAAATAACATATCTCTCTTAAATATCATAAATAACATACATCTCTTAAATAACATATCTTTATTAAAACTACATCGTTTTGAAAAAAATTTAAAAAACAAAATAATATTAAAAGAGAGTGGCCCCACCTGCTTTCTTTTTATTTCTAAAAATGCCACCCGCGACCCCACTTATTTTTTAAAAGAATCTCCAAAACAACATAATTTTAATAAATGTATGTTATTTAAGAGAGTATGCTTTAGATCCGTCATATATATATATCTAGTGTATTGAGAGAGATAAAATTATCAGTTACCTTTAATTGGACGACTTCCTTGCTATCTTATACTCTCCAAATTTCTTCATACCACCACTACCCACTATCGCCGACACAATTCCCCCAATCCACGATGATTTCAATTCATTGCATGTATCTCACCCGCTACTATCTCATCACTATTTTTCCATTCTTTACCACTATGAATCCCATCCACATTAATGCCTTGCAGACATCTCGGTCAACAGCTATCCTTTTTCATCATTACAAGTCAAAGATGAAGATATTTAAATATCTGATGGGTCAACCCACTGATCCGGCCCAATACTATAAGGACTCAACAAAGATAACATAATGATTAGGCCGAATAACCTTAGGATCCAATAATAATGACCCAACGGACTACCCCAATAACTCTACCAAACCATTCTACCAATATGTGAAGTATCACTACCAACATTGCTTCAATTTTTATTAAACAAACTATTTAATAGAAAACGCAAACGGTCCATGATGGTAAAATAATTTAATCAATAATAAATAGGGCCCAAGGAATAAAGTGCCAAGGTCCACTTAGTGAAATCCAAATAATCAAATTCGGAAACTATGGAAAGCCCAAACTGAGAGTCCAAGAGGTAAAACCGGAGAGCAACTTTTCAAATTCACTATCATTGCTGGCATTAAAGACGCCGCCTTCGAAATTCGTGAACAACCGTCAGTATAAAAAGTAATTTCCCTAAATTTGACAGTTTTACCTGCCAATTTGAAATTCAGATGACTTCTCGAGCTCTCGATTTCCCCGTTCCGAACTTTCTTCTTCTCTGCAAACCTCCATCAATGGCTTCCCAAAACTCAGAGGAAGGTTCACCCATTCTCGTGACTCCGATCACCACCATTCCACCTAACCCAAACCCTAACAAAGCGGCTTCAAACTCAAACCCCAAAACTGCAACTCCTAGTAAGAAGGCACCACCTCCAAAACCTCTACCTACTCCCTCCAAATTTTTCAGGAGCAAGGAACAATATCCCCACACCAACACCTCCTCCACCGTTACTGAGATCGAGCTACAAAGGATTTAGACTCGCTACCAAATCCTAGCTACCCATCTGGTGAGAGCCCCTAGGTCTGATGAGAGAATGTACCAGCGCCCGGAAGGTTGGACAGCCATTCCGATAACTCTTCTTGAAAAGGGGGTTCGATTCCCTCTCCATATCTTCCTCGTTACCCTCTTAGGGTTCATTGGTGTTGGGTTCGCCCAATTAGTACCAAACTCCTACATCCATATCCTAGCCTTCATCGCCTTCTACCATGAAGTAGGTGTAGAACCCACTCTCGATTTCTTCTTCACCGTTTACAAGGTCAGCCAAACCCGAGAAAAGGGGTTTAAGGTTTTGGGTAAACAATCACTGAAGGCAGGAGAGAAGTTCGAAAGACGATCTATGGTTTTGACTCCCTCTAGCAACAAGGGATGGCATAAGGGATGGTTTTTCATCAAGGGGCCAAAAATTGCTTCCCTGCCGGACTGGTCCATTCAAGATAAAGTTTCTGCTGACTTTGGTGATATTCCCGAAGAGTGAGTGAGCGAGATGATAGATCTCTTTGAAAACTTCCCGTCGGAGGAGTGGAACTACTTACTTCTTACTAAACAAACATGGTTATACGACCATAAATCTAAGTTTTGAACCATTTTTCTATACAATTATTTGAAATTTTCGACGATATAGATTCTGATATGTGATTTTCTGCCTTTTGCAGTATCTTTGATCAAGCCAACCTCTTCAGATATAAGAGATTTTGAAGATTTCCTATCTGGAAAGTCCGCGGAAGCTGCCGAAACTCCATTATTGGAAGACCCTCCCGAAGGTAATCCAGTCACGGAAACACTTACTGCTGAACCCCAAACTAACGAACCAGAAGCCGATAACCCCATTCCACCAGAAGAATCTCTTCAACCCCGATGAAAAAAGAGGGCCATCCGAAAACCTAGATCCACTCCCATAGAAACAAACCCTGAACCTATACCAGAATCTGCACCAACCACAAACCCAACATCTGCCAGAGGGAGTTTACTCGATATGCCCTTAGACGAGCGTACTCGAGTTCTCTGTGTCAAGAAGTTAAGAACCAAGATTACCCCCTGACCACCGATGAACTTCGAGTGCCTCCTTCTTCAACCGAACTCCCCCCAACTATTCCAGTTGAGATTCAAGTCTCCGATGATGAAGAACAAGTCAAACCCATTCCAGTACTATCTCGAAAAAGAAAACAACCGTCTGCCAGTCAACCGAGCTTAGAATCCATCCGCTCACCACCTCACAATCCATCTCTAGCTCGGTCTCCTTCACCCGAAAACATCTATACTGATCCACTACTAACTCCTGAACGAATCATGCCCTCTCCCTCAAAGCCTTCATCTCATGAATTTCAGAGTGAGGCCATGGCCTCGCTAACCTTATGGCCACAGTTCAATGCCAACTTCCCATTCCAACAGTTTGATGCTTTCATTCGGGATACTGATGAGCACCGGTTTGGCAATAGTTCAATTCGGGATATGATCGACGAAGGCATGAGCTATCAGGCGAAGGCAAATGACTCTCCCAATTGATTGGAATTGATTGAATAACGCTACTCCTCATGTTTAAATATTTGAAACTGATTGAATAATTTTAAACATATGCAAGCGAATGCTGTCTTTGGGCATTTACGTCCAAAGTATATAGAAGCCGAAGCTGGAGAAGAAGATGCAAGAAGAGAAAATGAAATATTGCAATCGGCCTTGGTGAAAGCAAGGCATAATTGTGATGTCGCTCTTTACAACAATGAATGCCTTCGGAAGGACCTAGCTCAAACCAAGGATGAGTTGAATACCTCCAAGGAAGAGCTAAAAACGACCAAGGCCAATCAACAGGCTCTAACCAATATGAACGCTGACTTGGTTATCAAGAACGAGGTCTTGAGGACTAAGAACGAGGAGTTAGCTACAACCAATCTGAGCTTAGCGAAACAAATCGATAAAGTCCAGATGAAGGCCCGAGTGAAAGTAGTATGCACACAAGCAGATCATATTTGATGATAAAGCATATACTTTGAAACAATCTTATTCATTTATTAATAAAAAGTATTAATTTATTAAAGGCTTTTAATTATCTACATGATGCTGTTTTGTAATATGTGATAAACCCATAGTTTTAAGCAATGCTTTTAGAATAATGATGATGATCATTCTAATGAGATCTAAATTCTTAGAAAGCTTAAAACTAAAATAGTTCCCAATCGTTGGATTACTAAATTAGGGATTAGTGAATCCGGATAGATTGGTACATACGTTGCTTTCTCATTGGATGAGGATGATTGATCTCATGATCATTTGTGTGGAGACACTAAAGCAAGTATGTAGGTGCTTATTAGAGAATAAGTTCATTCTTTGAGCGTGGGCTCGCTAAGGAATACCTAATGGAGTTTTACTTGCATGTCAATAGGAATTCTCAGTAGTGATAGTAAGTACAAGTGATCCTTGGACTTGAGATCATCATAGTATCTTGTGTATGATGAGTTATACTTTGACTTATTCCTTAAGACCCTTAGGGTATATCAAAGGGTATGCTTGGGTATAATAAGTTGTACATGGAGATAATGTATGATCAATAAAGAATCTACCACTTCTATTAAAAGAAGAGAAATGTCCTATGTGATTCGATAAATGACAACCCAAAGAGTCCTTGGCGCGTAATGAAATTAGAAAGGAGTTTCTAATTTGCATTATTTGAGTTATGCATTTAAGAGTCGAAATACATATAATTAAATAAAATAAGACTTGACAGTAATTCCATGTCTTAAAATTAAAATAAAATAAAAAAAAATAATTTCCGGATACTTGTTATACCGAACTGTTTGTTTGTTTTTTCTCCTGTGAATTAGTTAATGATTCACGTGGTTGGTATCCAAGTGATTTTTTTTTAAAACTTTCCTGCAACGTGGGTTGATTTATAAACCACCGGATGCTAAACTCTTTGTATACTTGAATCACCATACTTATATATATATATATATATATATATATATATATATATATATATGTTAGTTAAAAAAAAAAATGAATGGTTTACACGTGATCAAGGTTACAAAGTTTATACGGTATATACTTATATATATATATATATATATATAATATTTTAATTATTTTATAATTATAATAAAATGTTTATTTTAATTTTAAAATAAAAGTTTATTTTAATCTTAAAATAAAAGTTTATTTTAATTTTAAAATTAAATTTCATGCTAACTAATTAGAGTTGGAATTGGATTCCATGATAACTAATTGGAGTTGAAATTGGATTCTAAATAAAAGAGTTTATTTAGACATGAAATAAGATTTCATATTATTCAAAATAAAAGAGTTTATTTGTGAATAGGAAAGAGAATCCTAATTTTCATAAATAAAGGAGTTTATTTAGATATGAAATAAGATTTCATATTATTCAAAATAAAGGAGTTTATTTGTGAATAGAAATAGAATCCGTATTTCCTTTAATCAAAGTTTTTTTTTACATGGAATTGGATTCCATAATTAATTAAAATAAAGGAGTTTATTTTGATTAAAGATTTTGATTAAAATAAAATAGTTTATTTTATTCAAAATTGGATAAATTAAAATAAAATAGTTTTATTTTGATTTAAATTTGGATTAAAATAAAGGAGTTTATTTTATTCAAAAATAGATTTTATACTAACGAAATTTGCCCATTAAATGATATCAATATATATATTAAATGTTTATTATTCATGAGATGAATGTTATTTATTGATGCATATGGTAATGTGTATGATAATAAATGGGATTGATTATGGACTATTGATCAATGTGATTGGATTTTATTTTAGTTGGATGCATGAATGTATGGGTTTTATTAAATGGGGTCTCACAGACCTCGCTTTCTCTAATTTTTCTAAATGTAAATTCTATTCCCCTCCATGTACTTCCCTCGATCACGATCAAGGTTTCTATTTATTTTAATTAGTTTTGTAATAGGAATAGTTAGAATTAATTTTGAAAAATTGGAGATCAAGGAGCAAGGAGCGCTTGAAGACCCGTTTGTAATGGAGCCCGGTTTAAATGTAATAGTTATATTTAAATATTAATTCTTGCACCCTTGTGTTTGACCTTTTGGTTCACTTGGTGGCTCTAGTGAACTAAACTAGAATAAAAGTCCATAATCAATCCGGGTAGAATATAGTATTCTATATGTGCATGCTTATACTATATATATTATATATTATTCAAACATGCTTCGCATGTTCATTAATATAATACGCATATTTTATATATATATATGCATGCGCTTAAACAAGATGAGACATTTTAATAACAAACCCTCAAATTTTTATATTAAGTCCTAAGCGCTTCAAAGATATTTGGAATATCAAACGTCGCCTTTCTAGCATGATAAAATTAATAGAGTATTAAATATTTAATATGAGTTTGTTGTGTCACCACAAGGCAAGTATTAAGTATTTAAGATGTTAATTTATCACATTTGATGCTTATAAAGAAAATTGAACAATATTGTTTTGTTGTGTCACCACAAGGATAATATTTTTCTTTTTGAATATATGGAGTGCTAGGTCGGACTTAACTTGGATAATTTTGATTCTTGGATGTGCCACCACTGATCAAAATAATCTAAGAGGCAAAAGAAAAGGAGTTGCATAGTTGATGTAATTGACAAAAGTTGTCTACCTATTTATTTATATATAGTTTGTTGTGTCACCACAAGGCTATATACATTTGAAATGGGATCCTTATTCTCACTAGCAAATCTTTAATTAGATTTTGCCGAACTATATAAGTGAGGTAATATAGTTTGAAGAAAATAGTGGGAGATACCAATTTAAAACAAGACCTAAATTATTTTGGTAATTAATAAAAGAATGTATGTTAAAATGTTGTTAATTACAAATTCATTTACGTAATTTTACAATGTCTAAAATTACTATCATCGAAGCATATTAGATGCTAAATTAACCGCAATCAATTAAACGGATTGGTTAAGGAATTTGAGAATAGTTCTCATAGTGAAAAAACTATCTTATGTCCTTAATACGCCTATCCTCGCAATGGTTGCGCATAATGCCTCGAGGAAGAGATTGCTACTTTTAGAAAGTGGCAAGATGATGCACAATTGGCTCAATGCATCATGCTCGCATCCATGAGTAACGAGCTTCAACGTCGAGATGAAACTATGGATGCTCCTACTATATTCTGCACATCAAGTAGTTGATGGTGAGGAAAGTAGGACCGATAGATATCGAGATATCTAAGGAGCTCTTCCGATCTAGAATGGCCAATGGCACTATAAATGCATAAAAAGTTTTTAACATAATCAATTTGATTGATCAATTAGACAACTGGTTTTGTCATGGATGGAGAGTTGAGCCAAGATTTGATCTTGCACTCACTCCCGGACTCCTTTCACAATTGTTGAATTTTCATATGAACAAGCTAGATATCACCTCACTGATTTGCTTAACATATTGAAAAATGTTGAGAGTCACTTTCCAACCAAGAAAGATCAAGTCTTACTGGTAGGGGCCAAAGGATCTTCTGAAAAGAAGAACGATTCAAAGAAGGTAAAAAGAAAGGCATAAACAAAGGATAATAAAAACAAAACTGATACGGATAGCAAAGGAGCTTGCTTCCACTGCAATAAGCCTGGACACTGGAAAGAAACTGCAAGAAGCATCTTGTAGAGGCTAACCAAAAGAAGCTTAGTGAAGTTTCGGTTACAAATACAAATTTGTTCATGATTTAAAATAAATTTTTCTTTAAGTCAAGTTTCTACTTGGGTATTGGATACCGACTTTGGTTATCATAAATATAGATTTATGAAGGGACCAAGCTGAAGTAGAAAGTTAAACAAGGTAAGTAATCCTATGTGTGGGAAATGAAGCAAAGGTTGCTGCATATTAGCCATAGAAACTTATAGTTTAGCAATGCCTACGGGCAAATCTATTAAGTCAATAAGTTGTTATCAGTATTCCAGCTTCTTGTTAAAATATTATTTCCATTTTATTGTTGGACAATGAAATCTTTGGTATTATAATTAAAAATAATTGTTGTTTTATTTATAATAATAATGTTTTGTATAGAATCGAATATTACTTAATAAATTTTGTATATTTGACTTACATGAAAATAATTTTGTATATTGAACAAATTAGTATAAGAAAAGAGATAATCATTCAAAGTGTTGAATGTGTGTATTTGTTTGAATACAAGTATGAATTATTTGAAAGGTTCAAAGAATTGTAAGTGAAACAAATTGACAATGTATTAAGATTCTTTGATTAGATCAAGGAATAAATACTTGTGAAATAAGTTTCTAGATCATCTCAAATGGTTTTCTCATAATGGACGCCTCTCGATACATAATAATTGATTGATGTATCTAAAAGGAAAAATCGTACCTATTTGAACATGGTGCGATCCATAATGATTTTACCGACATTCCAGTATCCTTCTAGGATCATGTCCTAGAAATGGCTTCATATCTACGAAAAGGTAATCTCTAAATCCGGCCCCAAGACTCCATAAAAGTTATGGATAGGGAGGATTCCTAATCTTAAGTATGTTAAGATAAGGGGTTGTCCAACTTATGTGAAACGGTTTCAAAGGATAAGCTTGGGACAAGATTTGACAAATACAAATTTGTGGGACATCCTAAAGTAAGTTTAGGGTAAATGTTCTATAATCCTACTTAGCAAAAGGTGTTTATTGCGAAACACGCTTCCTTCTAAGATAAAGGTGTTTATCATTGAAGGGGCTAGTGGGAGGATAATAGATCTTGAAGAGTTCAAGAACCACAAAACACTATAAGTCAAATAAGAGGAACTCAGATATGACTCCTATTGTACCACAAATCAATCATAAATGAAATAGTCTTCAAGATACCTAGGAGGTATGGATTCATCATGGATGATGATGATGAGGTACGATCATAGAAGATGATGATCCGAGTTACATACGATGAGGTAAGAGTTTTAGTGTGTACAAAAGGGTCGATGGGGCGCGCTCTTGAAATTTTTAGTATTATATGTTGATATACTACGGATGAGGAATTACATACCAATGCTACAATCAGTAAAGATAAAGTTGTCTAAACAATCCTCCATGAATGATTTGGGAAGAGTATCATTATTGGGGATGCAAATCTATATAGATAGATTTAAAAGGATGCTCAACTTAACCCAAGGAATGTATATTCATTTGATGCTAAAGTCATTTAGCATGGCAAACTCCAAGAGATGTCTCATGTTGATGAGCTATGGAGTGTATCTCCCTTTATAGTCCCCACAGACTCCTGAAAAGAGAGATCGCATGAGTGACTATCATGTATGCAATGAAATATACAAGATCTAATGTTGATCAGTCATATTATGGAGAAGTTCACTATGAGTCAGTGAAAAACATCTTAAAGTGCTTAACCGGCATTAAGGATGTGATCATATTCATGGTAGGTCTAAATTAAAACTAGAGGGCTTAACAAACTCAAGTTTTTCGATGCACTAAGATGATGAAAAGTCCACTTTAAGGTAAAGCGTTATCTTGAGCATTGGTGCGTTGAATTGAAAGGTTCCAAACAAAGAAAGAGTTCTTGGTTTAGTGATAAAGACAAAGTATATAGCTATAAATGAAGTCGCAAGTTGATTGTTTGGATTAAAAGTTCATTACGTAACTAGAATAGTTCCTAAGTCTCATCTTGGATCTAAACATGTGTTGTGGCACTTTCATTTGATTATTAGAATCATTGAAAGATGGAAAATCACTATAGAGATAGTGGACTCTCATGAACAACATTACATATCCATTAACTAAAGCTTATCCAATGAAGAAAGATAATCGTCACTTAGAGAAGAAAGAGTATGAGATACCATGGCGATTGGCTTTAGTGCAAAGTGGGAGATTGAAAGTAGTATGCACACAAGCCAATCATGTTTGATGATAAAGCATATACTTTGAAACAATCTTATTCATTTATTAATAAAAAGTATTAATTTATTAAAGGATTTTAATTATCTACATGATGTCTTTGTTTTATAATATGTGATAAACCCATAGTTTTAAGCAATGCTTTTAGAATAATGATGATGATCATTCTAATGAGATCTAAATTCTTAGAAAGCTTAAAACTAAAATAGTTCCCAATCGTTGGATTACTAAATTGGGGATTAGTGAATCCGGATAGATTGGTACATACGCTTGCTTTCTCATGGATGAGGATGATTGATCTCACGATCATTTGTGTGGAGACACTAAAGCAAGTATGTAGGTGCTTATTAGAGAATAAGTTCACTTTGAACGTGGCTCATTAAGGAATACCTAATGGAGTTTTACTTGCATGTCAATAGGAATTCTGTAGTGATAGTAGTACAAGTGATCCTTGACTTGAGATCATCATAGTATCTTGTGTATGATGAGTTATACTTTAACTTATTCCTTAAGACCCTTAGGGTATATCAAAGGGTATGCCTGGGTATAATAAGTTGTACATGGAGATAATGTATGATCAATAAAGAATCTACCACTTCTATTAAAAGAAGAGAAATGTCCTATGTGATTCGATAAATGACAACCCAAAGAGTCCTTGGTTAAGGCATAATGAAATTAGAAAGGAGTTTCTAATTTGCATTATTTGGAGTTATGCATTTAAGAGTCGAAATACATATAATTAAATAAAATAAGACTTGATAATTCCATGCCTTATATTTAATTGGGACATCAGATGGTGGAAGGATTGAATTATATTTGCAACTATTTACTCAAAGGTTCTTTTTATGATTAATGTTGAAATCTATATTATCCGGAAAGTCGCTGATCGCTAGGGAGGCTTATCCTATCAGAGAATAAATATTATTTATTTAAATAAATTAATTGTTTAATTTATTTATTTAAATAAGATTAGAATTGTTCTAATTGATTTATTCACAACCGGTTTAATATGGAGAACCTAAAGGGTCACACCATAAAAGGAAGAATAATTATTTAAGAAGTTAATGGCATAATCGTAATAATATGTTATGTATATTTAATTTAATCTATGGTGATAGAATAAATTAAATAGCTTAATATTTATTATTTAATATTTTAGAAATATTAAATATAAATTAATAAGAGGAGTCTTATTAATATTATTACAATTATTATTATTATTATTTTAATTTCTAAAAGAGTTTAGGAATTAATTTAATATAAGTACTCTCATTTATTCCTAATTGGATTAGGAAGGAAAATTAGTTAAAGGAGTTTAATTAATTATCCCTAATAAGATTAGGGAGCCCCTTTAATTAAAAGTGTTTAATTAAATAATACCTTATTTTAATAGGGTTACTTAATATCTTTATAAGAGGAGTCTTATATCAGATATCTAGAATACGTTATAATTCCAATGGTTGGAGAGTACGCTCCTTTTTTATAGAGATAGAAAAACTAGGGTTTAGCCAACCATCCATCTTCTTGAATCCTTCTTCTTCCTTGGTGGATCACCTCTAGAGGCCAAACACTTGGGTGGCTAACGTTGATCAAAGGAAGGAACCAAACCCGGTGAATTCAAGTTGAACGCGAAAGGATTTGGAGGTGAACTTGTACCTGAGGAAGCTCGATCTTCAAGGGTATGATTTTATTCTTTATCTTTTCGTTTAATTAATAATTGTGCATAAAGGGTAATCCGGGTATATGGTTTGTAAAAATTTTAAACTCTGATTTTCACACGTTTCCGCTTATTTTTGCAATTTGATTGCGTTCATAAATATTACAAACCTAACACCGAGTCGATAAAGAAAAACACTTGGTCAGACGTCGCAAGCTTCAAAGTAAGATGTAAGCCTTGGTTGAGCTAGGTCCCCCATTGACTGAAGAGCTTCGTAAGCAGATTCAGACAGAATACCAGAAATTCGATGAGTTGAACGCAAAAATCGTTCGGATGTATTCTGAAGGTTATGAAGTTTGTCGAAGCCGAGGCAAAGCCAAGCTAATTGTAGCTAAGGTAGATCCGGCCCTGCTCAACTCTTCCGAAGGCGAAGGCGACGCTTGAAGATGATATTACTTCTTCCTAGTCTTAGGATTTTTTTGTAAAAATTTTCTATCTTTTTATGTAAATAGTTCGATATTAATGAAATGTCAACTTTATTTGTCATAACTTCTGTATTAATACTTTCTTGTTAATAATTCAGTATCAATCAAGTTGAAAAATGTACAAGCTTCTTTGAACTTAACTTAGACTGTTAATCAAGTAAGGCATATAACAGTTAAGTTAAAAAATGACATAAACCAAACATAATGAACCGAACTCAACACTTGAACAAAATAAAGTAATGCATACTTATCGTTACTGAAGTGTGAGTCAGATTAGGTATAAGGTCAATCCAGCTGATCTTCCTCGGACCATCGGGATCTTGTTTACCACGCAGGGTATAACAAGTATATAAGGACATTTGTTTACCACACGGGGTATAGCAAATTTATAAGGACCATGGAATTTGTTTACCACACGGGGTTCTAACAAATCCATAAGGACACACCTGCCGATAAGGCTACCATCTAATGGTCAACGAGTCCTCCCGAACCTCTTGACACCGATGAAGTTTGCTTACCACTCGGGGTTCTAGCAAATTCATAAGGATACACCTGCCGATAAGGCTACCATCGAATGGTCAGCAAGTCCACCCGAACCTCCTTACACCGATGAAGTTTGCCTACCACGAAGGGCCTGATAAATTCATAAGGACACACCTGCCGATATGGCTACCATCGAATGGTCAGCGAGTCCACCCGAACCTCCTTACTCCGGTGAATTTTGGACCAATGAAGAGAAGATCAATTGAGGAAAAATGAATCTTTTATTGATGATGATCCAAACATTTACAGACTTCCGGGAGACTGACACTGATATTGTATTTACTGAAAGTACTTCCGAAGTCTACTGACATGCCAAGTGTTCTTGATCTCTGATCCGTCCAATGCTCTTAACCGATAAGTTCCTGGCTTCAGTACTTCAACAACTTCATACGATCCTTCCCAATTTGGCATCAACTTTCCCAAGTTCTGAGGTGTAGATGCTTCGACTTCCCTGAGGACAAAATCTCTCCACTTCAAATCTACAAAGCTTTACCCCTTTATTGTAATGCTTAGCCACTCTTCGCTGATAGGCTGCCAATTTTATCAAAGCAACCTCTCTGACTTCTTCCAGCAGATCCATGTTGATCTTCAGCCCTTCATCATTGTAGATCTCCTTAAAATGACTGACCCGAAGACTTGGAGATCCAATTTTAACTAGGACTAAGGCATCAATACCATAGGCTAGTCGAAAAGGTGAATCCCCTGTTGTAGTCCTCGGTGTAGTCCGATAAGCCCATATTACACTGAGTAGCTCTTCTGGCCATCTTCCTTTAGCTTCATCCAGTCTACGCTTGATCCCATTCAATGATTTGCTCATTGGTCACCTCGACCGCCTGCTCGATCGTGGATGAGCTACCGAAGTCTTTCTGTGTTAAACCCCCAACTCCTTCAAAAATGCTTCAAACTTTGATTCCACGAATTGGCGTCCGTTGTCCGATATCACCACCTTAGGAATTCTAAAACGAAACACTACTGACTCCTTCATGAACTTCAAGCATTCTTGTTCCGTTATCAACCTAAGTGGCGTCGCTTCTAACCATTTGGTCATATAATCAATGGCTACTATAACAAAACTAACCTGACCTTTAGCTTTTGGCAATGGACCCAATATATCTACCCCCCAGACAGCAAAGGGTATAGGATATAAGATCGAGTATAGCTCTTCTGGTGGATGATGCAGGATCAGACTGTTGAGCTGGCACTTCTCACACTTCTTCACGTATTCCGTAGCTTCCTTGAAGATTGTAGGCCAATAGTATCCCTAACAAAGTACTTTATAGGCTAATGACTTAGCAGCCATATGGTCACCACAGATGCCTTCGTGAACCTCTCGAAGAGCATATTCAGCTTCGGATGGAATCAAACACTTCAACAAAGGAGACGAAAAAGCCCTTCGATAAAGATCCCCATCAATAAAAACAAAGTTGGCACTCTTGTACTTGATCTTCTTAGCCAACATCTGATCCGAAGGAAGGACGCCATCTACCAGATATTCTATGCATGGAGTCATCCAACAGTTAGAACGTTCAATGCACATCACCACCTCATGTTGAATACTAGGCTATTGCAGAACCTCCAAGTAAACGGAACCATCAAATTTGTTAGCATCCGTAGTGGCCATCTTTGACAATGCATCAGCAATAGAATTATCATTACACTCAACGCCCTAAAACTCATAGGAGAGGAAATACTAAAGTCGATCCTTTAATTCTACCAAATACTTGATCATTCTGGAACCTCGAGCTTCATACTCCCAGAGACTTGCTTGACGACCAACTGAGAATCACTATAAATGATTAGCTTCTGAACTTTAAGACTCTTCGTCAGTCGAACTCCTGCTAACACTGCCTCGTACTCTGCCTCATTGTTCGTCGCTCTGAATCCAAATCTGATGGCCTGCTGCACTTTGAATCCCTCCGAACTTGTTAAGATAATCCCTACTCCACTGACGTCCGAAGTAGAAGATCCATCTGCATATAGCGTCCATAAACTCGATCAAGTAAAAGTATCGCAATCGATCGATCACCACTTCAAACTCCACAAATCTTCATCGACTTTAAAAACGAGCACTCCACCATAAAATCAGCCAAGGCTTGCCCCTTTATAGCTGTTCGGAGATGATATTCAATGAAAAATTGGGACAACTCCATTGTCCATGTAGATAATCTCCCCAAAACTTCTGGCTTTCTCATCACCTTCTTCAAGGGTTGATCCGTGTAAATGACCAGGAGCCGACCTTGAAAATATTGCCTAAGCTTTCGACTAGCTATCATCAAAGCAAAGGAAAATTTCTCAATATTCGGGTACCTAGTTTCAACATCCCTTAGGACATGACTGACATAATAAACTGGATGCTGCTTTCCCCCTAATTCTCAAACCAAAACTGCTCCTACTACCAACGAACTAGCTGCCAGATACAAGAATAGTGGCTCAGCAGGAACTGGCTTCACCAGCAAAGGTGCCGAAGACAAATACGTCTTTATTCCCTAGAATGCGTCTTCATACTCTGAAGTCCACTAGAACGTCTTTGCATTCTTCGGTCCTTTCAACGTGTCAAAGAACGACAAACATCTTTCTGCCGATTTGGACATGAATCTCCTTAAAGCTGCAATCCTCCCGGTCAGACGTTAAACATCTTTGAATGACTGAGGAGTCTTCATGTTTAAAATAGCCTGGATCTTTTCTGGATTGACTTCGATACCCCTCTAACTGACCAGATAGCCCGGAAACTTCCCTGCACCGAGCCCAAAGGTGCATTTAATGGGATTTAACCTTAAGTTGTGATGACGAATCGTCTAAAAGAATTCCTCTAGATCATCCAAGTGCTTCTGAACGATCATGTCATCCACATACACCTCCATATTCTTCCCCAACTGCTTCTGGAAGACGAAGTTCATCATTCTCTGATAGGTAGCCCCAGCATTAATCAAGCCAAATGTCATCTTCTTGTAGGCATACACCGAACGGTGTGTGATGAATACTGTCTTCGGAATATCTTCTTTGCACATAGAGATCTGATGATAACCTGAAAAAGCATCCATAAAGCTTAGTAGTGCATACCTCGAAGTCGCATCAATTAGTTAATCAATGTGGGTTAGAGGATAGAAGTCCTTTGGGCAGGCTTTGTCCAGGTCCGTGTAGTCAATGCAAACTCGTCACTTCCCGTTCTGCTTCTGCACCAGCACCACATTGGCCATCTACTCCGGGTAGCCTATCTCAAAGATGAAGTCAGCAGCTAGAAGCTTTGCAATCTCTTCATCGATGATCTTCTGACGCTCAGGTGCAAAAATCCGCCTTTTCTGTCGAACTGGCTTCTTTGATGGGTCCATATCCAAACGGTGCTCTGCTATCTTTCGACTAACTCCGGGCATATCTTGAGGCTCCCATGCAAAAATATCTGCATAACATCGTAGAAGCTCTATAAGGTTCATCCGGAGAGGCTCTAGTAGACCCGAATCTATCTTCAATGTTCTATCATTCTTGCCCGGAATCAGCTCGAACTCTTCTATTTCACCAGCTGGTAGGACCAATGGCTCCGAACTGCTTTCGGTAAAGGGCTCGATCTCTATCGCCAATATCTGCTTCTGCTTGCTAACCCCAACTCCCGAAGCAATCACTGCATTTTGATAACAGCGTCTGGCCAAATCCAAATCCCTAGCCACCTCTCCCACTCCATGTGTCGTTGGGAATTTAATTTTAAAGTGAGGAATGGATGTCACAGCTTATAGGGCTGTCAAAGTAGGTCTACCCAGTATGGCTTTGTAGGCCGAATCTATATGCATAACATAAAATTTACATTTTATTTCTACCTGCCGAGGAGCTGTGCCGAAGATCACTGGTAGTTTAATAGTGCCTGCAACTTTGACTGGATCGTTGCTGAATCCATATAAGGGGGCCTCTAGCCCTACTTCCATCTTTCACCCATCAAGATGCATCCTCTGATAAGCATGGGCATACATAATGTCAATAGAAGACCCATTATCGATCATCATCCGCTTCATATCCACCGAACCTACTTGTGTAGTTATCACCAGTGCTCCTTCATGGGATTCGATGGGCTCCGAAGGATAATTCTCATCAGCGAAGGATATGACTGTCCTTGGAAACGGTCTGTCGGTCTTTGGGAGAACACCCGCCACAGACATGACCGAATCCAGATACCCCCGACTCTTCTTCCCTATCAATTTTCCTGCCGTCCCACCAGTAATTACATCAACGACGTGCCTTGGCGGCTGATTTGGAGCAGGTTGCATGGGTGGAACCGGTTGAACCACTTGAACAGTACGGTCATAATGTTTTTGTTCTTGCTGATGATCCCTTTCGGCCACATATTGGACCAACACACCACTCTGAACCTTCCTTTCCACAAAGTCCTTCAGACTACAACATTCATTGGTGTCGTGACCTGCGGCTTGGTGATAACCACAGAACTTCCGAGTATTTCCCTGTCCGGGCTTAATATTGTCACGAGGTGGTTCAAAGTACGGTTGGCTCCTGATCTGATCCAAGATTACAGCCCTATCCGTATTTAGTTTAGTGTAAACCTTATTCACCTTCTGGGTAGGAGCAGGTGGGGGATTATTTTGTTGTCGCCAGTTATTGCTGTACTTCTTCGAGCTGCCCTCTGGCCAATCATTATACCCTCCCCCCCTTCTTCTGATCGCCTTCAGCTTTAGAAGTGTCTGTCTCCTTCATTCGGTCCGAAGAAGGACGCTTCAGGCTATTCATAGCCTCCTCCACCATAATATAGCCCTTTGCTTTATCAAAAGCTTCAGCCAAACTCTTCGGATGGTGAAACATGAGCTTTTTCACCAGCTTCTCTAACTTCACCAGATCTAAACCATTTTAAAACAACCCGACAGCTTGAAGATCATTGAGGTCTGTCACCTGGCCAACTGCTTCCTTGAAGCGCTTTACGTACTGACCTAAAGACTCATTCAAAAACTGTCAGACATGTGCCAAAGAACCCGTAGGCTTTTTTCTTCTTCTATTGCTCCCAAAACGAGCATAAAACTTGTCACATAGCCCAGACCATGATCAGATTGAATCCACAGGCAAAGTCCCCATCCACCTCCTTACATCCTTCCTCAACGTTGTTACAAATGTATAACACTTAGCAGCATCGGTAAAGTCATAATAATCCATTTGCCTGTCAAACGCCTGGCTATGGTCGTAGGGATATCCAGACCCATCGTAACTCTCCATATGAGGCAACATTTTGGTGGGGTCTGCCTTCTCCTTTAGGATATCCGAAGAAAATGGAGACGCCTTCTTCCCTGGAGTATCCTTCACCTGCTGAACTTCAGCCAGTTGCTTCCGAAGCTCCTTCAATTCTTTAACCAGAAATTCTACTCCTTCCGGCTGTGATGAAACTTCTTTCTCAGGAGAAACCTTCTTCTTAAGAGTAGATCGACCTCTTCCACCAGAACCCACTACTCTTGATGGACTTCTGGACCTACTTCGGCGTGTGGCTCTATCATCATGGTGAGAATACTCAAACTGATGCTCCTTCTTTGTAGTCTCCAGTATATAATCTCTAGACCTACTCCTTTGTCTGCTACCACCATGATCTCGAGAACCGATAACGTGCAGTGCCTTCTTTGATACCTCTGAAGTTCTACTTCTTGATCTCCTTCGATCCTGAGGTCGACCCCGAGAAGCATGAACAAAGTGCACAATCTCCTTCCCTTCTCTTTGTTGCACATCCTTGGGCTTGTCACGCCTTTCAGACTGAACATAATCGGACGCCTCATCCTTCAACTCGGCCATCCTAAGCATCTGTTTAACTATATCTTCTCTTTACTTCAGAAGAACCTCTAAAGCTTTATCCGCTTCGTCTGCCATCCTTGTCAACTTGGCAGCTTTATCATCTCGACCGCTTCGGTGATGGGTTCTAGGCGGTGAGCCTTCTACCCGCTTTCGACCATGATCACGTTCTTTATCAGTAGCAAAGACCAACCTTTTTCGGGCTTCACCATGGGCTCTCGAATGAGAACCCCCTAAATCATGCTTGGAAGCCGTGCTGTCGTGAGCACTCTTTGAGGGACCCAAAGGATCCCTGACAGAAATACGTTGAACAGACGAGCTCACAGCCCTCGGCTGTCCTTCCGGTGTAACAGTTCTACTCCTCACCATCTTCCGACGTAGAACAACTAAAAGCTTGTGATTGAAAACTCAAAAACACTAGAACACCCCTTCTTCTAGCGCCAATGTTAACGCCAAGATCTTCTGCCACGTCCCAATCACGTAAGACGTTCTGATCCTGCACAATAAACAAGATCAACACCAAAAGCTTGACGGCTTCGACCGTCGGGGGATAGCTCAGGCGTGAGAGTCAGTACAGGAGATCACAAGGTTAACAATGGAGGATAAAATATCTAGTGTATTGAGAGAGATAAAATTATCAGTTACCTTTACTTGGACGATTTCCTTGCTATCATATACTCTCCAGCCCGATTTACCGTGCCACCCACTATCGTCAGACACAGTTCCCCAATCCTGATGGTTTCAGCCGACTGCATGTATCTCACCCACTACTATCTGTCACTGTTCCCATCACCGGCCGACTATGAATCTCATCCACATTAATGCCTTACAGATATCTCGGTCAACAGCTATCCTTTTTCATCATTACAAGTTGAAGATTGAGATATTTAAATATCTGATGGGTCAACCCACTAATCCGGCCTGATACTATAAGGACTCAACAAAGATAACATAATGACTAGGCCCAATAACCTTAGGATCCAATAATAATGACCCAACGGACTACCCCAATAACTCGGCCCAAATCATTCGGCCCAATATGTGAAGTATCATGGCCCAACATTGCCCCCCAATTTTTTATTAAACAAACTGTTTAATAGAAAACTGCAAACGGTCCATGATGGTAAAATAATTGAATCAATAATAAATAGGGCCCAAGGAATAAAGTGTCAAGGTCCACTTAGTGAAATCCAAATAATCAAAGCCGGAAACTATGGAAAGCCCAAACTGAGAGTCCAAGAGGTAAAACTGGAGAGCAACTTTTCAAATTCACTATCATTGTTGGCATTAAAGACGCCGCCTTCGAAATTCGTGAACAACCGTCAGTATAAAAAGTAATTTCCCCAAATTTGACAGTTTTACCTGCCAATGTGAAATTTAGACGACTTCTCGAGCTCTCGATTTCCCTCTTCCGAACTTTCTTCTTCTCTGCAAATCTCCATCAATGGCTTCCCAAAATCTCAGAGGAAGGTTCACCCATCTCTTAAATAACATATCTTTATTAAAACTACGCCGTTTTGAATTTTTTTTTAAAAAAATAATATTAAAAGAGAGTGGCCCCACCTGCTTTCTTTTTATTTCTAAAAATGCCACCCGCGTCCCCACTTATTTTTTAAAAGAATCTCCAAAACAACATAATTTTAATAAAGGTATGTTATTTAAGAGAGTATGCTATTTAAGAGGTATGCTTTAGATCCGCTCATATATATATATATATATATATATATATATATATATATATATATATATATATGATATAAACTTGTAGAAGTTAGAAATTTGCATTCAATACAATATTCGAATGAAGTTATAAATTTTGTCTGAAGCGTTCTTTATAACTTACTACAAAACGTTCTTCAAATGTCCTACATATTTTAATTAACGACAACCTAACAATTAGCCACATAAAAGACCCCATATGTCCCATGTTATCATATTTTAGTCGATATAAATTACATTAATAATTCTCAACTTTATTTTAGTTAATTATTTTTCCTTCTCGTCACTCCATTTTCTTCGTTAGACCCTTTTAACCATTTTATTATTTTTTTCCTTCTGGCCCCACATACTTAAAAATATTCCACACAGAAAAATAATTTTATTATAACTTTTCAGCTTTAGTAAGTATTTTTAAAAGGACCATTTCGACTCATAACTTAGCAAATATTGCTATATCAAATTTAATTTCAAAAATAACCAAATTTGGTCAGTATCTTACTCATATGAAAGTATATTTGTAGTTAAAATTTTATAATCATCTGAGTTATAGAACTCAAGTTATAAAAATTTTCGTCTTTAAAATCTTAATATTTGATCTCACTCATCTGAAGTCGGAATACATTTATTTTTAGATTGGAGCTTCTTTATACCATATAGTTTGATTAACCAAAAGGGTTGAATTTTTCTCACTAGTTAAGTCCCTGAAACCAATCCTCAAAAAACTAGGCAGATTACTTTTATAATTTTTCCCGTGTTTGTCTATCTCAGAAAGTTGACCACACTCACAAAAACACAAATGAAAAAAACGAAATATGAGTTTTAATCAAAACAACTTATATTTTTCATTAATTTATAATTTTATTATCTTTTTGTGTCTTTTTTAATTTTTTTTTGAAACAATCTATATTTTCCATCAAAGCAAAACAATTAATACTTCCCATTGTTTGCTTTTGTGTTTTATTTTTAATTTCTTTTCTTTTTTCTATTCCCTCAACTCCAAATTATCTGTTGTTCTAAAGAATTTTTGTTATACATTGCAGTTTGCTCTTTTCTAGACAATTAAAGTGGTTATAGCACAAATTTATCCTATTTATTTATTTATTTTCTCCTCATAAGTGTATTCTCTAAATTGCATAATTATGGACATAATTGTATTTTTAGTAACAAATTTAGCATAATAATTATATTTCTTAATAAATGTGTAAATGGTCAAAATTGCAGATAATTTGGGACTAAGGGAGTACTTATCAAGTATATTTTTATTAAAAAAATAAATAATGAATATAGTGTATATAGGGGGCGGATCAATGGCACTAAGTTTTTTACACAATTTTTGACTCTTGGATTTGAACACTCTTAATGGCTAAAATTAAAGCTGATTTTTAATTTATAACTAAATAAAAATAAAAACAAAACCTAGAGCTTTTCATCTTCATCTTTTTTACGTCAAAAATTTCAACCTGGAGCTGTCAAATTGTCAGATGGAGGAAGCCCAAATCCATCTCTCACCTATCTCTAGTATGTTACCATAATCTTTATTTTTATTTTTATTTAATTATAAATTAAAAATTAGCTTTAATCTTAGCCATTAAGAATATTGTTCAACTCTAAGAGTCAAAATTTTTTATAAAAAACTTAATGCCATTGATCCGCCCATATATATATATACGATCCAGATCTTAAGCTCGCCCCTTGTCCAACTCACACGAGCTCACCCCCCTTTAGCGACGGACTCGGCGATAATTCAGTCATACAACCGTCGTCTATACTTTTAGCGACAGATAACATATAACGTCATAAAAAGTATGTATTTATCTTCAGACACCAAACCGTCACTTAATCCGTCGCTAAAGGGGGATGAGCTCGAGTGAGTTGAATAAGGGGCGAGCTTAAGATCCAAACTCTATATATATATAAGATACATATTTGTTGGTAAAAATATAAAAAATAATGAATATATATTCTTTGGCGGTGAGTATCGTTTTATTATGTGTAGAATATTATATATTATAGAATAAAATGGTTTGGGGTTTTTGTACAGAGCTACAACATGGAAGCTGAATAATACCCAAATATTATTTAAAATAATATTTTTTGAGATTTTATTATTTAAATTTTTTATTTACTTATTTTTATTAAAATTCACAAGCAATTACAAAAAAAAATACACAAGTAATTACAAAATTCTCAAAGTAATTGCTAAATTTGTGAAATCATAAAATAGAAAAATTAGAATATATCAAATTTTCTCTAAAGTCGAACTAGTGTAAATATTCATCATTGTATTACAAATATTAAAGAGAATCATGTCAATTTTGTGTTTAAAAATATTTTAAATTGACTTTTAAAAGTCAATAATAATCTTATATTTTGATACAGATAGAGTATAAAATTCAACAAACAATATAAAGATGTGACCCCCCAAAATTGGTATACATCACCCATCTTGAGTCGCCAAATACATGGTACATAAATCAAATACAACTTAATTATACAACTGTCGTGTAAAATACGATAAAACATAAACTGAGAGTTTAAACAAGAATATTGCCTTCTAGACAATATCCACTCTCAATGGAGTCCTCATAGACAGTATACAAACTCAAATTCAGTCCTCATTATATTTATTATCACACTATTTAACAGAATAGTGAGGACTACTAATGCTATCATCCGATCATCAATCCGCTTCCCGACTCGTCCCAAATTTATATTCTCATTTCATGAAGAGAACAGTGAATGAAAGGGTGAGCTCAACTAGCCTAGTAAGAAACATTATAACTAAGATAATGTAGAATAAATTATCATTAGTCTTCAACAATGTTAAATTGATAAAATACAATAGACATCAAGTTTAACTGCAGCGAAACACGCAATCCATTAAAAGAGTCAAGTAGAGAATAAAATCTACAATCTTTTATGATTTAAAAGGTTTTCATCATTTTATCATTGAGACTCGACAATAAATAATCCACATCATCCCCTTTTCTGGCGAGGATATTCATTAGTATCACGACCACAAATTATCCATGCACACTCGCCAAGGATATTCGTGTATTCATCAATGATCATGATCATGCCATAAAATAATTCATCTTTGCACCTTGATCAAGAGAATCCATAGCCATAATCATACCAAAATCATCATCCATCAATGCACTACGGGCCAATGAGGAAATTTTCCACATCATTTGTAACATTACTAGTAATGATTATACCAATAATCCACTCGTCATAATCATACCAAGTCCATCTATGCACTACGAATACGATGACTTTCAACATAATATAAACATGAGGATGATGACAATGATATAAGAATTCAATAAAAACAAGTTCAAGAATTAATTTATCCAGGAACTAATAACGTCCAAATTATCAACATGATACTTCTTTGTAGAGTAAAATTTAAGAATGCTTAGAAGAATATTTCCATGAAAAGATACTGGATGAAGCGCAAATATCAAGGATATTCCACTAATTTCATGGAGTATAGAAGTCAAAACTTTAACCAACTGAGTATAATAAAGAATGAAATAACAAAAGAAATCACCAGGCATACGATAGACCGCACAGACAGGTTATTCCAACAGAATAATAAATAACAGAACTAGGTCATGCGTAAACGCACAGACAGGATATTCCAACAGGATAATAAATAAAGGAACCAGTTCAGGCAAAATTCGCATCGACAGAATGTTCCAATAGAATAATAAATAACGGAACCAGGTCAAGCGTAAAACGCACGCATGTGATGTTCCAATGAATAATAAATAACGGAACCGAATCAAAGCGAAATTCGCATGCATGGGCGAGGTTATGGAATAATGGAATAACAGAAGAATTTTACCATGTATACGGTACTTCTCATAGACAGGTTATTCCAACATAATAATAAAGAATGGAATAACAGAAGAATTTCACCATGTATGCGGTACTCCGCATAGATAGGTTATTCCAACATAATAATAAAGAATGGAATAACAGAAGTTCTTTTCATGAATATGAAAGAAATAATACCCCTTACGAGTACAACAAATAATATCCCTTACCTTAATAAGAAGAATACTCCGACGGGTAGGGCGGGGATATACTTGAAGAAAACTTGCACTACGCTCAAAGCTTTCTTAAACTCTAAAGAAATACGCTCAAGATTATAGAAGAAAAATTCTCTCTACAGTTTCTCTCTCTAGAGTTTTAGTAAATTCATAAGAAATAATGAAGGAATGAGCTTCTATTTATAGGAGAATGGACTGAATAGTAACTAATTCCTGAACGGTCCAGATTGATTTACTTTTAAAACTGACGGTCCAGATTGGTTTACAATAAAATATAATATATTCTATCTTTAATCTAATAAAATGAATAACTTTATAAAAGTATTACATTTTATATAAAAGATTTTACTTTTACAAATATTATGCAAGCACTTATGCAAACACTATGCATAATAAAATATAATATATTCTAATTATTGTCTAATAAAACAGATAACTTTATTAAAGTATTCTGTTTATATAAAAAGATTTTACTATGCAAAATACTATGCATAATAGAATTTAATATATTCTATTTATAGTCTAATAAAATGAATAACTTTATAAAAGTATTCTATTTTATATAAAAAGATTTTCTGTTTTATAACATTAATAATACTAATAAAACAAAACTTCATCATCATTATTATAATTCACACTATTAATCGACCAGGTCGTTCCCAGGAAAGATGGGGCTTTCCAATAAGGATTTCTCCCTATTAGCGCGCAATTAGGAGACCAAACCTCTCCTTGGCAAAACTTCTAGACATCGTTAATATTGTAAATAATAATTGTAATAACTTCGTCGTCTCAATTATTGATTTAATAATATAAAAAAAATATCGACAATAATTGAATCAAATAACGTGAGATACTATGCAACAATTACTGAAGCAATAATTGAACAAAACTGAGTGACTTCTCACGTAAGCATCAATAATCAATACCGTGTGCTACTATGCAACCACGCGTATTCATGTACTTTTAACACCGGGTGTTTCAACAGTTAACGGTAAAACTTCCGCCGTTATTTTCATAAAATATTTTTATCGTTTTCTCAATCCGATAATAATTTCGTTGTGGGGTCCACCAATAATTGTGCCATCGTACGAATATTCCCTGTTAAAATGAATATTCTTCGACCAATCGAATATTATATAACAACTTGCGTACTTTGCAAAATTTATAAATATTACCCACAACTATAACATTATATCAAATCCACACCATAATATTCAAAAAATATTTCGAGAAATTTAAATCTTTATTCATAAACTTTGGGGTCTCACAATCTCCCCTCCTTATGAAATTTCTCCCTCGAAATTTATGTACGTACCTGGTATGCCAAAGAGGTGTGGATACCTTGACTTCATTTAATATTCCAACTCTTGAGGTATAACCTTGAATACCTTTATCGTCAAAACAATTACACGTTGCATACGTGCATGCCCGATGTCCTCTGATTGCCTCTGAATGCACATTAGTCCCTAAAATAACCATTTTAGGCCTTGATACTGACCTCGAATCTCAAAATATAAAGAATGAAAGTTATAGGTCTACTCGTTATCTTTTCGAATCATCCTGAATCACCTCAATCGGAGTTCGTATGAAAACGTTATGCCCAATTTACAAAAAGACGTCCGGACAGATTTTGGCTTAACACTTGACCAGCGCCTAGGCGCCCAGATTTGGCCTTGGGCAAGCGCCTAGGCGCCCAAGAGCAGAATCTAAGCGCCGAGCCTAGCACCTAGGCGCTCGACCCTTGGCACTTAACTCCAATTTTCTAGATTTTGCAACTTTTGGCACACATACTTCAAATCTTCATAACTTCTTCGTCGGTTATCGAAATTAGTCCATTTTCGAGGCTATGGAAAGCTTATAACATGCTCTATAAAACCCCCATGATTTCATAATTTTTCAGATTCATTAAGTATTCCAAAATTTGGCTCCAAAGTCCCCCAAGACTAAGTTTTTACTAACAACGATACGTGAAAAATGTTATGAACACGCGACATACTTGGCGGGAAAACGAGTCTATAGGCCACAGTTCCTAATCGATCGAGGATTTCAAATGGGCCAATTTAATCGATGGTTAAGATAACGCCTTCTTGAACCTTCTTCTTCACATTCATCAGATTCGGGTGCGTAGCTTGAGCGGCTTTAACTTTATCGATTAAAGTCGATTCTACTCGTATATTTGTTATCTTCATGTGTGTCCCTAGAGTCTTTAACTCTATCTTCATCATTTGTAAGATATACGAAATGTATTTTTGTGTTAACAACATCGCACTCATAAACGCATACAATCTTCTACTCAACGCGTCAGCTACCACGTTCGCTCTTCCACGATGATATTGAATGGAACGATCGTAATCTTTAACATCTTGAGCCAACGTCTTTGGCGCATGTTACATTTGTTTTGGTTGAAGAATATTTAAGGGTTTTAGAAATAGGTTTTGTACTAGGGTCTATACAAAATTCGATTTCACGCTCTAGGGTAGGCTAAGAAGTCTTCAAGAATACGTCAAGAAATTTATTAACAATAGAAATATCATTCAAAATGGTGACTCTCATCCAAGACTTGGATAGCACGCCACATTGATACCTATCAACTTGTCATCGTCATTCACAACGTCGCCTACAGAAAGTCTGGCTTCGGTGCATTCCGCACAAGGAAGTCACCAGCGAAAGGCTCGAGGCTGTTTACTTGTGACTTGATATAATAATGATTGACTTTAGTGGTTTGGTTGCTTGAATTCGCATAACAGGTTGGTTAGGAATATGAAAGCTAACAACCTTACAAAAAGCTTGATGAGTAGTTCACCAATCGATTCCTAAAATCACATCAAAGGCAAGTATTTTCAAAGAGATAAGATCGACAGGTAACGTGAAAGTGTTGATTTGAATCAACAAGATTTATAAATAATGGATGTAACGAAGGTTTCTCCTAATAGAGTTTTAACAGATAAGTCAAAGTCTAATTTCTCAATAGCCAAGTTCAAACATTGAACACAACTAGATGAAATATAAGAGTGGGTAGAATCGGTATTAAATAAGGTATATACTTCGTAAGCGTTTATGATTAACTTACCCGTGACCACTTTGTTCGGGTTCCTCGACAAACACTCTCACTTAAACTACCGGCTTTGACTTGTCTGGGACATCCTTTGGCGTCACCATCCCAGCTGGACTTGACTTCACTACACGACAAAATGGAGCTAGGTGACCTTCTCTTCCGCAATTGAAACACGCTTTGGATTGCTGCGTACAGTTTGGACGGATGTGTCCCTACTGTCCGCATTTAAAACATACGACCGGTGGTTGTTCTTCTTCCTTTGAAACGGGTGCTGATGCTGCTGTCTTTCCATCATTATTGAACCTTATCTTCTTGAAATTTCTACTTCTATTATCTTGGCCATGATTACCACCGAAGTGGTTACCATTCTTGGCATGATAATTTCCCCCACGATGGTTATCATTGTTCCGATGGTCGTTGCCACCGGTACAATTATTATCGTGTTGTTGGTTGTTGCCTTTTTGTTGTGCTGACTCATTATCGCGCTCCAATAACTGAGCCTTATTCACAAAATCTGAATATAAACAAAGTATGTGAGAAATGAGGTATTGATTTATATCGAGTTTCAAACCTCACAGAAACATTCGCATTCTGGGATAATTCCGCAAACTTAGCCTCGTACTGCGACACGGTCATATTGTTTTGCTCCAGCTTGATAAATTCCACCTCTTTCATGTGACGAATACTTTCAGGAAAGTACTTGTCGTTGAACAATTCTTGAAATTTCTCCCAAGACATCTTAAGTGCGTCAGGCTGGGTACGTTTTATAGATTTCCACCAATGATCTGCTTCTTCACGCAACATAAAGGTGGCGAATGGAAATTTTTGCTCCTCTGAGCATTCCAAGACATCAAATATCTTGGTGTTCTGCTTAATCCACGTCTTTGCCTTCAGTGGGTCTGGCTTTCCCAAAAACTCTGGTGGTCCCAGCTCCTTGAACTGCTTAGCGGTGACCAACCGTGGGTTGCCATTGTTTCCACCTGCATTATGAACATGAGTCTCTCTCGTTTGGTGTTGCATGAATTTTAAAAATCTCCTAAACGTACCGTCGTTCGTCATTTGATCAGTGTTGTTGTTTATAGGAGGATTATCACCTTCTTGTTGCACATTATTCTGGCTATTGATCAGCGGTGACTCATCGGTCTCATGTGCTCCATTGCTTACCTCAACATTTTTAGATGCCATTTTTAAATACTTCCACAAAACAAGGGTTAATTAACAAATCACATATTATCCCTATACTCTGACCGACCAATTAAATACCAAATAAACTTAGATAGGTCATACTAGCGAAGGAATTCCCCGTCTCTCCCCTCCTAGTTCTTGTCTCACATCTCAGCCAGGGATCATATCCCTAAGCTTTGATACCAACTGTGACGCCCCCAAAATTTGTATACACCACCCATCTTGAGTCGCCAAATACATGGTACATAAATCAAATACAACTTAATTATACAACTGTCGTATAAAATATGACAAAACATAAACTGAGAGTTTAAACAAGAATATTGCCTTTTAGACAATATCCACTCTCAATGGAGTCCTCATAGATAGTATACAAACTCAAATTTAGTCCTCATTACATTTATTATCACACTATTTAATAGAATAGTGAGGACTACTAATGTTATCATCTAGAAAGTCAATCCGTTCCCCGACTCTTCCCAGCTATATTCTCATTTCCTGAAGAGAACAGTGAAGGAAAGGGTGAGCTCAACTAGCCCAGTAAGAAACATTATGACTAAGATAATGTAGAATAAATTATCATTAGTCTTCAATAATGTTAAACTGATAAAATACAATAGACATTAAGTTTAACTACAGCGGAACAAGTAATCCATTAAAAGAGTCAAGTAGAGAATAAAATCTACTATCTTTTATGATTTAAAAAGGTTTTTCATCATTTTTATCGCTGAGACTCAGCTTAATAAATAATCCACATCATCCTTGTACTACGACCAAGGATATTCATTAGTATCACGACCACAACTTATCCATGCACTACGGGCCAAGGATATTCGTGTATTCATCAATGGTCATGATCATGCCATAAAACAATTCATCTTTGCACCCTTGGCTGAAGAGAAACAATACACTACGGGCCAATGAGGACTTTTTCCACATCATTTGTAACATTACGGTCATGATTATACCGAATAATCCCTGGTCATAATCATACCAAGTCCATCTATGCACTTCATAGCCACGGATGACTTTCAACATAATATAAACATGAGGATGATGACAATGATATAAGAATTCAATAAAACAAGTTCAAGAATTAATTTATCCGAGAACTAATAACGTCCAAATTGTCAACATGATACTTCTTTGTAGAGTAAAATTCATGAATGCTCGGAAGAATATTTCCATGAAAAGATATCTTGGATGAAGCCTTGAATATCAAGGATATTCCACTAATTTCATGGAGTATAGAAGTTAAAACTTTAACCAACCGAGTATAATAAAGAATGAAATAACAAAAGAAATCACCGTGCATGCGATAGATCAGCAGACGAGTTATTCCAACGGAATAATAAATAACGGAACCGGTCGGTAAATAACGCATTGCAGACGTGATATTCAATGTAATAATAAATAACGAAACCAGGTTAGGCGAAATTCGCACCGACGGGATGTTCCAACAGAATAATAAATAACGAAACCAGGCCATGCATAAACGCACAGACAGGATGTTCCAACAGAATAATATATAACGAAACTAGGTCAGGCGAAATTTGCACCGACAGGATGTTCCAACAGAATAATAAATAACGGAATAACAGAAGAATTTCACCATGTATGCGGTACTTTGCATAGACAGGTTATTCCAACATAATAATAAATAATGGAATAACAGAAGAATTTCCCCATGTATGCGGTACTTCGCATAGATAGGTTATTCCAACATAATAATAAAGAATGGAATAACAGAAAAATTTAACCATGTATGCGGTATTTCGCATAGACAGGTTATTCCAACATAATAATAAAGAATGGAATAATAGAAGTTCTCTTCATGAATACGAAAGAAATAATACCCCTTACGAGTACAACAAATAATATCCCTTACCTTAATAAGAAGAATACTCTGACGGGTAGGGCGGGAATATACTTGAAGAAAACTTGCACTACGCTCAATACTTTCTTAAACTCTAAGGAAATACGCTCAAGATTATAGAAGAAGAATTCTCTCTATAGTTTCTCTCTCTAGAATTTCAGTGAATTTATAAGAAATAATGAAGGAATGAGCTTCTATTTATAGGAGAATGGACTGAATAGTAACTAATTCCTGAACGGTCTAGATTTATTTACTTTTAAACGGACGATCCAGATTAGTTTATAATAAAATATAATATATTCTATTTATAATCTAATAAAACGAATAACTTTCTAAAAGTATTCTGTTTTATATAAAAAGATTTTACTATACAAACATTATGCAGGCTCTATGCAAATACTATGCATAATAAAATATAATATATTCTAATTATTGTCTAATAAAATAGATAACTTTATAAAAGTATTACATTTATATAAAAAGATTTTACTATCGTAATAGAATATAATATATTCTATTTATAGTCTAATAAAACGAATAACTTTATAAAAGTATTACATTTTATATAAAAAAAGCTTTACATTTTATTACATTAATAATACTAATAAAATAAAACTTCATCATCATTATTATAATTTACACTATTAATCGACCGTGTCGTTCCGTGAAAGAGGGCTTTCCAATAAGGATTTCTCCTAGTGGTAGCGCAATTAGGTGACCAAACCTATCCTCTGGCGAACTTACAGACATCGTTAATGTAAGACCCTAATTTTATGAAATACAAGTATTCAATTTTTCTTATAATTATTATTTAGTAAATGGTTAAATTGATAAAATTTTAAAGTTATGGGTGAAATATGCAAATTTTACAAAATAAGCAAGTGGTTATAAAATACTCATTATTATTTGGGAATATTCGTTTGGTGGTGGAATATTCTTTACGTCGGGAATATTCGTATTACAAATAGAAATCCATTTGTGTGCCCCATAACAAAATAAGCTGTCGGATGAAGAAAAAACGACAAAAAGGGAGTTTTTATAAATAACGACGTAATTATTCATGATTAACATTTGTTGGAATACCCGGTTGGGTAAAGTAAAATGTCGTGTTGTTGCACGGTAGAAACACGGTATTGCATGCATATTTTTGAATTATTGATTCTTACGTAAAAAAGCACTACTCAATAATTTTTACGATGAATTAATGGTCAATATTATATTTTATTGATTCAATAATTGTTGCGTTGATATTTTATATTATTGTTGTTTTAAATATTGTCACTACACGATATTTTCCATTATCGAGAGCAATAATTCATATTATCCGAATAATATTATTGGATAACATTATTGGCAATGTCTAGAAAGTTACATCTAAGGAGAGGTTTGTCACCTAATTGCGCCGCCAAAGAAGGAGAGATCCTTATTGGAAAGCCCCTCTTTCTGAACCGCTGCGGTTTACGATATTGTGATTATGTAATATTATTTGTGAATAATTAATTATTGATTTTTATGATGAGGAAAATATCTATTTTATATGGACATAGATGGAGAAAATTTTAATGTGACAATTGTTGAAAATTGAAATTTTATCTTTTTTTCTCGATAAAATAATTCATTTAAATATATTATTATATTTTAATAATATAATAATGGTGATATTTTTACAACGAATGTGGGATATATGAGTATATGAGGAGGAAGAATATTTTTGTTACAATAAATGTTTAAAACATGTTAAACATGTCGGTGGACCCCATTTCTTGACTGAAATTTGATTATAGACTGTAAAATCGTCCGTTTATGAATTTGGGTCAATTTCATTTGGAATTGGAAAAACTTTCTTATGCAAAGTTGTAGAGAATTGAATTTCCTATAAAAATTCGCGAGATTCGAATTTTCTGACAAAAGGGCTATTTATTATGAATTATTGAAGTTCCGGATTAATTAATTTTTTTTTTTTTGGAGTTTTAAATTAATTAATTATGAAAAACGTTTTTTGTAAGTTTTGTAAGGTGAGATACTTGTGTTGCTGAAGTTTGAACAAAAAAAAGTGGGCGTAGGAATTTAAATTTATTATATTAATAATTTATTAAATTTTTTGCTTTGGTGTTTTAAGCATTTTCCTATAAATAGGGTGCTTAGGTTAGAATTGAAAATCACACTTAAATCAAGTTTTCTCTCTCATATTATCGGCGTATTCTTGTGAGTATTTTGAGTATACTTTGAGTGTTGCTATCTACGGTGCAGTTCGATTCATTCAATATTCTAATTAAATCTTTGCTCTTTTTTGGGGTAAGGATAGTAAGAGATTTTTAAGGGTGATTATGTTTTTCAGTTTTGTATTTTTCCGGACCTTCAAAATTCTGAAAAAATTTGAAATGATATTTTGATGAGTTTTGTAGATTGTGTCCAAAATGGCGATTTTTGGATGTATAGATTAGGAGTTATGGATTTTATGAGAAAAGACTATTTTAAAAGTAACTATTTATAACTCCTTGTGATTAACTCCAAAATTGATGAAATTTGTATTGGGAGTACATCTATATAATATCAAGATACCGTGTAAATTTCAGAATTTTTGGATAAAAGTATAATTTATGATAAATGTTTAAATATTCTTGGTGGGTTTGGCCATATGAAAAATAGTAAATGAATTTTTAAAATTTAGAGAAAATATATATTCAATATGGGACTATGTTATGCTAAATCCCGAGAAAAGAAATATTTTGGAACCGATTTGGTATTTTTCATGAAAATGTACTAGTTATGAGTAAATGAATTAAATATGTTATGTGAAGTAAGAAAATTGGAAAATATGATTTATTGGGTTTGAGAATCATATATGAGGTATATGCAGATTTTTATGAGGGTTTTGGTTAATGATGATGAAATCTTATGAGTTTGGCATTTTAGATGATTAAATGCATTAATTATTAAAGTGTAAATAATTGGATTAAATTATTTATAAATTTAAGAAATGATTAAAATATTATTATAATATTAATAATTTTAGATTATGAGATTTCTAAGTGATTTATAACATTTGGATTAAGGTGTTATAAATATGGATATGAATTTTATTATGAAACTTTATCTTTTCGTATAGAAATTCTTACTATGCGTATACTACGGTACTATGTACGAATACGGGTACTATTCACGACAAATTGGTTTCTTCTCCCGACCAAATTATCATTGATTTATGAATCTTACTTTTGAAATTAAAACCATGTTTTGATTATATTATTTTTATATAACATTCTTATAACCCTAATGATGAAATTTCTCTTTGACTTGAGTGTAAAGATGAGTAGATTATTGGTATGATCGTGACTATAGGTTCTCTTTGGCCAGTAGTGCAAAAGTTGAATTGTTGGTAGGGTATGATCATGACCATTGAATTTACAATTGAATATTTTTAGCTTAAGTGCAAAGGTGAATTGATCAATATGGTTATAATTATTGTTATATAACTTCTGAAATGATTATGTATTTATTTGAGATATGAATATCTTTGGCCCGTAGCGCAAAGATGACTTGTTGATGAATATCTTAGCCTGTAGTGCAAAGATGAATTATTGATGAATATCTTTTGCTCGTAATGCAAAGATGACTTGTTGATGAATATCTTAGCCTGTAGTGCAAAGATGAATTATTGATGAATATCTTTTGCTCGTAATGCAAAGATGACTTGTTGATGAATATCTTAGCCTGTAGTGCAAAGATGAATTATTGATGAATATCTTTTGCTCGTAATGCAAAGATGACCTGTTGTTGAATATCTTTGCTTTGTAGTGCAAGATGAATTATTGATGAATATCTTTGGCTCGTAATGCAAAGATGACTGTTGTTGAATATCTTTAGCACAGTAGTGTAAAGATGAATCTGTTGATGAATATCTTTGGCCGTGGTGCAAAGATGAATTTATTAGTATGATTATGAGCAGGCTGTGATTTGGTATAACCATGATATTTGATGTTTCGGTAAAGACGGTGATGAAAATTATCTTCGTCCCCGATGAGAAGAGGAATTTAGAATCACAATTATGATTATGTGTTATTCATATGATTGTGGAAAGGAACTGTTGATTGATGTTACGGGGATAAAATATTGTTGAGTGGACTTTTAACGTGGAGAAGACAATAGACTTTATAGTCTATTTGACTCTTTTTTAATGGATTGCTCGTTCTACTGCAACTATGGTTGAAAAGTTTTATCATCTACCATATGTTCTAAATCTCTGATTTATTATTGATAAAGACTATTGATAATTTATGTATCTTTAGTTATAATATTCTTTACTGAGCTAGTTGTGCTCACCCTTTGGTTTCACAATTCCTTTCAGGTAATAAAAGTATAAATTTGGGTCGGCGGGGGATAGCGAGGAATAGAATAGTGGTCTATAGATGTTGAGGGTGAGGTGAATTTAACTTGGAAGGGTGTTTTGCCACTATCATACAAGATGTCTAAATGACATACAACCTCGTGTCATCATAAGACATGGTTGTGCTCATCCACTTGCTGAGTATATTTACAAGCACTACCTATATAATCTTGGTGTTTGTTTGGAGTATAATACCCAATTAGAGACAGTGGAGATAATGATATGTCAAGAGAAGACTCACCATTGGGAAGAATATGATAGTAATCTTCTCGTTTTTTCTTTGGGGTCTATTAGGGTCAACCAAGGATAATTACGTGGCCATATGATATCTACCATAACCTAAAAGCATGGCCTCCCATGTATGAAGGTTTCCTTGAGCACTTCCCAAAGATTCTAATTTCTAAAAGCAGGTTTTGACTATACCTTTATGTAAGGTGTCATTGTGACGTCTTCTGATTGGTATATATTTGTATCCAAACTCACAAAGATATATGTGTTGTTGTATTTTGCACGACAATTGTTATAATAAAGTTGTAGTTGTTTTTCGTACCATATATTTGGCGACTCGAATGGGTTGGATGGAATGGACCTATTTTGGGGTCGTTATTTTGGTATCGAGCCATAAGTAAAAGAGCCCCAGCCTCTCACCGCGACTGACTTCTGTTTATGGGGATGCTGCAGAAGCCGCACTCTCTCGTAGGGGCGCCTTTTATTGCTTGGTAAACCGATAGGTACCATTGTGAGGTGCTGTGGTTGAAGCACCATGAGGGTCACATTTGGTATCAGAGCTTAGGGATATGATCTCTGGCAGAGATCGGGATTAGAACTAGGAGGGGAGAGATGAGTAAATCCTTCGCTAGTGTGTCCTACCTAAGCTTATTTGTTGGTCAGTCATAATATCGGGATATTATGTGATATGTTAATTTGTTAAATTAACCTTTGTTTTTGAAGCTGTATTCTAGAATGATATCTGAAATACAGGAGATGAGCAATAGAGAAATCATGATGACAGGAAAGATTGAATCTGAAATGAAAGCAAGGTATTCTCAACTCTTTGAAATACCAGGTACGTAAATTTCGTGGACGAAATTTCATAAGGAGGGGAGATTGTAAGACCCCGAATTTTATGAAATACAAGTATTCAATTTTTTCTTATAATTATTATTTAGTAAATGGTTAAATTGATAAAATTTTAAAGTTATGGGTGAAATATGCAAATTTTACAAAATAAGCAAGTGGTTATAAAATACTCATTATTGTCGGGGAATATTCGTTTGGTCGTGGAATATTCTTTACGTAGGGAATATTAAATGCACTCACGCCCAACCATTTGTGGGCCCCATAATGTAATAACTGCCGGATGAAGAAAACGACAAAAGGGAGTTTTATAAATAACAGTATGTAATTATTACTCTGAATTAACATCATTGGAATACCCGGTGGGTAAAGTAAAATGTCGTGTTGTTGCACAAGAGAACACGGTATTGCGATGATTTTTGAATTATTGATTCTTACGTAAGAAAGCACTACTCAATAATTTTTACACAGATAATTCTTGCTCAATATTATATTTTATTGATTCAATAATTGTTGCGTTGATATTTTATATTACTTTGTTGTTTTAATAATTGTCACTTCTACACATGATTTTCCATTATCGAAGCAATAATTCATATTATCCTGAATAATATTATTGGATAACATTATTGGCAATGTCTAGAAAGTTACGTATAAGGAGAGGTTTGGTCACCTAATTGCTTGCGCCAAGTAGGAGAGATCCTTATTGGAAAGCCCCTCTTTCCCAGAACCTGCACGGTTTGTCAATATTGTGATTATGTAATATTATTTGTGAATAATTAATTATTGATTTTTATGATGAGGAAAATATCTATTTTATATGGACATAGATGGAGAAAATTTTAATGTGACAATTGTTGAAAATTGAAATTTTATCTTTTCTCGATAAAATAATTCATTTAAATATATTATTATATTTTAATAATATAATAATGGTGATATTTTTACAACGAATGTGGGATATATGAGTATATGAGGAGGAAGAATATTTTTGTTACAATAAATGTTTAAAACATGTTAAACATGTCGGTGGACCCCATTTCTTGGATTGAAATTTGATTATAGGCTATCGTAAAATCGTCTGTTTATGAATTTGGTCAATTTCGTTTGGAATTCGGAAAAACTTTCTTCTGCAAAGTTGTAGAGAATTGAATTTCCTATAAAAAAATCGCGAGATTCAATTTTTCTGACAAAAGGGCTATTTATTATGAATTATTGAAGTTTTGATTAATTAATTATTTTTTTTTTGGAGTTTTAAATTAATTAATTATGAAAAACGTTTTTGTAAGTTTTGTAAGGTGAGATACTTGTGTTGCTGAAGTTTGAACAAAAAAAATGGGCGTAGGAATTCAAATTTATTATATTAATAATTTATTAAATTTTTTTGCTTTTTGTGTTTTAAGCGTTTTCCTATAAATAGGTCTTTAGGTTAGAATTGAAAATCACACCGTAAAAGCAAGTTTTCTCTCCCATATTATCGAGTTTATTCTTGTGAGTATTTTGAGTATACTTTGAGTGTTGCTATATCTGGTGTTCGTTTCGATTCGTTATTCTAATTAAAGTCTTGCTTCTTTTGAGGTAAGGGATAGTAAGAGATTTTAAGGGGTGATTATGTTTTTCAGTTTTGTATTTTTCCGGACCTTCAAAAATTCTGAAAAAATTTGAAATGATATTTTGATGAGTTTTGTAGATTGTGTCCAAAAATGGCGATTTTTGGATGTATAGATTAGGAGTTATGGATTTTATGAGAAAAGACTATTTTAAAAGTAACTATTTATAACTCCTTGTGATTAACTCCAAAATTGATGAAATTTGTATTGGGAGTACATCTATATAATATCAGTATACCGTGTAAATTTCAGAATTTTTGGATAAAAGTATAATTTATGATAAATGTTTAAATATTCGGTGGTTTTGGCCATATGAAAAATAGTAAATGAATTTTTAAAATTTAGAGAAAATATATGTTCAATATGGGACTATGTTATGCTAAATCCCAGAAAAGAAATATTTTTGGAACCGATTTGGTATTTTCATGAAAATGTACTAGTTATGAGTAAATGAATTAAATATGTTATGTGAAGTAAGAAAATTGGAAAATATGATTTATTGGTTTGAGAATCATATATGAGGTATATGCAGATTTTTATGAGGGTTTTGGTTAATGATGATGAAATCTTATGAGTTTGGCATTTTAGATGATTAAATGCATTAATTATTAAAGTGTAAATAATTGGATTAAATTATTTATAAATTTAAGAAATGATTAAAATATTATTATAATATTAATAATTTTAGATTATGAGATTTCTAAGTGATTTATAACATTTGGATTAAGGTGTTATAAATATGGATATGAATTTTATTATGAAACTTTATCTTTTCGTGTCGAGGTTACTTATGCACGTATACTATCGTTACTATGTATTTAATACGGTACTTATTCACGACAAATTGGTTTCTTCTCTGACCAAATTATCGTTGATTTATGAATCTTACTTTTGAAATTAAAACCATGTTTTGATTATATTGTTTTTATATAACATTCTTATAACCCTAATGATGAAATTTCTCTTTGACTTGAGTGTAAAGATGAGTAGATTATTGGTATGATCGTGACTATAGGTTCTCTTTGGCCAGTAGTGCAAAAGTTGAATTGTTGACTGGTATGATCATGACCATTGAATTTACAATTGAATATTTTTAGCTTAAGTGCAAAGGTGAATTGATCAATATGGTTATAATTATTGTTATATAACTTCTGAAATGATTATGTATTTATTTGAGATATGAATATCTTTGGCCGTAAGCGCAAAGATGACTTGTTGATGAATATCTTAGCACAGAGTGCAAAAGATGAATTATTGATGAATATCTTTTTGCTCAGTAATGCAAAGATGACTTGTTGATGAATATCTTAAATTTGTAGTGCAAAGATGAATTATTGATGAATATCTTTTTGCTCGTGAATGCAAAGATGACTTGTTGATGAATATCTTAGCACAGTAGTGCAAAGATGAATTATTGATGAATATCTTTTTGCTCGTAATGCAAAGATGACTGTTGTTGAATATCTTTAGCACGTAGTGCAAAGATGAATTATTGATGAATATCTTTGGCTCGTAATGCAAAGATGACTTCATTGTTGAATATCTTTAGCTTTGTAGTGTAAAGATGAATCTGTTGATGAATATCTTTGGCCCGTGGTGCAAAGATGAATTTATTAGTATGATTATGAGCAGAACCGTGATTTGGTATAACCATGATATTTGATGTTTCGTGTAAAGACAATTGATGAAAATTATCTTCATCTGGATGAGAAGAGGAATTTAGAATCACAATTATGATTATGTGTTATTCATATGATTGTGGAAAGGAACTATTGATTGATGTTACGGGGATAAAATATTGTTGGTGGACTTTTAACGTGGAGAAGACAATAGACTTTATAGTCTATTTGACTCTTTTAATGGATTGCTTGTTCCAATCGCAACTATGGTTGAAAAGTTTTATCATCTACCATATGTTCTAAATCTACGATTTATTATTGATAAAGACTATTGATAATTTATGTATCTTTAGTTATAATATTCTTTCTTGAGCTAGTTGTGCTCACCCTTTTGTTTCACAATTCCTTTCGGTGTAATAAAAGTATAGTTTGGGTCGGCGGGGATAGCGAGGGAATAGAATGGCGGTCTATAGATGTTGAGGGTGAGGTGAATTTAACTTGGAAGGGTGTTTTGCCACTATCATACAAGATGTCTAATGACATACAACCTCGTGTCATCATAAGACATGGTTGTGCTCATCCACTTCTTTGAGTATATTTACAAGCACTACCTATATAATCTTGGTATTTGTTTGGAGTATAATACCCAATTAGAGACGATGGAGATAATGATATGTCAAGAGAAGACTCACCATTGGGAAGAATATGATAGTAATCTTCTCGTTTTTCTTTGGGGGTCTATTAGATCAACCAAGGATAATTACGTGGCCATATGATATCTACCATAACCTAAAAGCATGGCCTCCCATGTATGAAGGTTTCCTTGAGCACTTCCCAAAGATTCTAATTTCTAAAATGGCTTTTTGACTATACCTTTATATAAGGTGTCATTGTGACGTCTTCTGGTTGGTATATATTTGTATCCAAACTCACAACATATGTGTTGTTGTATTTTGCACGACAATTGTTATAATAAAGTTGTAGTTGTTTTTCGTACCATATATTTGGCGACTCAGAATGGGTTGGATGGAATGGACCTATTTTGGGGTCATTACAGTTAATATTGCAAATAATAATATTAATAACTTCGTCGTCTCAATTATTGATTTAATAATATAAAAAAATATCGACAATAATTGAATCAAATAACGTGAGATACTATGCAACAATTACTGAAGCAATAATTGAACAAAACTGAGTGACTTCTCATGTAAACATCAATAATCAATACCGTGTGCTACTATGTAACCACGCGTATTCATGTACTTTTAACACCGGGTGTTTCAACAGTTAACGGTAAAACTTCCGCCGTTATTTTCATAAAATATTTTTGTCGTTTTCTCAATCCGAAAATAATTCCGTTGTGGGGTCCACCAATGATTGTCTTGGTCGTCATTTAATATTCCCCGTTAAAACGAATATTCCCTGATCAATCGAATATTATATAACAACTTGCGTACTTTGCAAAATTTATAAATATTACCCACAACTATAACATTATATCAAATCCACACCATAATATTCAAAAAATATTTTGAGAAATTTAAAGCTTTATTCATAAACTTTGGGGTCTCACAAAAGATATTCACACCAGTTCGCATCGGCGGATCTAAGTAAGGGGTGGAGGGAAATTGACCCTACTGAATTTTCAGGAGGTCAAACAAAAAGAGAGCAAAATTTTACAGTGTTTAATAAAAAATTTAAAATTTGGATTGAAAAATATTAAAATTTTCAAAGTTCATATCATATACTATCTTAGCCACGATACTACTCTTTGTCCCTTTGTTTTTCATACAGAGACTTGCCCTAATTCTACAAATTATCTATAAAAAAATAATGCTCATTGTGAGGCCTATTATTTCATTATTTTTAATGAATCATTTTAATTTTGAGTTTGAAAATATTTTAATTTGACTTTCAAAACTCAATAATAATTTTAATCTTAAGTCTTAACAATAATTTATTCTACATTTAATGATAATTTTAAGTCTTAAGTCTTGTAAAACATAATATTAAGTCTTAACAATAATATATTCTCCTTATAATTGTTCCTAACTTTTAAGATCTTAATCTAACGTTATAATTAGTTTACAAAAGTGTCCTTATTCTACATTTAATGAGACATACAATTTTTTGATGATGGTAGTCATCTGTAATATTATAATGTTCTTTATAAATTGTAATATTATAATGTTCTTTATAAATTTGTAATATTCTTCATAAATTGGAGCAATTTTGAACCTCTAAAATAAATATAATGTTGTTGATAAAGAAGGTGACCATAAAAGAAATTATTCTAACTAATTGCCCTTCAAGCATATGTTATTTACGTGACCCTCTCAATTTTAGTTCATAACCATCAATCACCTTTGGGCATATGATTACGCACTAAAATTAGAGACATCCTACTATCGCATGAGACCGAAATCATATATATATTATTTTTGTGTTTTGATGTGAGATTTTATTATCACGCGTATTTCAAAACCACTTTGACGACTACATCTCAATCAAATCACAAATTCTCATTTACTTTCACATCAAACCTTTAAGTGATTAAATTAATTCTAATTTACTCACAATTATATCATGAGAATAAAATCAAACTTAATTGCCTTGCATATGAGGATGTTGTGATACACCTAAAACAATTATTTTCTCATGATACGTAAACTATCAATTATACCATATGTTGATGGTACGAAAAGCTATACCAACTTTATTTGTAAAATAAATACTTATACTTAGAAGCAATTATTATATACCCCATTTTTTTATGAATAAAATTTAATTTTTTCTAAATATTATTCTAAATAGTAAGGTATTAATTTGATATAATATTATACTTATGGGTGATATATGTAAATTATGCAAGTAAACAGTTGTCAAAAAAATATTTGTTTTGTCAAAAAACATTCTTTTAGTCGAGAAATATTTGTACGACGGCCCCGAAATAACCAATCATTAGTGGGCCCCCATAACGGAATAACTATCGGATAGGTAAAATGATAGAAATAACCTTTTTAAAAAAATTGACGGCAAAATTTTTACCGTTAGCTGTCGAAATGCCCGGTAATAAAAGAACAGTAACACACACTATTCCACAGTAGCACACAGTATTCCACAGTAGCACACGATATTGCATAATATTTTTGATTATTGATTCAATAATGGCTGCAGTAGTAGGCACTCAGTGTTCATTCAATAATTGCTACAATAATTCATATTATTGATTCAATAATTGTTATAGTGATAATTGCATTGTCGATGTCGAGATTTTTATTTGTCCCTTTATGGTTATTGCATTGTCGACTTTGTGGCCATTTACTGCTTATATATATATATATATATATATATATATATATATATATATATATAAAAGCGATAAATGCATCGATGTATATCCAGGCTCAATCAAATAGAGTTTGATGAAAAGTGATATATATAAGTATTTTTATATATATATATATACAAAAGCATTAAACGCACCAGATGTATATCCAGGCTCTATCAAATAGAGTTTGATGCAAAGAGATATATACAAAAGCAAAGAAAAGAGTAAACGCTCTGAACATTATATATATATATATATATATATATATATATATATGTGTGTGTGTGTGTGTGTCACTACAAGAAAAAGGGCCATCTGCATGACCAATGATATCGTTGATCACTCTATCTCATCATTGATAATAGTATTACCGATCGCTATCTCTCTGCGTCAAAAAGAAATCTAGTCGCTAAGATGGATCAACGCATCATCTGATATCACGATCGGTCATTGAGAAAAATTTCCCCAAAATTTGATGCGAAACTTTGGTAGCGGCGACCAATCTATATCGGCGACCGCTAGCGGTCGCTAATATCCACATCATTAAAAACTAGCGACCGCATCGCGATTATTGATGGCGATCGTTGATTCTTATAACTGAATCGATTCGGGCATTCGTTCGAACCGATCGACAAGGAAAAAAAGAGGAGAAACTTCGACGCGGGGAGAGAGGGAGTAGGGAGAAGAGAAGAGAACCACCAACATTCGGTGACAAGACGCCTTCACCATCACCGTACCACCGTCGGTAACCCTTTAATCTTCCTTTCATAATTTATTGTATATTACAATCTTCCTTTCACAATTTATTACTTTCTTCGTTCCAAAATTATGGGTAACCCATATGAAGACCGATTTACTTTATTGTATGTTATGGGTATATTAGTTCCAAAATTATGGGTATATTATGGGTAGCTCATATTTTGTTGGAGACCGATTTTGTTGGAGAAGTTCATATTTTTTTATGAATAGGAAGAAATTCATATTTTGTTAATGTGACGACTTTGGGTAGTGGTGATATGAAGAAATTCTTATTTTGATAATGGCGATTTTGTTAGAGAAGTTCATATATACTTCCAATTAAAATTTGTTTTTGAGTATACTAGTTTAATTTGCATTATTATATTGGGAATTTGTATATTTCTCTTGGTTTGTGTCTTGGGTGCCTAGAAATGACTTTATATACATCTTTGTCGTGCATGTGGCTAGTCCATATTATAGGGAGACTCTGGCGAATTTTTTTATTAGTCGGGTAGTTCTTGAACATTTATACTATTAACTTGAGCCTATTGTTGATCCACTAGAGCCTATTAAGGGGCTATTGGAGTTGATGGGTTGGGCTTGGGAACAACGAGGCCACACGAGGCCACGCTTGAGCTTAGCCAAGCCTCACGAGGCCAAGCCAAGCTTGGTTGTTAGCATAATGTAAGCTATTGAAATATTAAGCCAAAATAGGCTTTCTTTGAGGGGGCTGTTAGTGCAACAGAGAAGGTAACTAGACACACATGGTCAATAAAGAGACTATTTATCTTTTTAACAAGGGTATTTAACACTTATGTATATAAGAATAAAGCTACAAAATGTTATAGAAGCTATAAATTGCTCAACCAAGTTATGCATGCTTACAAGTATGCTCAAGTCATATGGTTACAAGTATGCTCAAGTCATATGTTAATTAACATTTATAATGTTATGCATAGTAGGTCTTAGTGGAATCATGGACCTCTATTCGAGAATCAGTAGTTGGATGTAACCTGACGAAAGTCAAGTGCCCAGATAAATCTTCTGATTGAATTTAAATTTGGTTGCCAAGTGTTTTTGGAGTATCGTATAGTCACCCGAATGTATGAATGGTAAATCGCAGAATCGATGTCCATATTTAAAGTGTAAGAATGTAAATTATATGGACGAGACATGGTAAACTATCATTTACTTGTTTACGGGTTCATGAGAAATTACGAAGAATCTTTGGTGGGCACATGGGCGAGAAGAGATGGTGGCATCACACAAGTACACAATTGAGGCGGTAGTACTCATCGTTATGAATGAAATGGTCCATGATATTGCGAGGCCGATTTTGATTGGGAGCAAGGCGGAGAGCAACCTATGAATTACGATGCGAAAGACTTCTTTAAGTTGTTAGGCGAGGGTATGAAGCCATTGTGGCATGGTTGCACCAAACACACTACATTATCTGCGATGGCGACATTACTTAACATCAAGGTTGATCCTGACATGAGCCATGAGTGTTTTGAGTCACTCTTGAAGGCAATTAAGAGTATGTTGCTGACGGTGAGAAATTACACAGTAACTATTACTTTTGTAAGAAAATGGTGAAGAAGTTGGGTCTTGGATACCAAAAGATCGATCATGTCCCAACGATTGCATGTTGTTTTATAAGGAAAATGAGCAGGATGACAAGGTGCACGCACGTTTGCGGTCATGATCGGTTTAGGCCTAATAAAGAGGGTGTGACTACAAAAAAAATCAAGTATACCGTTTAAGATTCTAAGGTATTTTCCAATAACACATCGACTAAAAAGATTGTACATGTCTTGGTCATCATTTGAACATATGAGTTGGCATCACGAAATCTCCACTAAAGATGGAGAACTAAATCATCCATGAGATGGGCGGGCTTGGAAAGATTTCAACTTAGCACATCCTGAATTTGCATTGGAACCTAGAAATGTGAGGCTTGGATTGTCCACCGATGGTTTCAATCCGTTTTGGCCACTCAAATTGTTCCGTACTCATGTTGGCTTTGTGATTGTTACTCCGTCTGACTTGCCTCCTTGGATGTGTATGAAACGACCATACATATTTCTTTCACTTTCGTGATTCCACGGTCCTAAGAGTCCTGGAAAGAACTTAGATGTTTACTTGAGACCTCTTATAGGCGAGTTAAAGGTATTGTGGGAGGATGGAGTCAGACTTGGGATGTTGCAACGAAAACAAATTTTAACCTTAGGGCGGTTTATGTGGACTATAAGTGACTTCCCGACTTATGGTATGTTAGGCGGATGGAGTACACATGGGAAGTTGGCTTGTCCGTATTGTATGGAGCATACAAAGTCGTTTAATCTATCAAAAGGTCGAAAGCCTTGTTGGTTTGATGTCATCGTCGGTTCTTCTTGGTAGATCACCCGTTTGAAGAAATAGAAACACTTGAGAAAGGGAAAGTAGATAATGATATGCACCTTGCACGCGATTGTGGGAACGGAGATGCGAGATCATGTGATGAGATTGCGGTTATCCCATTTGGTAAGGTTGATCGACAAGCATAATCAATGGGTTTGGTGAATCTCATAACTTGGGTTCGGAGAAGCATCTTTTGGGAATTGCCTTATTGGTCTACAAATTTGATTAAATCATAATCTAGATGTGATGCATATTGAGAAGAATGTGTTTGACAATGTGTTTAACAACTTGTGATGAATGTTACGGGAAGACAAAAGATAACGATAAAACACGCGTTTGGACATGAAAGATATTTGTAAAAGCGTTACGGATTAGAACTTTATGAATCTCCTAATGGTAAGATTGTCAAACCGCATGCAAGGTACACATTGTCCAAAAAGTAAGTTGAAGATGTGTGCACATGGGTTAAGTCTCTGAAACTACCAGATGGATATGCGTCAAACATTGCAAGGTGTGTTACGGGTGGGAAATTGCAAGGGATGAAGAGTCATGATGGTATCGTGTGTTTCATGGAGAGACTCATGCCTATAGCATTTCGGGATCTGCTTGATAAACCAATATGGGATGCTTTGACGGATCTTAGTCGTTTCTTCAAAGACTTGTGTTCAAAATCATTGAATGAGAAGGACATGTTTGTACTTGAGAAGAACATCATAGAGATCACGTGTAAACCGGAAAAATATTCCCACACGGTTTTTGACTCCATGGAGCATTTGCAAATCCATCTTCCCTATGAAGCTCGTGTTGGGGGTCCGATTCAATATAGATGGATGTACCCTTCGAGAGGGTGATGGGAAACCTTAAGAGGAAGGTGAAGAATAGAGCTTATGTCGAGGGGTTCGATATGCGAGGCATACGATTTTGATGAGATATCTACGTTTGTCTCGGACTATTTTTTTTGGATGAAGTCTTGACAAAGGCCAATTGAGTATCGAGACATGATGATGGGGGAAATGTTGAACTAAATGGTCGGCTCTCTGTATTTGGTCTATCAGGGCCGCGCTTATGGAAAAGGGAAGCGCATATTCCTCTCTGAGCAAGAATTACATGTCGCACATACTTACATTCTTCTAAATTGTGAGGAGATTGACGAATTTGTGAGGTACACATGTAAACTTGATATTTTATCTTTTAAGTTGAAAATTTATTCTAATATGTTAATGTTTATAACATGGTATAGATTGTACGATGACGAGTTAAAAGTGAAGCATGCCGACATAACTGATAAAGATATTCAAATCAATCGGGATAAAAACTTTGCACTTTGGCTAAAGGACAAAGTAAGTTCAATTTTAAGCACGTAGTAGTGTATATATATATAATATATATACTCCATATATTAACTATGACTTCATTTAATAAGATGGAGTTTTTGTAGGCTTTAATTGAGGATCAACGATTACGGCTAATGTACAAGTCCTAGCTATAAGACCGAGACAAGGATCAAGTCGGTACCGATGGTTCTGAAAATAAATGGTTGTGAATTTCACACAAAGGCATATGGGCGCGGTAAAAGAACAACGAACTCTGGAGTGTGTGTCCAGGAGATTATTACTGATGAGCTTGGTCGTGCCTTTTATGGGGAGTTGGAGGAAATCGTGAGTTATCGTACAAGGAGCGCGTCTGGGGTCATATTCACTTATTCAAGTGCTTGTTGGTTTGATTCGTAAAAAGGGATACGTGTTGACAAACATGGAATCGTCGATATTGACCTCCATAGAGTCTGCGTACTCCAACGAACCGTTTGTTTTACCAACTCAAATAGTACAAGTATACTACACTCCTAGTCTGTTAGGAAAAGGGATAGACCGCCTCTGATTGGCAATTTGTAATTTATACTCCTTATACGTAGTAGTGTAGAATTAGTTGATGGGGAGATTTACCAAGAGCGGATGCTTCATAGTCGAACTATAATAAATGTGGAGGACGACAATGAAGTAATCCAGTTAGATGGTGGAGATGAACCACATGAATTAGATCCCGAGTCAATACTTATGTCGGATGACATTGATCTTTGAGGAGGAAGAGTTATTGGTTGAATCGACCACGAGAATCAAGGCGGATGATGGTTATGAATCTGCAACACGTATACAAGATGATTACAATCGACATTGACACTTGAACTCATGAAATGTATGTTTAGCAATACATGTTTTTTATATCATTGTCATGTTTATGTACTAAACTATTTAAATGCAACTTTTGTTTATTGTCATTTTATATTCATATATATACATGTTTATATCAACATCATGTTTATGTACTAAACTATTTAAATGCAACTTTTGTTTATTGTCATTTTATATTCATATATATACATGTTTATATCATTTATCATGTTTATTGTCATATATATATCATGTAATCAAATATGACTCTAATAACATCTTGAAATTTGTAATATCTGAGATGGCTTACGAGGTAAGCGAGAAAAAAGCGCGGCTTGGGTAGGGGGCCTAATAATGTGCCCAAGGCCCTACTAATCCAGATGATCGGATTCTTATTGATTAAGCCCTCCTCCAATAATAGCACGTCGTCCCGCATATATCATTTATATAAAAGCATTTAAGATTCCATTTATTGTATATTGGTAATGTTTTGATTGATATTATATTGGTAATGTTTTGTTTTGGTCTTATTGTATTGAAAATTTGTATATTTCTCTTGGTTTGTGTCTTGGGTGCCTAGAAATGTCCATATATGCATCTTGCAAGTGCATGCATGTGGCTAGTCTATATTATAGGGAGACTATGGCAATTTTTTTTAAGTATTATAAGTATAAGTTTGATAAATGTTCACAAATATTATAACTTAGATGTAAATTGCTTTAATATATGCTAATTGATGTTGTATATTATAGTGATTTTTCGGATAATAAGATCGTCAGTGCATATCACAATTTGTGTTTACGAATTGGCCTCCACACTGTGATTACGTGGGCGAGCACACCTATCGCCCTGAAGGATCTTTGTTTGAAGCGAAATTTGGGTATATTTTTTTTAATTATGATGAATAATATTAATATAATATTCAAAGGATAATTATTTAGTAATGTTATTATTGTTTTTTTATTTGCGAAAGCGGTATAGATGGGAGGGCCAGTGATGAAAGGATGATTGAGACATTATTACGGCAAAAGTCTTGCGGTCCGTACCAAGGACAACTTGAATAAAAAACGACAAAAATTCCATTCACAATGCTGAGATCGACCATCCAGGCCAGGGAGAGGATTATATGCACGAGCATAGCCCCTGGTGGTGCACCCAGTCCATATGGGCTAAGATGTGTGCCCAATGGAGAGCTGAGAGCTGGGTAAAAAGAAGAAAGACTGCCGCCACCAACAGAGCCTCGGGTGTATCCGATGGCGAAAAGGCTAAAAGAACATACAAGGGCGGCAGTATTTCACGATTACTGTAATATCCTTTGCCCGAGTGCGTATTTACAAGTTTTAATATGTTTACAATCATGAATTGTAGAAAATATCCCATTTTACTTAGTAATATTGTGCTTTTTTTGTATAGGAGTCTCGGTCTCAAAATTCACCTATCCATTGGTTTGGATGTATGCGTATTACAGTGATGGTGCATGCTGAGGCTATCCAGATAAGCGGTAATAAGTTTTAACAACTTTGATCTTGTTTATTAATACTTACAAAATATTATTTTAACTATTTAAGTGTTAACATGATGACGGGATACTTATAAACATTTATTGAATGGCGCTATCCTCGAAGGCACTCCACGTCCGCTTTATTGATCAAGAGTTATGGGAGAGGCGTGTGTTGTGAAGAAGAACTACATTAAAGGTCAAGGACAACGATGATGCCCATCCTTCAGCTGGCTCAGTACTCTGCTACCCCAGTCTTCATGATCGTCGAGTCATCCAATTGTTCATACTCCTACCGACTGTGTGAGAGCTATATGTCGAGATCAAAATCTTCTAAAGATCTTTGGTGGGGCACACAGGGGCTCTCTTGATCCCGAGGAGTTAGTCAAGCAAGCGATGCAGCGGCGGCAGCAAGCAGACGACATGGGGATGGCGATGAGGTATAAAATCAATTTGTTGTATGTATTGTAAGTAATATATACCATGTCAACATATTTATTATATTTGTAACTTGTTTTATTATTTTGTTAATTACGGGGTGATCAAGGAGGGATGGCGCTTGACATAACCTTGTACTTGTATATTCATTATTTGGATGTTTGTATATATGTTACTTAAACAAGTTTTGAAATGTTATTATATTTATTCAAATCATATGGGTTTTTAAAGGTTTATATACTAGTTTGGTGTATGTGTTGGTGGACGATGGATGTTTATATTGTTTTGTATGTTGTTTATCTTGGTGTGTATGTGTATTGGGATAAAGCGGTAGAAAAGCAGTGCACGGTTTTGGGAATTACGCAAAAGCAACAAAAATCTGGTCATAATTTTTTTCATATCGTGACCGCGTCACGATCATTTGAAACGTTATTAGCGACGGCATAGTATCGATGACGCCGCGTCAGTCGCGATAATAATCGGTCCGACACATGGACCACGTCGACTTTGGCCTGGACCATGCCGACTTTCAACTTTCAACGAATCGTATTTGTCATTTCGATTAATTACTTCATAAGCGATCGCAGATATCTCGATCGCTAATAGTAGTTCTTGATGTGCATCCCAAATGACCAGATTTTATCGACGACTATCGGTGACCGCAGACTTTGTCATGATAGCTATATCTGCGACCAAGTCTGATCATTGATAGATCGATCATTGATAAACTTTTTTGTTGTAGTGTGTGTGTGTGTGTGTGTATGACACCCCCAAATCTGGGTACTTTCATTTCCGCAGGATTACCAGTTCACTGTACAAATATCATCTATCTATCTACCCATAAATAAATGCAAACCATGCAATATATAGAATTAAATAAATAAAATCTCCCCTTTTGGGGTTACATCATCTGCATAAAATACAATTCCAGATCACTCTAAGCTTAAACATCTATGCGGAATCATAAACAATAACAAGTCTTAAATAACATCAAGTCTAAATATCATTACATAACCATATAAATAACCAGTCTTCATTACTTTCTAATCTTGCCCTTACCTTTACTAGTGGAAGGCTCGTCTGATCTTTCGTTCTTAACTGCAATATTATTATTATGCAAGAGTGAGTATGATTGCCCACAAGTATAACAATATGACAAATGAATAATAACATGCGAATAAATTAAAGGCTTCTGAAATAGGAAAACTCAGCTTTTGAATCAAGAATGAATAACAAGAAATAATAGAACTTCTGATGGTTATAAGACCTTGAACTATGTCCTAGGTTGTCAAGTGTTTATACTTGAAACCTTTAACAGTCATAAGACTATGGACTCTTCTTCTCGTACTTCGGGGGATCAGCCCTTAGTACCATACTGTTCACAATATCTTAATGCTAATGCATAAATAATCCCCTATATAGGGTTGTTCATCTCAGTTTGACATTAGAGTCCGTACTAAAGGAAGTTTGGTTTGGATAATTAATCAAGGATTCTGAAATTTAGAACGCTCATCAACTATGGACTAGTCGAATCATTAAGGGTTCACTAGTCTAACAAGGTTCAACAGTAACTGATAATTTAAATTGAATAGAAATCTCAAAGGGTATGCAATAGAATAATTATTGTATAACAGAATCATACTTTGAAAGATTACTATACTTTAATATAACAAAATGGACTTGATCAATAATAACGAGAATTTGCTCGATGTAAAGAGACAACTTATAAACTCATATAATGATAACGAGTAGGGTTAGGAAACTTGTCTCGTGCGTAGATTACACGTTAATTATACTCGTTCCTTGATTTAAATCCTACATATCATTTACGTTCACAATACCAGTCAATTATAACGTACTAATCATCACAAGTTCATTCTTTTTGTCTAACTCGAATTCATGACTATACTTAGTCAAATTACTACAATCATTGTCACAATTAACACTTCATGAACAATAAGCTAACTATGCATTCAATCATTCAATTCATACATAAATGTGTTATTGACATGTTAAGAATTTATTTTAACACCTCATTATATGTCGAACATGTTTTTATGTTCATTAGGTTAAGTTACTAACACATTGCTAGACTTGAGCATTTAAAAATCTATTTCTGGACCATTCTGCTAAGTGGTATTATGGCTAACATTATCTTAGTTCTTGGCGTCGATGTCACAAGGTATCTTTAGTGATGCATACATACATAAAGCGGGAGTTGGTATTGCGGCTGAAACTCCAGATTGAGTTCTGCAATTCAAGAAAATTCCAAAACATGGCCAAAAAACTCCATTTAACTTATTTTTACACGAATTTAGACATACCTAAACATTGTAATACACAAATGACTAATACTCAACCCTTCTAGCATGATTTTAACAAGTTAAAACACATAATTTGCAAAATCAACACATTTAATTTCACTGTTCTTGATGTTCTTGAAGGTTTTTGAACATAAAACATAAAATTAACACTACGGATTTGTTATAACACCAAATCCATCCATTCAAGGTTTGTTTCCTTCGTTTTAACATGCATAATTATATACGTGTGTGAATTTTACAAAACAATTTATGTTTGACATATTAAATTCACGTATAAGGGCCATATGGCCATATTTCCATACTTTGTAAATTTTGAAGTCATAACATACGTTATAATTATAATATTATGAAACTGATGATATGGGAATCTATAATATATAGTAATACATGCTATGCTAACGTATCATCACATATATTCTCATAACAATACCATTTCCAAATTACAGAGACTTTACAGAAACTTGAAATCCAATTATTTTACAAAAACTTAAACAACGTAAATTTGAAATTTTGGGAAGAAGAGATTACCTTTGATTACTCTGCTTGGATTACACAGGATGATAACAAATTAACAACTCCCAATTTCCCACACTTCTTCTTCTTTAATTTCATTGATTCTCAAACTCTCTCTCTCTCTCCCTCTATGTTTTGCTTTTCTGGACTTGGCAATTAATAAAAGGAATGGAAGACATAAAATAATATACGAACTGACGCATTGTGGAGGTCAGTTACCCATCATGGGTAACTGCTCCCAACCTCCCCTAATGCCATGTTTGGCTAGCCTTAAAAGGCTTATACCCATTTAATTTAATTAAACTTTATAATATAGTTTAAATAATGTCACACCCCTTTATAAAATAAATCCAATATCTTATTTAATTTATTTTAAATAACATATAATAATTTCTCATTAATTCACATTGTCACATAATTAAATTTCTCATTTATTAATTATGTCAAATTATTAAATCTCTAATTAATTATTAAATTAATTAAAATAACATTAGGCATATTAAATATTTCTTTTTAATTCAATGAGCTCACATAGATACATACTTGAATAATAAAAATTCTCCACATTAATTTAATAAATATAACACATATAATTAAATTAATCTACCACAACTTCATCAATTAATTATTTAATCTAATAATTAATTCATCAAAAATATTTATTTAATCCAATAAATATTAAAAATTAAATTATAAAATCTCGGTTGTCACAATATATATATATATATATATATATATAAGTGATAAAAAGCTTAAAAATCTAAAATATCTTAAATTGGGCTGTCAAGAAGACTTTAGATAGCTTTTGACGCCTGAAAACTCAGTTTCCACTGATTAAATTTTAGTATGTATCAAAACACGAGCTTACAAGTGTTTAGAAATAAAAATTACAAAGTTTGGAGCGCTCTAGAATAGGTTATTGGCTGAAATGGGCAGAGTTTTCTCTCTTTTCTTCCTTTTTTCTTCCATTTTATGGCTGATGGGGGGTTTATTAATAGACCAAAAGTACCAGAGGTCCACTCGCGATAGCAGCAGTTCTACCCGCGGCTGCCCGAGCTACCCCGAGCATGGCGGGTCCCGTCATCTCGAAGTACGTGCACTCGGACGATGTGCTATCCACTCGAACCTTCATAACTTTCAATCCGGGAGTCCGATGGAAGCGTGCCATACTATTTCGAAAAGCTCTTTTCGAGAGCTACGCAATGACATAGGGCTTGCTCTTTTTGAATCTAGAAAGATGGGTCCATGATCAAAATAGCATCTCCGGGTCTCCGCAGGCAGTCCGTTGGGTTATTTTGCGTAGTTTGCGCTCAGAAGTTAAGCTATAGTTCATGTGGGACATCTTTTGATGCAATTTACATTGAAATGAATTAATTTGATTTGATTTGAGTTGAAGTTGAGTTTAAAAAATGACCATTTTACCCCTCCTGGGTTATCTCCGGTTTTGGCGCAGCTATAGCAGTCTTTTCTCAATGTTATCTCCGAGATTGGCCTGCTGTTGACTCTGACTATCCTCAGGGTTATCTCTGAGGTTGGCTTGACCTCCCGGGGTTATCTCTGGGGTTGGAAACAGGATCTTCCGAGGTTATCTCCGAGGTTGGAACTGATGTTGTGGTCCTCTAGGGTTATCTCTAGAGTTTGAAAAAGATGATTTTGTCCTCCTGCATAGTTAGTAACAAGAAAATAAAATTTCGAGTGTCTACATGCATAATATTTCATATTATTGACTCAATAATTGACACAGTAACAACTGCACAATATTTCACATTATTAAATCAATAATTGTCACGACACTGTAAATCATATTATTTGAAATGATATTATTAGTTAGCATTATTGGCAATGTCTAAAAAGTTTTGTTAAGGAAAGGGGTTATGTTATATAATTGTGCGCCAATAAGAAGAAATCCTTATTGGAAAGCCCCCTCTTACATTAATATAACAATACAGAAAATGGATTTATAATGATGAGTACTAAATAATAATCTTGGAAGTGTAAAATGTGCTTAGAATAGTTCTAAAATGTGTTTTGAATAGTGTTACGTTTTTACTATAAATAGGGGAGTTAAGTAGAAGGATTTTCATAACTCTCTTGCTCATCCTTCCTTTCACTCTCTAAATCATTAGTGTAAGTGTCTATGAAGTGCTAAGGTTATCTTAAGTTTTAGTGCACCAATTGTTCAACTTAATAGAGAGCATTATCTAGTCACTTGCTAATTGAGGTAAAAGATATCACTTTTTTATATTCCTAAAGAATATTATTTTCTTTCAATATTCGTAAGGGATATCATTTTATTTCATTCTCCATATTATGTAAATTCATATTCCTAAATCTAAACTTACTATGGTAAGTATTGCTTCTATAATTCCTGAAATGATTAGAAATTCTTTGAGGTTTGTGCTTCATCTAATATCATTTCACTTGAATATTTGCCTGAGTATTCTTATTAAATTTTAATTTATTCATGCCGGAGTACTATTCATGTTGGAGTATTATTCATGACAGAGTAATATTCACAACGAAGTCTAGCCTTTTCCGTCCAAATTATCTTTAAAATATGAATGATATTCTTGAATTTGAATCCACGTTTTGATCATCATGTTGACAATTTGGACATTCTTGAATTCTGGACAAATTAAATCATAAATCTCTAATGTTTATTCTTGATCTTATTATTTCTACTCATCTTTTATATCATTGTCATCATCCTCAAACTTAAATTGAGGTGAAAAGTTATCTTTGACCCGTAGTGAAAAGATTTGTTAGTTCCTAGTTGGCACACAATAGATCTAGAAGGGGGGGGGGGGGGTTGAATAGATCCTTTTAATTTTCAAATACTTTTCTCTTTTTTTGTATTGCTAATGAATTAGCATATGACAAACATAAAAATCTTTTTAAGCACAACGGAAAAAGTAAAAGATCCCTTTTATTGATATATTCATAATTATACAGACATTGTTCTTAGAGTTAGTTAAGTTGTAACCAGTTAATACATACATAGTAGTTATAACAGTTAAATACATAATGTAAATAACATAAAGTAAATGACACAAGGGATTTTAAGTGGTTCAGAGACTCAAGATCCTAATCCACTCTTCTGCTTTCAACTAGCAGGATTTACACTAAAGAAGGGCAACACCCTGAATCACTAAGATTCCTTCAAGGCCAGCAGCCATGGAACTTCAGTTCACTAAGAACTCTTTAAGCCTAGCAGGCTTGGAACTCCTCCAGTTCCCTAGAAACTCTTCAAGCCCAGCAGGCTTGGAACTTCATTTAGTCCTTCCGGACAAGGACCCCTCAGGCCCTGGCTTCTTGTTGTTGTAGTTGTTATTGGTGTTGAGCTGCTAAGATGTACTTAGCAGCTTGGTGTGGTCCTCTTTACATTCTGCATAGAGTCTGGACCACCTCTCCTTGGGTGCAGCTGATCATTATTCTTTTCTGCTCATCTTCATCCGATGTCAACTGTGTATCATCAGCATTTGGTTTGCTAAGTGTTTGAGCTTTTGGTAGACTTCATATGGCACTTAGCATTCCCCGAACCCTTCTTGATTGGTTTGCAGACATGGTTCTGCATCTGTTTTGTTTCAGCTTTTGGTTCATGGTGATTCGTAGAGTGGCTCTTTTGATTTTCTTTATACTCTGCCACTTTTCTAAATGCTATCTTCCTGGCCTTCTCGGCTCTCAGGTTAGCTGCCATCTTCAATGGCATTCTCATCTTTGTTGAGTGAAGCTTTAGTCTGTTCGAGTCCTTCTTCAAGGCTGCCTCAGTTCCACCTTTGTAGTCTCACTGTCACAGAGACTTGTTCTATTTAGCTCTGGTGAAACTCATAGAGTCAACAATAGCATTCCAACAACTCCACAATTCTGTAACTTCAGCAACCCTTGATCCTTGAAGCTCTGGCTTATTTATACTCCTTCCCAATCTTCCCGTTGGGATATAGCCGTTGAAAGTTATTTGAATTGCTTCACAGATCTCGAGTTATTTGGTGCAAACAGCAGATGTGACATGACATCCCCTTTTTCATCTTTCTGACACTGTAGTCTACTGTTTCACCTACCCCGTCAGAGTTATCACTTTGATGCCTCGGGCAGGTAGTCTTCTTTATATCTTCTTTCTGACTTCTCGATTAGAACATCAGAGATTGTCCTTTTGCATCGATGCTCTCAACTAGCATTGTTCAAATATCAGTCTTCAGATTGAACCGTTGCCAATACTTCAATCTTTAGATGACAGAACTCTACGATTTTGATGCATATGTTCTTGGACCTGATCGTAGTGTCATGTTGAATGTTGTTCATCTACCGATTGAGACAACACTACGATCCTGAGGAGTGTTAATTGGATCTTCAATGTAGAACACTTCTTTCTTCATTTATGCAGTGCTTCAATACTTCTATTTGCCTTGACTGATCTCAGGAATTGATACCTTGACTCCTTATTCTGGTCTCTTCTGAATAGCAAGACACCTCAGATTTATGGAATGCCCAGCTCGCTTTCTCCTTGTGATCTCCCGTTCACTTATCATCAATGGACTGGCCCATGCTTAATCACTTTAGCCTTGTTCTTTAGAAACTGACCAGTATCTCTGTGTACACTTCATCAGTTCCTTTTTTACTTGGCAATTACTATGATCCTGATTGACTCCAAGATCATTGTCTTCTGTTCATTTAACAACAACTGCACTTGCTGACTTTTCCTTAGTCAGTCACTTTTTCTGAAGTCTTCTTTTGATCTACTTGTAGAAGGCTTCATCTTGAATGGCTTTACAACTCAATCTGGATGCTGATTAGGTTGGTGCTTAGATTTTCTGTTAGCTTGCTAGCCATTCGTTGAGTGCACTCTGGTTCCCTTCAGATGAAATATATCTTTGCAGATCTGACCAAAGGCTTCATCCTTTGGATATTCTAGGAATGCTTATTTGTTAAGAATCGTGTTTACTCTACGATTCTGCCTTAGCGTTGTGAGCACATCTGTTAAAGCCTTAGTTCTGCACTCTACGATTCTGCCTTGGGTTGTACAGACACTACGACTCTGAGATCAGATCTTGACACTCTACGATTTCTGTCTTTATGCTCGTCTTCATCTGATCTTGCTTTGACTACGATCTCTGCCTCTGAATTGATCAGTAGACTCTACGACTTCGAGTGTAGTCTACGATTCTTGACTTGGCTTCGACAGATGCTCGGTCGGCTCTTAGACAGGCTATCTCCTCAATTTTGAACATGACTTCCTCAGTAGACTACGGCTACGAGGAAGTTCTTCTCGACACACTACGATCCTTCCTCGTCTCTCCTAGTAGTCTACGAACTCCGAGATTTACTATTGCGACGCCCCAAAAATAGGTATACATCACCTATTCCGAGTCGCCAAATACATGGTACAAAAATACAAATACAACTTAATAATACAACTGTCGTGTAAAATACGACAAAACATAAACTGAGAGTTTTAATAAGAATATTGTCATCTAGACAATATCTACACTCAATGGAGCCCTCATTACATTTATTGTCACGCTATTTAACAGAATAGTGAGGACTGCTAATGCTATCATCTGGACCATCACTCCATTCCCTGACTCATCCCAGCTATATTCTCATTTCTTGTAGAGAACAGTGAAAGAAAGGGTGAGCTCAACTAGCCCAGTAAAAAATATTATGACTAAGATAATGCGAGAATAAATTATCGTCGACCTTCAACAAAGATGTTAAACCGATACTGATATAACAAACATCAAGTTTAAGCTGCGGCAGTAGAAAAGCGATCCATTAAAAGAGTCAAGTAGAGAATAAAATCTACTATCTTCTATGATTTAAAGGTTTTCATCACTTTTATTCCCGAGATTCAAACAATAAATAAACCACATCATCCCTGCACTACGGCCAAGGATATTCATTAGTATCACAACCACAAATTATCCATACACTACGGGCCAAGGATATTTGTGTATTCATCAATGGTCATGATTATACCGAATAATCCCTAGTCATAATCATACCAACAACTGTCCACCAATGAACTACAGGCCAATGAGGACTTTTACCACATCATTCGTTACATTACGGTCTTGATTATACCGAATAATCCCTGGTCATAATCATGCCAAGTCCATCTCTGTACGTAAGCCAAAGATGACTTTCATCACAATTTAAGCATGAGGATGATGACAATAATATAAGCATTAATCAAACGAAAATAAGGATAAATATTAAAGACTTTAAATTTATCCAAATATTATCCATCACTTAAATAACTCATAATTTAATATTGTTAATATTATAACAATATTTTAATCACTTCTTAAACTTATAAATAATTTAATTTAATTGTTTACACTTTACCAAATAATGCATTTAATCATTCAAAAATGCCATACTCATAAGATTTCATCACCAATGATCAAATCACTCATCAAAAATCTGCATATACCTTATATAGGATTTTCAAACCCTAAAATCGTATTTACCAATTCTTCAACTTCACATAACATATTTAACTCATATGTTTGTAACTAAACTATTTTCATGAAAAATTACCAAATCAACTTATTATGTTTCTATCCTTTGTCCAAACATATATACATATATTTCATACACAACAAGTATTTTTTTATAATTTTTCAACTCCCTTAAGTATTTTTCAAAAATCAATTTCTAATTAATTCCTTAAGAAATTAGCTATCTTAAGTTTAACTCCAGAAATTCCCAAATCTTGGCAAGATCTTACACATGTTAACGTGAGCTTCCAGTTTAAATTTCATGGTCATCGGAGTTATAGAACTCTGGTTATAGCATTTTTCGTCGAAAAAACCTAAATATTGAAATAGTCATAACTTGCTCATTTTAAGTTAGAATGAGCTCATTTTTGGACAGGAGGTACTTTATACCCTATATTTACATTTCCCAAAAGGCAAGAATTTTTCTCACAAATTAAGTGGTCAAAAATGCCCTTTTAAATTTCTGGGCAGTAGTTTTTTGGTACTTTGCAGTTTTTGACTCCTTTGCAAAAATCAGTTCATACGAAAATCTACAACACCTTTTCCAGTGATTCCACTTGGATAAGTTAGAAAACTCATAGATCTAACTCTAGAACTTGACCACACTCAAAAATTCGAAATATAATAGGAGATATGGTCAATTGAATTTCATGTTCCATTTTCACCAAAATCTGATTTTCAACCCTTTGTGATTTCTAAGAAACTTTCATGTTTTCACATAATAACCAACATAACTCATCATAATACTTACTAATACTACATATACCCATGATTTTCATCAGTCCAATGCTTTTATTTTGACTTTCATCATAATCAACAGTCTATTGCTTATATTATGACTTTCATCATAATCCATGTAAATAGATCATTTCCACAATTTAATAAGGGATGAATATAAAGGATCATTCACCATGCATATGGTAATCCACATAGACAGGTTATTCCAACAGAATAATAAAGAATGGAATAACAACAGAAATCACCATGCATGCGATAGACCGCACAGACAGGTTATTCCAATAGAATAATAATTAATGGAACCAGGTCAGGCGTAATACGCACCGACAGGATATTCTAACAGAATAATAAAGAATGGAATAACAACATAAAATCACCATGCATGCGATAGACCCATGCAGACGAGTTATTCCAACGAAATAATAATTAATGGAACCCGGTGTTAGGCGTAATACGCACCGGCGTGATATTCTAACAGAGAATGGAGTAATGAAGAATTTCACCGTGTATGACGGTGCTTGGCATGACATGGTTATTCCAACATAATAATAAAGAATGGAATAACAGAAAAATTTCACCAAGTATATGGGAGTCCGCGTATACTGAGTTATTCAATGAGAATAATAAATAATGGAATAACAGAAGTTCTCTTCATGAATACAAAAGAAATAATACCCTTACCTTAGAAGAACTGGATATTGGAAAAGTGAGGTAGCCAGACTTCTCTTCTTCTTTCTCTCTATAATTTTTCTCTCTAGAGTTTCAGTGAATTCATAAGAAATAATGAAGGAATGAGCTTCTATTTATAGGAGAATGGAATGATTAGTAACTAATTTATGAACGGTCCAGATTGATTTACTTTTAAACGGACGGTCCATATTGATTTACTATTAAAACTTAAAGCAACGGTCTATACTGGTTCATTATTAAAACTTTAAACCAGCGATCCATATTGATTTACTATTAAAACTTTAAACCAACGAACCATATTGATTTACTATTATAATTTCAACCAACGGTCTGAAAAATTAGCACATCTCCTCATGGAATAATATTGTACCCAAAATGATTTGACCTTGAAAGAAATATATTTTTTTGAGTGAATAGTACCAAAATGAATAGTACCCCAACACGAAAAGTGTCCCAAATACCCGAGTGAACAATGCTAGAGTGAATAGTAATCGGGTGAATAGTAATTCATGAATAGTACTCCGACACAAAAAGTGTCCCAAATACCCGAGTGAATAATGCTATAGTGAATAGTAATCAGGTGAATAATACCCGTGAAAGGTAACTCATGAATAGTACTCCGACACGAAAAGTGTCCCAAATACCCGAGTGAATAATATAACCTCCAGACATCAATTATTATCGAAATAAATATCGATTTCCACTAACACTAATAATTCCAACACAATGGAACTAACAATTTCATCTTTAATCAACACAAACTTATTCATCATTAATATTATAACTCACAATATTTAACAACCAGGTCGTTCCTAGGAAAGAGAGGGCTTTCCAATAAGGATTTCTCCCTATTGGCGTGCAATTAGGCGACTAAACCTCTCCTTGACAGAACTTCTAGACATTGTAAATATTGCAATTTAATAATATGAATAAGTTTGTCGTCTCAATTATTGATTTAATAATATATCATATTATGCAGATGATACTGTGACAATAATTGAGTATAACTGTGTGACTTCTCACATAAGCATCAATAACCAATACCGTGTGCTACTATGCAACCACGCGTATTACTGTACTTTTACTACCGAGTAGTTCAACAGTTTTAACGGTAACACTTTCGTCGTTATTTTTATTAAAAGATAATTCTGTCATTTTCTAAATACGACAATAGTTTCGTTGTGGGTTCACCAATGATTGTGCCGTCGTATGGATATTCCCGACAAAAGGAATATTCCCCGACCAAACGGATATTTTATAACAACTTGCATACTTTGTAAAATTTATAAATACTACATACAACTATAACATTATATCAAATCCACACCATAATATTAAAAAAAATATTTCGAGAAAATTAAATCTTTATTCGTAAAATTTGGGGTCTCAGAACTATCTTGCAGACTACGATTCTGCCTTGTTAGCTCTTGAGTTTTCCTTGACTCTCCTGGCAGACTACAATTTCTGGTGCAGTGCTCGACGATCAGACAAGCCTATCTATTACATTATAAGATCAACCTAACAAGATTGTTTTTTCTATATTTATAGTCCTTGTACATCTTTTCTTTTTAAGGACTTTACAAAGCTGTTTTGCTTATGTAGGACCAACCTAACATATTTGATCAATTCATTTTAAGTCCTTGAACATATGTTCCTATTATCTATCAAATGACTTTACAACTTTGCTTAATGCAAGCATACTTGCATATTCATTCATATATATATATATATATATATATATATATATCATAATCAAATCATATATAAATAGAAATATCATTCACATGCTTATTCCTGATAATCTCCCCCTATTTGATTATGACAAAAATAATTAGTGCATATACATGTTATGAATGAATCTTATATACAGTGAGCAGCTGTATTTCAAAAACAGATAATCATGAATGTCATTGATAATGATGTGAAATTATATAAGCTATGACACTTTACATCCTGGATCCAGAACATACCTAACTAGTTAGAGATATACCTCTTTGGCTTCATGTGTGTTTTCCAGGATGTCTGTTGATCAGCTATTTATCTGTTTAATCTTTTTGCTCCTGACCTGCTCCCCTTAGATGATGACTCCATTTTTTTTCTGATCTCCTTCTCAGATTCATGCTCTTCTTCTTTTTCTAGCTCCCCCTCAAACTTTGCATTCATGAGATTATCATCCTTTGACTCCCCCTCAAATGATGATTCTATTACTGTTGCTGCTATCTTCTTCTTTGCCTTCCTCTTGGCTTTCTTATCTTCTTTTCTTCTGATCTCCTTACTCTTCCTTGAGTTCCCTTTTCTATGACTCTTTTTCTCCCCCTTTTTATCATTAATCACTTGTGAGAGCTGCTCCATTTTGGACATAAGTTTTTCCATCAAGTAAGATGAGTTACAAACCTCCATCTAAAGTTCTTGTTGGCTCAGCTCAAGCTGTAGGGAAAAAGACTGATTCAAATTGTCAATCTTATCAGAGAGGGATAGGATTTGTTCTTCATTAGCCTTCTGTGCTTGTAGAGCTTCTTCTTTTTGATCAATCATGGCCTTCAGGTAGATTTGATCTCTCTCTTTGATTTTGAAAGATATATCAATCATAGTGGCTTAAAGTCTGTCTTGAACTGCATTGCCTCCTCCGGTCAACATCTTTTCCTCTTTAGTGATGATGGACATCTACTTGACCAACTCATCAGTATTCCTCATTAACTCTTGCTCCGTAGGAGTTTGGTCATGTGGCTTGGTAGGCTTCTGTTGAACACCAGACTGGACTCCACGATTTTCATTTTTAGACATATTTTCGAAAGCATTGAGAATATGATAAATCGTTGAGTGCCAATCACTGTTGGATGATGAAGGAATATCAGACAACTGTGTTTGGTCAGAGGGAAGCTTCTCAGACTGAACTTGAACATCTTCAGTGGTAGAGTGAAGGGACTCTACGATCATCCACTTGGGCATACTCCTTCTACCATTAGAACCCACTCTATAATCGTAAGGAATGTAGTGATTTCCAACATGTCGATAGACTTTGTAATGAGGTTGTTCTTTGATCATCTTGATTGCAAACTTCTTTATCCTTAGAAAGTTTTATGACACTAACTCCAGGTTGGGAAGATGAGAGAAAACCCATGTGAGATAGCTGTTATCTCTAGTGAGAGATGCCTTTACCCATGGCATATGAGGGTGAAACCATCTTATTGCATGGTTCTTAACTTCAGGCTCATATATTACAGTTGAGGTGTCTAATTTCATAGCCTTACGATTGTTGAGCGCATTTTCTGCAGTCATCATTATCATATTTCGCCTTTCATTCCCATGATTGATCCACTGCCAGGGAGCACATCCACTGATTCATCAATTTCAACTACAATCTTTCTCTTGCGATTTACAGGATTAGGAATGTGAAAATTTCCTGGCTCTTCTGTTTCAGAACTTGAGTCTTTGCCATCTTAATTTTGTTTGGGGCTGGAGTTAGACCTCTGTAGACTTTCTTCATCAGACTCATCAGTGTGTTCCTCTATTTTATCATCATTCTCCATTTCTTCACCTTATGAGTTTGCATCATGCTGACTCCTTTCATCTGATTCATCAGAGAATTCTTCATGTTGGTTTTCATCATTAGTGCCTTCTTCAGCATCTTCTCTCTTGGAGTCAGGCTCATCATCACTGACTTCAATGATTACAGTAGAATGTTCACCTTGCTTCTTTGAGATAGATTTAACAAGCAGTCTATTGCTCTTTCTTCTCCTTGGAGGTTCAGCTATAAGAGAGACATACTTTTCTTTTTCTTCAGAATGTGAAGCCTTTGAATCATCAGATAAGCTTCCTTGATATTAAGCATCAGTAGGGGCAGGTCCTTCTTCTTCAGACTCAACATCTTTGTTGAAGCATTTTTAGTAGGGAATGCAATTATGTTAACTTGCAACCTTCCTTCATCATTAGAGTGGATGCTCTAAGGACTAGCCATAGGACTTGTATATTCTTCTTCATTTCTAGACTTGCTCTTCGGGGACTCAATCTTGACACTTTTATTTCCTTTCTCATCTTCTGACTCTACGCTCTTATCCTTGGAAGATAGACATTCTTTGGGAATTGGAGCTGACTTCTTTATCCCTTTTGATTTCTTTTTATATGGCCCTTGGAGTAATCTGTTACTCCTTCTCTTTGGGATTTCTATAGTTGACACCTTTTCTTCTCCTGCTTCCTTCCTGTTAGTGGAGATACTTCTTGGTGGAGCCTCTATTTTCTTCATACCCTTGGACTTCTTCTTTGTTAGTACGGCTAATACTTGTACAGAGTCATCAGATTGATAGCTTTCCACCTCTTCTGCCTTCCTCTTCTTTGCAGAGACCTTAATGTTGCTCCCAGTTGTCATAAGCCTCATGTTTTCTTTGGGATTTTTCTTCTAGTTTACAAACAGCTATAGAGACATAACTTTATGGACGTTTAGTGGCTCTCCCTTATCATCTTTGATCTTGCTTCCTAATTTCTTCTTCAACACATTGCTCAAGAGTCTTCCATGAAAACCATTGTAAGGGGTTTATCTGTAGACTTCTTCATTTCAGCCTTTTCCAGCCATTTAGAAATTTGATCGAGCAAGATAACTCCAAAGTTTATTCGCTTCTTCAGAACTATTGCAGACATGATCTTTAGTTGTAGATCAATCACAGTGTCATGCACAGTATCCTTGCATAGTGTACATTTGCCCAATATCTCGACAAGGAACTTGAATTCTTCAGGAAACTCCTTTTTCTTCGTGTCCTTCAGACTAGGGTTTCTTTTGTATACCATAATCTTCTTTGCTTGTTCAGTGTAAATCTCATCAAGGATTTTCAGTCCTAGGTTAGGAAGGCCTAAGCATTAATTGATGTCAGATGATTTCAACTTTAGAATCTGACCTTTGACCTTGGTAGAAAGGGTTCCAAAATTTATGGATGCATTTGAGTAAAACTCTTTAACTAGTTTAGCATTTATTCGAGTGTTTGGCTCAAGACATTATGAGAATCCATCCTTCTTCACCAGTTTAAGAATATCTCTGAACTTCTTTTCAGATTTCTCAAACGTCTTGGTTCCAAGCTGAATGCCAGTGATTACTCGCTAATCTGCCATTTTGAGGAGTTCGAAGAATATGGGTATTTGATTTAGGAGAGTTTATAAAAGATAGTTGAGTGTGATTTGGGTAAGGCTCTGGAGGGTTAATTGATTTAGGTTGTGAAGAGGATTCCCAGGTTCTAAAACCTTATAACTCCTTTCATTACAAATAACGATAATTACATTATCCTTTACATCTTACACGAGTGACTTTCATCTGCCACTAAGGATACATAACAGTTCATTAAACTAATTTAAAGTTCATTTAACTTATTTTATATTACAAGTCTTCACTTGATCTTCTCGCTCATTCCCATTCTGAATGGAACTCCATCTAGATACCGTCAGCTTGATCTTTACGGGATCCTTAAGTTCTTTTAACATCGTTCGCTGAAAATGTTTTTCATTTAATGCAAGTGTGAGCAATATATTGCTCAACAAGTCATAACAGTTGAACAAACATCTTCAAGAATTCAAACATTCTTTTAAGACTTCAATAACCGAATAAAGTTTATGAAGCAACTTGAATAATAGGAATAATCTCGATTCCTATCATTTTAAAACAATATTCACATTCATTTTAAAATACTTTCATTCTTCTATTTTTTTCATACATATTATGTCTGGCTAGAATCATTAGCACAGACTTAACAATAACCAATCATGGATAAACATAACATTCTCTTATTGAACACTTAAACCACAAAACAGTTTATCTCATAGAAACACCAAAGTGTTCACATTGTGGCACAATGCCTCATATATTCTACCACCTTGCACAAATATCGCACATTAGCACATAGACAGAACTTCACAAGTTCAACATCTGAGAAGTTTAAGAAACTAGCATTCATTTAAAATATGAATGAAGTTAGGAAACTTGCCTTACGCCCAGCTACAGCTTACGCCGAACTGCTCATTTCAATTCCTATATAACACATAAGAAAACACCACATACACCAATTAATCATATATATTTGACTTATGCATTGATTTTCTTAACTTTATTTCTTAGGGTTCACGTTCTTGCAACCTAAGTTTACGCGACTACTTTCATTATCGTTCTACAGCTTCATGACATACGGAGATGTCTTACTTATACTTTCATCATCTTTGATGTTTTACATTCTTATCTTCTTCTTATAACTTCTCTAGGACTCAGCACACATCGCTTCTCTGCTAGTAGTCCATATGGTACTCTGAGTGGTTTCTCACAAATAACCAACAAACAAGTTCCCGTCTCGTCTACACTGCCATCACAGTGAGTTAGATCGGTTGCCAGTTTTGTATATACCTTCACTCTCTGAAGGAATTGTTTAGCCCAGCTCCCATATTTCAACCATCAAAGGTTACGATTGTACTACAACCTAACTTATCTTAACTTATCCGAACTATTAAACTATAATCTTCGTTAAGTTAATTTCTCATTCCTTATGGCTTCTTGGAAACTAAGTGACACACCTCAGGATTCACTCTTTATCGTCTAAGTCATACAGTCTTTTGTATACTCAGAGCGATCATTCCATTTAATCCTTAACTCAGCTTCATTACGTTAAACATTATTATCTTTAATTCAACTTCTTTACTATTCACGGTTTAATCATTGGTCTTCATTATCATACGGTCAAACCATACACGGAGTGTAGGTTCTATCCGCTTAATATTTGCGTACACTCAACTTTCACATTGGTTAAAATGTTCCATACTTATAATTCATTCTATCATTTTTTATCCGAATCACAATCGGCTTTCACTAATCTTATTACCGTTCATTACGGCTTTCTTGTACCATTTTTATCTTACTTAATACTTTCATTATCCATTACCTGAACCCCATGTTCATTACTCTTTCTTAATGTCGAAGCCATACTATTCGTTGTATGCTAAGACTGCTTGCAACTGCATTACATTTACGTTTATTCCCTTCTTATTCTTTTAATCTCTTTCGATAATTTCGTTCAACCTGTACTAAAGGTTTAATTCACTTGATTAAGTGTTACATTAGTTGAACATTATGTTCTTTATCTTCCCTTACATTTCCCCAGAGATGAGCAGTTAAAAGCTCGTCTCTGGCTTTTTCCTTTTCACACAATGTTGGCGGCCACTCTCCTTTTATCTCTCGCACACGTCGTGAGTTCTCGATGCAAACTTCTTGGTCTAGCACTACATCATACCACCTTATAAGGCATGGCATGGTCGGCGCCACAAGCAAGCCCTAACCCTAAAAAATTTCTCTAAGTGTTAAATCCAATTTGAGATGCTTACTTCCCGCTTCCATAACTTATTCGTTATAACTCGGAACGAGGTCGTTCCAAAGCCATTCTCTTCCTTATCTTACGTACTTCAATACCCCCTGGACAAAACTTTGTTTTGAATCTATTAACGTGCCATTCGATTGTCTTGATCATCACCCTTCAATTGTTTTACATTTTTAACGCTCTTCGTTCGTTTGTCCGTAATTCGGTCATCTGAACTCGAAATTTGTTCGATCTTGAGTCCACAGCTCATGTTTTCTATGTTCTCTTACATTCTTATGAAACCCTACATGTTCAGGTTCATTTACTAACTTTATAATTCTCATTTGTCTTTTATGAAATTTTTGCCATAACTTCGTTATAGCTAAGTTTTAATCTGTTCTTCATGAACTTTTCTACCTTTCCTAACCAAGCAATAAGCATCTAACTTATACATGATAGTTTTAAACTTGTCCATCAACAACAATTATCCTACGATGGTTTTAAATTTGTCCATCAACAATGTTCTTCGTGTTCTTCGCATGTTCTTCGTGTTCTTTGTTCGTTCTTCATTTTAATCGATATTTTTGGATTACGATTTCACTTTTTATTGGAATTTGATGTTATAGAACATTATTCCTTACTTATTTCACCTACTTATTCATATAATCCACTCGGATCGTTCTAATTCATTATGAATCTTATACTTCCTTAAGAAATTTATAAACTACACTTTTAATTCTTATTTCTTCATTTTCTTACGATTTCAACCATATGAAATCATTCGTAACATCATTTACTTCTTATTCTTATTAAGTTATGTAATTAACATATAGGACTTAAAGAGAAATTAAATTCGACTAGGTTTTAGGTTACCTCTCTTCTTTATTTTTCTTCTGCTAGACAAAGCCGACGATTCACAAGTTTTTCTATTTCACGCTCACCTTCGATCCGATTATCCACACTCATTCTTTTCCTTCTTCTCTCTTCATATAAACCCTCTCTCCCTCTCTAAGGTGTAGGATTTTCAAAATCCCATTTAAATGAATTAAGCTTACTATTTATAGAAAACAAAGGCTAGGGGCGTTTTAGTCATTTTGCCTCCTGAACCTCGTTACTATTCACACCTCTATACTATTCCCACCTCCTCAATACACCTCCTTACTATTCACGAAACTTTCCTTGGAAGTTTCGTGGTTCTGTCTTTCCGGTTTTGTCCGACAGTTTTAAAAACTGCGATTCTCGAAATCCAAATATTTTTGGATATTTCGTCTTTCCTTTACCGATTAACTTTTACGTATTCTTCAGATTTTTGAAAAACTGAAGAACACTTTTTGGTGTCAAGCGTTTTCCTTCATGTTTTCCCCTAACGTAGTTAAACGAGTGAAAACTACATAACAGTACTTTTTATCATTTTTATTTCGTCTGATTTCTGCACGTTTTTTGAGAAAAAAATTTATCGGCTTACTTAACTTTTCACGACATATTATCGTCAAATCTTTTGACGAAATGTCATTTCAACATACCGAACTCTCGGAAAGGCTTAGGTTATTCAAATCCTAACCCTTAGGTTTCGTCAAGTGAATAGTGCCTATTTCATCTTTTTTCCCGGAAATATTTTTGTTCCCGAAAAATTTTCATTTTTGTCTTGAAAATTATTACTCGTTCAGTCTAGCTCGTAGCCAGAATCCTCCCGACTTATAATCATCCTAGATTCTAGAACGATTAATAAACACATAGCACACAATATTATTAATAAAAATTTATTTTATTAATAACTAATTCTTTAAACTTAAATTCTGAATGATCCGAATTTCCGGGTCATCACACTCTTCCCTCCTTATAAAAATACCATCCTCAAAATTTCTTAAAACCACACCCTTACTCAGGTCATCACATTCACCCCTTCTTCACAGAATTTTGTTCTCAAAATTTTAGCTTACCCTTCTTCTCACTTCCCTTCAACAGAGTTCTTATCTTTCCATCATTCCTAACCCCCATCACCTATCAAGAATCATAAAGTAGAAGGAATAACGAGGAATATAAAATTTCCTTTTAAAACATTTCATACTTTTGCTGAGGGGTCAAATCGACCATGAACTCTTACTAGGTTTAACAGCATGACGTCGTAACCTTTCTTCCATGCTCAGTTTATAATCACAAAGAAAGCAAACTACCTCTTACCCATCATATACCCCATTTTGGGATATGTTCACCTCAGACTTAATCATTAGATTCCACATCAAAACAATTTGGTTTGGCACAACTTCTTCAAAGAAAGCTCGATTTTCTTTTAAACATGACATACCATTTGTCTAGCCGAATCAAGTAGCTTAGACCATATGAATAAATTGGATATCAACATGAAACATTCATCTAGTCAACTCAATTGACATCGACTACTTCTTTAAATTCTTTTTCAATTCATCAAAACGTTTTATGACGTTATGATACCGTACTTTTCATAGTATGTTGAGGACTTCGTCAATTTGTGACTTCGTCATTATACATCATACCATGGCGGGTTGTTGATCCTAAGATCACATCCAACACTAGGTTCAATTGCATTAATAACTCCATCTTTTTACCATCCTTGCATAAAATGCACGGATGATATAAAAATTTCATTTTGATATTTCAAATCAATTTCTGTCTAGCCTAAATAATTAGCTTAGACATACCAAGAATAGTTCTTTTAAAAATCTATTGGTTCCAAAAGTTGAACCAATTCTTTTTTTTTTGCAAACGCACATATAAGCACGATTTCAATAAAGTTTGAAGTCTAGCATAGCTAGATGACTTGGAATATCCTATTCTCCGTCTTCCTTCATTGTCTTACTTGCGACAATACTTAATCTTCTCTAGCACCTTCAATACTAGGCCTACTGAAAATAACTTATTTTAAGTCTAAACATCCCTCTACCTTAGTACAGTCCATCAACTTACCACACATTATGAGTTCAGGAACTTTCCACAATAATATGAGTTTAAGAACTATCCTAGGCAAACCATAAATGTCCATTCGCTAAGAAGCTAACCTACCATATCATTATGAGTCACGAACGTACCATAAGTATGAGTTTCAAGAACTCACACCTACCTTATCGTTATCTGCCTATCAAGTATATAAATGAGAAAAGATTCACCTTCTCGTCATATACATCTTGACAGCACGACCAATTCTAATGATTATCACTGAATAAGCTAAGCAGTTGTTACACCAAGCATAAACCTCTGCCCATAACAAAGGTTCATACAACTCAGCTATCACATGAGTCCTCAATTGAAATTTTTACAACTTCTAAATCTCTCTTTACTAAATATGAATTTTCTTTAATTCATATACTATCCTTTACAACTCAATCTGAGTTCTTCTTCTCGTACTACTTCGTAGTACTATAAATCATAAATCGTTTAATAACTCATCTGTTACTACGATTCACTATGATCACGTGGTGATCTTCTTATCCCTCTCTCTACGATTATAGTCTTAGATACTCTTACCCAAGATTTATAACCTATCAGCTCTGATACCAACTTGTAATGCCCCAAAATTCGGTCTATCTTTACACCCGGATTTCGTACGTCATGAGTACATCATTCATTTCTCTTCGTATAGTATTCGTACAATATTCGTATTACACGTCGTATTAATCTTCATATTATACTCATAAACTAATTAGTATCATACTCGTATATCGCACGTATAATAACCCTAATCATTATACGCATTTCATTTCTTTCTCGAAAATTACGTTTCCTAACACTTAGGTTTTAAGTCCGCAAGTGAAAACTTCGTCTGCCATAACTGAAATATTATTGGATATTCCATCTCGTCTTAAAATTCTATCATTATGCGTTTCTCAGATATTCAAACTTAATTCCCAAGCAGAAATGGATGAATAATGTTTTTACGGAAATTTATCGGAAAACTTTTATTTTCGTCTTGGAAATTCCAAACAATTAATCCTAGCACATATCCAGAATCCTAACCACATCCGTACATTCTAGGTCATAGAACGACCTTCATACAGCTTACTCACATAAATAATCAATTAAATTCATTTAATCCACATAATCAAATAAAAATCTAATTCATAGAAAAATCCAATTTTCTCGGGCGTTACAGCATTAGCAGCGCAGATTTCAACGCTATCTAAGAAGGTGGATGCTTTTTCGGGGGTACAGACTCAGCAAGTTGCAGTTATTTGTGAATTATGCATAGGTTAACATCCTACAGAACAATGTGCAATTAACCCAGCGTCAGTACAATTTGTGGGTAGCTACAACAGGATTCTACAGAACATGTACCAGAATGCATACAATCCGGGGAATAGGAATCACCCTAATTTTTCATGGAGTAATAATCAGCATCAGCAAGCTCCACGACCATGTTATCACCCAGGATTTCAGAATCAACATCAAAAAATAGCTCACCATCAAGAGAGAAAAACAGATTTAGAGGAGTTGTTGTCGAAGTATATAATGAACAACGAGGCAGCTATGAAATCACAAGTTGTAGCCATCAAGAACCTAGAGAATCAGATGGGACAACGGGCTTTTGCATTAAATAATAGGCCTCAAGGAACTTTACCCAGTGATACAGAGAAAAATCCAAAGGGGAATCATGAACAATGTCAGGTAATTATGTTAAGGAGTGGAAAACATCTTGAGAGTCAAAAAATAGAAAATTTGGCTGCAAAAGATGATGACAAAGAAGGTGAAAACATAGTGGTTGAGGACAAACAAGGGGAAGAAAATCAGGTGGAAAAGAGCAAGATAGTTAATGAACCGGTTGTGTATCCTCCATCACCATTTCAGCAAAGAATTCAGAAACAGAAATTGGATAAACAATTCGCCAATTTTTTGGAAGTTTTCAAGAAACTTCAAATAAATATCCCATTCACAGAAGCCCTAGAGCAGATGCTTAGTTATGCCAAATTTATGAAGGGTATTTTGTCTAGGAAGAAAAAGTTGGAGGATTATGAAATGGTGGCATTTACGGAGGAATGCAGCACAATCTTACAGAAAAAGTTACCTCCAAAGTTGAAAGATCCGGGAAGTTTCAAAATACCTTGCACAATTAGGAATATAGCATTCCAAAAGTGTTTATGTGATTTGGGGGCGAGCGTAAACCTCATGTCATTATCAGTATACACCGAATTGGGTTTACCAGCTTCGAAACTGACTAATATATCTCTACAGTTGGAAGATAGGTCAATCACGTACCCAAGAGGAATTATGGAGGATATTCTGGTCAAGGTTGACAAATTTATATTTCCAGCTGACTTCATAATTTTGGATTGTGAGAAAGATATGAACATCCCAATCATCATAGGGAGACCGTTCTTGGCTACGGGTAGGACTCTTATCGATGTACAAAAAGGTGAACATACTATGAGGGTTCAAGATCAGGAAGTCAAGTTCAATGTGTTTAAGGCCATGAAGTTCTCTACGGATGAAGAAGAGTGTTATCGGGTGGATGTTATTGATCGGATAGTTAATGAAGACATGGCTAAAAGTTTGATTAATGACCCATTAGAAACTACATTATTGGGAGATGAAGATTTGGATGATCCAGAGTTTGTAGATTATTTACAGATGTTGGATTCTTTGCCACGAGTTAGCAAATTCAAAGCACCCTTTGAACTATTACACACAAAGGAAAGAGCCATGGCAAGGATGAAACCCTCTTTGGAGGAGCCACCTACACTTAAGCTTAAGCCACTCCCTAAACACCTCAGGTATGCATATTTAAGCAATTCTAATACTTTGCCTGTTATTGTTTCTGTTGCACTTAACGAATTGTAGGAAAATAAGTTGCTGAGAGTGCTTAGAGAACACAAATCAGCTATATGATGGACAAGTGCAGATATTAAGGGAATCAGTCTATCCTTTTACATGCACAAAATTCTTATGGAAGAGGATGCAAAGCCAACAGTGGAGAAACAGAGACGGCTTAACCCAATCATGAAAGAAGTAGTGAAGAAATAAATTATGAAGTGGTTGGATGCGGGAATCATCTACCCAATTTCAGATAGTAAGTGGGTCAGTCCGGTTCAATGTGTGCTGAAAAAGGGAGGAATGACCGTAGTGCAGAATTAGGACAATAAATTAATTTTGACGAGGACAGTGGCCAGTTGGAGGGTTTGCATGGACTACAGGAAGTTGAATAAGGCAACCCGCAAGACCACTTTCCTCTACCCTTCATCGATCAGATGTTGGACAGATTGGCAGGACACGAATTTTATTGCTTATTGGATGGATATTCTGGGTATAATCAAATTATCATAGCTCCTGAGGATCAAGAGAAGACCACTTTTACATGCCCATACGGAACTTTTGCATTCAGGAGAATGTCTTTTGGCCTATGTAATGCACCTGCGACCTTCCAACGGTGTATGATGGCCATTTTCTCAGAAATTGTGGAAAAGAATGTGGAAGTCTTTATGGACGACTTCTCTGTCTATGGAGATAATTTTGATGCTTGTCTAGAGAACTTGGTGATGGTTTTAAAGCGATGAGCGCAGACAAACTTGGTGCTTAACTGGAAAAAGTACCATTTCATGGTTGAAGAAGGAATAATTTTGGGGCACAATCGGCGAAGGGATTAGAGGTTGATAGACCGAAGTTGAAAATAATTGAAAATCTTCCACCGCCAACTACAGTCAAGGGAATCCGCAGCTTTTTGGGATATGCGGGATTTTACAGAAGGTTTATTAAAGATTTCTTTAAGATTGCGAAACCATTGTGTAGTATCTTAGAGAAAGATTCAGTTTTTAAGTTTGATGAGGAATGTAAGGCAGCATTTGAATTATTGAAGAAAGAGTTGACTACAACACCAGTTATTATCGCATCGGATTGGAATATGCTCTTTGAGTTAATGTGCGATGCAAGATATTATACGGTAGGGGCTGTTTTGGGTCAACGCTGAGAGAAGATATTCTGTGCCATATACTATGCAAGCAAGACCCTTACGAAGACACAAATGAATTACACAACTACAGAAAAGGAGTTACTTGCAGTAGTATATGCCTTTGACAAATCCTGGGTATATTTGATTGGGACAAAGGTAGTGGTTTATACGGATAACTCGGCCATTCAGTATTTAATTTCAAAGAAAGATGCTAAGCCATGACTCATCAGATGGATACTCCTCCTATAGGAATTTGATTTGGAAATAAAATATAGAAAGTGGACGGAGAATCAAGTTGCAGACCATCTCTCAAGGTTAGAAAATTCGGACAAAGATGGGGCCAATAAATGTTTAATCAACGGGTTGTTTCTGAATGAGCAACTTTTTGGGGTCAATGTAGAATTTCCATGGTATGTAGATTTTGCCAACTATTTGGTGAGCAACGTCCTTCCAACTGATCTTACACGACAATAAAAGAAGATGTTCCTACATGACATCAAGTGGTACATGTGGGACGAGCAGTATCTATTCAAACAGTGTGCAGATAAAGTGATTCATTGATGTGTGCCATACAGTGAAGTAAATAATATACTGCACGAGTTCCATTCGTCTGCATATGGGGGACATTATGGAAGTGAGAGAACATCGACAAAAGTGCTTCAAGCAGGGTTCTATTAGCCTTTAATATTTAAAGATGCCCACCAGTTCGTTAAAATCCGTGACAAATGTCAAAGGGTGGGTAACATATCAAAGCGGAATGAAATGCCACTATAAACTATCTTAGAAGTTGAGATTTTTGATGTATGGGGCATGGATTTTATGGGGCCATTTCCTTCCTCATTTAATAATTAGTACATCTTGCTTGCGGTTGACTATGTATTGAAATGGGTTGAAGCCGTAGCACTCCCCATAAATGATGCCAAGGTGGTTCTTAAATTCTTGCACAAGAATATTTTTACAAGATTTGGCACGCCAAGAGCTATTATAAGTGATGAGGGTAGTCACTTACTTATGCAACAGATCATTTATAGCTCTTTTGGCAAAATATGGGGTCAACCATAAGGTGGCTACGATATATCATCCCCAAACAAGTGGGCAAGTTGAGGTTTCAAATAGGGAGGTTAAGAAAATCTTAGAGAAGGTAGTAAACCAGAACAGAAAAGTCTGGTCTCTCAAATTGGACGATGCATTATGGGCTTACAGGATAGCTTATAAGACACCAATTGGGATGTCGCCATATCAGTTAGTTTATGGGAAAATATGTCACCTACCTATAAAATTAAAACACAAAGCCTATTGGGCAATTCAGAAACTCAACTTCGATCAAGCAGCTGCAGGAGAAAAAAGGCTACTTCAATTGAACGAACTTGATGAATTCAGACTTCAAGCCTATCAAAGTTGTATAAAGAAAAGGTCAAGAAATGGCATGACCAGAAAATCATGCAGAGAATGTTTAAACCAGGGCAATCGGTACTATTGTTCAATTCAAGATTGCGGTTATTCCCAGGAAAGCTAAAATCGAGGTGGTCAGGCCCATTCACTATCAAAAATGTTTTCCCACATGGCGCCGTTGAACTCTACAGTAGGAATCCATTAGAGACGTTCAAGGTCAATGATCAACGTTTAAAACATTATTGGGATGGAGAATCCAACATGGATGTCATCGCAATCACACTTGTCGACATGCCATAAATAGGGAGTAGTCAGGCTGAAAGACTTAAAATCAAGCGCTAGTTGGGAGGCAACCCAATTTTACTTTTGTTCTCAGTAATTTTATTCATGGTAGTTAGATTGTAGTTTAGAATAATAATTAATCTAGAATAAATTAATTTTAATTCATTAATTAATTAGTTAAGTTATATTTTCTAGATAATCTAACCTTACATGCTTAAGTTGCTCAATATTGACTGATATTTATGTTTAATGATGTGTCGTACTTAACAAGCTCATGGATTAGAGTTGAATGCTAAAAATGGGAAAAATCAAGTGGACTTGCAGCTGGCATGCCCGCCTGGGAGGGCATTTTTGTGAATGAACCCCCCGCCGGGGTAGGGGTAGTGATTTCAAAAACAGACGATATGCTAGCCAGGGCGAGCCCTTTAAGCCTCATACCCCCCACCGGAGCGGGGGTCTCAACTCACATAACAGAACATCTGCCAGCTGGGGTGGGCCTCTAACGCGTACTACCCCCAGCCGAGGCGGGCGTACGAAAATTGAAGGGGCGATTTTGGCAGTTAAAGAGTAACAGTTTCCATCATCACCACTCTTTCACTTCAACTTCCTATCACCCCACGACTCCTATACACCCTCAACCCATGATTTAGCAACCTAAGACCCATCTCCCCACTCCATTACACCACTTTCCCACTACTTCAATCACCTATACCTCTCTACATTGTTAGGTTTGTAATATTCATGAACGCAATCAAATTGCAAAATAATGAATATTACAAACCTAACAGTGGTATCAGAGCTTAAAATTATTTACAAACCATAAACCCGGATCACCCTTTATGCATAATTATTAATTAAACGAAAAGATAAAGAATAAATCATACCCTTGAAGATCGAGCTTCCTCAGGTACAAGTTCACCTCCAAATCCTTTCGCGTTCAATCTTGAATCCACCGGGTTTGGTTCCTTCCTTTGATCAACGTTAGCCACCCAAATGTTTGGCCTCTAGAGGTGATCCACCAAGGAAGAAGAAAATTCAAGAAGAAGGTGTATTTGGCTCAAACCCTAGTTTTCTATCTCTATAGAAAAGGGTACTCTCCATCAAATTAGAATTATGTCGTTGTAAAAGTCAACAAACCCCTGCACCCATAATAAGACTCCTCTTATTTATAGATGTGGGCAACCCACCTTAACAATTAAGGAATTGGGATTTATTTTAATTAATTAAATTCTTTTAATTAATTAAACTCCCTAATCTTATTAGGGATAATTAATTAAACTCCTTTAACTAATTTTCCTTCCTAATCCAATTAGGAATAAATGAGAGTACTTATATTAAATTAATTCCTAAACTGTTTTAGAAATTAAAATAATAATAATTGTAATAATATTAATAAGACTCCTCTTATTAATTTATATTTAATATTTCTAAAATATTAAATAATAAATATTAAGCTATTTAATTTATTCTATCACCATAGATTAAATTAAATATACTTAACATATTATTACGATTATGCCATTAACTTCTTAAATAATTATTCTTCCTTTTATGGTGTGACCCTTTAGGTTCTCCATATTAAACCTATTGTGAATAAATCAATTAGAACAATTCTAATCTTATTTAAATAAATAAATTAAATAATTAATTTATTTAAATAAATAATATTTATTCTACATAGGGATAAGCCTCCCTCTAGCGATCAACGACTTTCCGGATAATATAGATTTCAACATTAATCATAAAAGAACCTTTGAGCAAATAGTTACCGTACAATTCAATCCTTCCACCATACAATGTCCCAATTAAATATAAGACATGGAATTACTTTGTCAAAGTCTTATTTTATTTAATTATATGTATTTCGATCCTTAAATGCACAACTCCAAATAATGCAAATTAGAAACTCCTTTCTAATTTCATTCACGCTTTAACCCGAGACTCTTTGGGTTGTCATTTATCAAATCACATAGGACATTTCTCTTCTTTTATTAGAAGTGGTAGATTCTTTATTGATCATATATTATCTCCATGTACAACTTATTATACCCAAGCATACCCTTTGATATACCCTAAGGGTCTTAAGGAATAAGTCAAAGTATAACTCATCATACACAAGATACTATGATGATCTCAAGTCCAAGGATTACTTGTACTACTATCACTACAGAATTCCTATTGACAGCAAATAAAACTCCATTAGGTATTCCTTAGCGAGCCACGTTCAAAGGAAATTATTCTCTAATAAGCACCTACATACTTGCTTTAGTGTCTCCACACAAATGATCATGAGATCAATCATCCTCATCCAATGAGCAAGCAACGTATGTACCAATCTATCCGGATTCACTAATCCCCAATTTAGTAATCCAACGATTGGGAACTATTTTAGTTTTAAGCTTTCAAAAAATTTAGATCTCATTAGAATGATCATCATCATTATTCTAAAAGCATTGCTTAAAACTATGGGTTTATCACATATTATAAAACAGCATCATGTAGATAATTAAAAGCCTTTAATAAATTAATACTTTTTATTAATAAATGAATAAGATTGTTACAAAGTATATGCTTTATCATCAAACATGATTGGCTTGTGTGCATACTACTTTCAATCTCCCACTTGCACTAAAACCAATCGCCATTGTATCTTATACTCTTCTTCTCTAAGTGACGATTATCCTACTGTTGGATAAGCTTTAGTTAATGGATATGTAATGTTGTTCTTGAGAGTCCACCATCTCTATAGTGATTTCTCATCTTTCAATGATTCTTATAATCAAATGAAAGTGCCACAACACATATTTAGATCCAAGATGAGACTTAGGAACTATTCCTAGTTCTGTAATGAACTTTTAATCCAAACAATCAACTTGCAACTTCATTTATAGCTATATACTTTGTCTTTATTACTAAACCAAAGAACTCTTTCTTTGTTTGGAACCTTTCCAATTCAACGCACCACTATTCAAGATAACGCTTTTACCTTAAAGTGGATTTTTCATCATCTTGGTGCATCTGAAAACTTGAGTCTGTTAAGCCCTCTAGTTTTAATTTAGACCCACCATGAATATGATCACATCCTTTGTGCTTGGGTCGAGCACTTTAAGATGTTTTTCACAGGACTCATAGTGAACTTCTCCATAATATGACTGATCAACATCAGGTCTCGTATATTTCACTGCATACATGATTGTCACTCATGCGATCTCTCTTCTTTTAATAGTTTATGGGGACTATTAAGAGAGATACACTCCATAGCTCATCGACATGAGACATCTCTTGGAGTTTGCCATGCTAAACGACTTTAGCATCAAATGAATATACGTTCCTTGGGTTAAGTCGAGCATCCTTTTAAATCTATCTATATAGATTTATATCCCCAATTAAGATACTCTTCCAAATCATTCATGGAGGAATGTTTAGACAACTTTATCTTTTCTGATTGTAGCATTAGTATGTCATTCCTTATCCGTAGTATATCAACATATAATATTAGGAATGTCACGGTGCTCCCACTGTCCCTTTTGTACACACTAGAACTCTTACCTCATCGTATGTAACTGGATCATCATCTTCTATGATGAGTACCTCATCATCATCATCTATGATGAATCCATACCTCCTAGGTATCTTCTTGCTATTCCGTTTTATTTATTTGTGAGGTAATGGAGAATTCATCTATAGGTTCCTCTTATTTGACTTATAGTGTTTTGTGGTTCTTGAACTCTTCAAGATCTATTATCCTCCCACTAGCCCCTTCACTAATAAACACCTTTATCTTAGAAGGCAGCGTGTTTCGCAACAAACACCTTTTGCTAAGTAGGATTATAGAACATATACCCTAAACTTACTTTAGGATGTCCCACAAATTAGACACTTGTCAAATCATGTCCCAAGCTTATCCTTTGAAACCTTTTTCACATAAGTTGGACAACCCCTTATCTTAACATACTTAAGATTAGGAATCCTCCCTGTCCATAACTTTTATGGAGTCTTGGGGCCGGATTTTGAGGTTACCATTCGTAGATATGCAGCCATTTCTAGGACATTATCCTAGAAGGATACTGAAATGTCGGTAAAATCATTATGGACCGCACCATGTCCAACAAGGTACGATTTTTCCTTCAGATACATCAATCAATTATTGCGTATCAGGATGTGTCCATTATGAGAAAACCATTTGAGATGATCTAGAAACTTATTGCACAAGTATTTATTCCTTGATCTAATCAAAGAATCTTAATACTTTGTCAATTTGTTTCATTTCTGAATTCTTTGAACCTTTCAAATAATTCACACTTGTATTTCAACAAATACATACATTCAACTCTTTGAATTATCATCTCCTTTTCTTATACTAATTTGTTCAATATGAAAAATTATTTTCATGTAAGTCAAGTATACAAAATTTATTAAGTAATATTCCGATTCTATACAAAACATTATTATTATAAATAGAACAATAATTGTTCTTAATTATAATACCAAAGATTTCATTGTCCAACAATAAAATGGAAATAATATTTTTAACAAGAAATCTGAATACAATAACAACTTATCGACTTAATAGATTTGCCCAGAAGCGATCTTAAACTATAAGTTTCTATAAAGCTAATGCAAAGAACCTTTGTTTCATTTTCCACACATAGGATTACTTATCTTTGTTTAACTTTCTACTTACGCTTGGTCCCTTCATAAATCTATATTTATGATAACCAAAGTCAATATCCAATACCCAAGTAGAACCTCGACTTAAAGAAGAATTTATTTTATCATGAACAAAAAGCGACATTATGTAATCCAAAACTTCACTAAGCTTCTTTGGTTAGCCTCTCGCAAGATGCTTCTCGCAGCTTTCTTTCCAAAGTCCGGGCTTATTGCGGTGGAAGCAAACTCCTTTGCTATCCATATCGCTTTTGTTCTTATTATCCTTTGTTTATGCCTTTCTATTTACCTTCTTTGAATCGTTCTTTATTTCGGAAGATCCTTTGGCCCTACCAAAGAAGACTTGATCTTTCTTGGTTGGAAAGTGACTCTCAACATTTTTCAACATGTTAAGCAAATCGTAAAGTCGATATCTAGCTTGTTCATATGAAAAATTCACAACAATTGTGAAAGGAGTCCGGAGTGAGTGCAAGATCAAATCTTGGCTCAACTCTCCATCCATGACAAAACCAGTTGTCTCTAATTGATCAATCAAATTGATTATGTTAAGAACTTTTTATCTCATTTATAGTGCCATTGGCCATTCTAGATCGGAAGAGCTCCTTAGATATCCGATATCTATCGGTCCCTACTTTCCTCACCATCAACTACTTGGCGTGCGGGAGTATAATAGAAGTATCCATAGTTTCAGTCGTGAAAGCTTGTTACTCGTGGATACTGAGCATGATGCGATCGAGCCAATCATCATCATCTTGCCACTTTCTAAAAGTAGCAATCTCTTCCTCAGAGGCATTGTCTGCAACCATTGCAGGGATAGGCGTATTAAGGACATAAGATAGCTTTTCAGCTATGAGAACTATTCTCATATTCCTTAACCAATCCATTTAATACGGTCCAGTTAAATTTAGCATCTAATATGCTTCGCAGTGATAGTAATTTTAGACATTGTAAAATTCTGTAAATGAATTTGTAATTAACAACATTTTAACATACATTCTTTTATTAATTACCAAAATAATTTAGGTCTTGTTTTAAATTGGTATCTCCCACTATTTTCTTCAAACTATATTACCCTCACTTATATAGTTCGGCAAAATCTAATTAAAGATTTGCTAGTGAGAATAAGGATCCCATTTCAAATGTATATAGCCTTGTGGTGACACAACAAACTATATATAAATAAATAGGTAGACAACTTTTGTCAATTACATCAACCATGCAACTCCTTTTCTTTTGCCTCTTAGATTATTTTGATCAAGTGGTGGCACATCCGAATCAAAATTATCCAAGTTAAGTCCGACTAGCACTCCATATATTTCAAAAAGAAAAATATCATCCTTGTGGTGACACAACAAAACGATATTGTTCAATTTTCTTTATAAGCATCAAATGTGATAAACTAACATCTTAAATACTTAATACTTGCCTTGTGGTGACACAACAAACTCATATTAAATATTTAATACTCTATTAATTTTATCATGCTAGAAGGCGACGTTCGATATTCCAAATATCTTTGAACGCTTAGGACTTAATATAAAAAATTGAGGGATTTGTTTGTTAATTTATCTCATCTTGTTTAGCGCGCATGCACATATATATATATAAAATACGCGTCATATTAATGAACATGCGAAGCATGTTTGCATAATATATAATATATATAGTATAGCATGCACATATAGAATACTATATTCTACTCGGATTGATTATGGACTTTTATTCTAGTTTGGTTCACTAGAGCCACCAAGTGAACCAAAAGGTCAAACCCTAGGGTTGCAAGAAATAATATTTAAATATAACTATTACATTTAAACCCTGCTCCATTACAAAAGCGTCTTCAAGCGCCCCTTGCTCCTTGATCTCTAATTCTTCAAAAATTAATTCTAACTATTCCTATTACATAACTATTTTAAAATAAATAGAAACCTTGATCGTGATCGAGGGAAGTACATAGGAGGGGAGTTAGAATTTACATTAAGAAAAATTAGAGAAGACGAGTGCAGCATTCCCCATTTAATAAAACCCATACATTCATGCATCCAACTAAAATAAAATCCAATCGCATTGGTCAATAGTCCATAATCAATCCCATTTATTATCATACACATCACCATATGTATCAATAAATAATATTCATCTTATGAATAATAAACATTTAATATATATATTGATATCATTTAATGGGCAAATTTAGTTAGTATAAAATCTATTTTGAATAAAAATAAACTCCTTTATTTAAATCAAAATTTAAATCAAAATAAAACTATTTTATTTTAATTTATCCAATTTTGAATAAAATAAACTATTTTATTTTAATCAAAATTTTAATCAAAATAAACTCCTTTATTTTAATTAATTATGGAATCCAATTCCATATATATAAAAAAAAATTATTAAAGGAAACACGGATATTCTTTCCTATTCTTAAATTAAATATACTTAACATATTATTACGATTATGCCATTAACTTCTTAAATAATTATTCTTCCTTTTATGGTGTGACCCTTTAGGTTCTCCATATTAAACCTATTGTGAATAAATCAATTAGAATAATTCTAATCTTATTTAAATAAATAAATTAAACAATTAATTTATTTAAATAAATAATATTTATTCTACAATAGGGATAAGCCTCCCTAGCGATCAACGACTTTCCGGATAATATAGATTTCAACATTAATCATAAAAGAACCTTTAAGCAAATAGTTACTGCATAATTCAATCCTTCCACCATACAATGTCCCAATTAAATATAAGACATGGAATTATCTTTGTCAAGTCTTATTTTATTTAATTATATGTATTTTAGATCCTTAAATGCATGACTCAAATAATGCAAATTAGAAACTCCTTTCTAATTTCATTCTCGCCCAAGGACTCACCGGTTGTCATTTATCGAATCACATAGGACATTTCTCTTTTTTATTAGAAGTGGTAGATTCTTTATTGATCATACATTATCTCCATGTACAACTTATTATACCCAAGCATACCTTTTGATATACCCTAAGGGTCTTAAGGAATAAGTCAAAGTATAACTCATCATACACAAGATACTATGATGATCTCAAGTCCAAGGATTACTTGTACTACTATCACTACAGAAATTCCTATTGACAGCAAATAAAACTCCATTAGGTATTCCTTAGCGAGCCACGCTCAAAGTGAACTTATTCTCTAATAAGCACCTACATACTTGCTTTAGTGTCTCCACAAATGATCATGAGATCAATCATCCTCATCCAATGAAAGCAAGAATCGTATGTACCAATCTATCCGGATTCACTAATCCCCAATTTAGTAATCCAACGATTGGGAACTATTTTAGTTTTAAGCTTTCAAAGAATTTAGATCTCATTAGAATGATCATCATCATTATTCTAAAAGCATTGCTTAAAACTATGGGTTTATCACATATTATAAAACAGCATCATGTAGATAATTAAAAGCCTTTAATAAATTAATACTTTTTATTAATAAATGAATAAGATTGTTACAAAGTATATGCTTTATCATCAAACATGATTGGCTTGTGTGCATACTACTTTCATACATCACCTCCTCTCTATAAAACCATCCCTTCACCCACACTAACAATCTCAATTCACACCAATTCGGAAGTTCAAGGTTAGGGTCTTTGAGAGAAATTCTACAGCAATAAGGAAGAGGATAATCAACCAAGTAGGAGATATACTGAGAGTAAGTAGTGTGTCTTACAATTTCTCAATTGAAGCCAAATCATTAAGTTGGGGGATTGCACGTCTTGCACACCAAGTGTTTGACAGATTACTTGAGTGAAGTTTAGGGGAACTTATTGTTGAAGCTCACCAATTTCAAATTCAGTGGCACCTAAACCGGCATCAAAACGACAATGTGGAGAGAGTTCAGCGTCCACACCACCAACAAGGACCTTTGACAGGCACAAATTTTCAAGAGCTACCGCCACCGACTGTTACGACTACCTTGTAACAAAGGCACTCACCCCAGAGTGGGGGTTGGCACCTGAACATGTCGACGGTGAAATGATGCAACAAATTTATGAGAAAGGCTGGAATAAGTTCACAGAAGAACCCGAGCCAATGATTGTGAGTGTGGTCAAAGAGTTTTATGCCAACGCAGAGGATAAGGCCCCATTCACAGCATTTGTCCGGGGCAGGCTAGTTCCTTTCTCTACCGATGCCATTAATACATACTACCAACTATGAGTTCCTAGAGAGTGCCATTATACTTACTTACGTGACCATGACCCGGACTACAAGGCTATTTTGAAGGAAATTACAAGGTCGGATACCACATGGATCAAGGGCCGAAAAGGAGGCACTATCTTTTCAAAGAAGGATCTCAAATAGGTATGGAAAGATATGGTGCTGTCGTTAGGTGCGCTAAGTCATTTTTCCATCCACACATATGTTAGATGTGCCCAGGGAGAAGTCATTACTTTTATATGCCGTTGTTCAAGATTTTTCATCAATGTGGGGGCTATAATCAATTTTTCTATCCGAAGATGCCTTCGAGGACCATTCTCTGGCAGTTTTCCACACCTATCACTCATTTGTGGGTTGTGTAGACAGGCGGGAGTACGATGGTCTGATGATGAGACCAGCCAAATGTCGCTTAAGATGTTAGACTTGAGGATGATTGCACGGTACTCGGTGTGGTCCAGGGGCGAGTCTCACCCTAGAGGAGTCGGGTTTATATTTCCACCAGCCTTGGAGGATGAGGCTGAAGCTGAAGACACTTCGGATGACGATGAGTACCCGGGGGATGAGACAATGGGAGAGAAAGGAACGGAGGAGAGACCACAACCTACTTCTACATCTAGCCCTCAATTTTAGAATCTCCAATGACAAGTGGATGAGTACAAATAAGAAGCACGACGACAGATGAGGAGAGTCGCAGCGAGGCAAGACCATATGTTCGAGGCCTTGAATCTGTCTTTCGCCTTATTGAATGCGACGCTCAAGATTTTCAATCCCAACGCATAATTTTCATATCAGCAGCCAGCCTCGATGCCAAGGTTTCCACCTAGTAATTCAGATGAAGAGCAACAACCACCACCACCCTAGGCTTAGGCGATTACAGGGAAGTCCTCACACTTTTATTGCTTTGTCTTTACAATGAGGACAGTGTAATTTTCAAGTTTGGGGGAGTTAGTTTAATTTTCATGTTGCATGTTTAATTTCATTAGTTAGGTTTGCATATGTTAGTTCATTGTTTAGTTTTAGGATTATTAAATGTTTGCATTCATGTAGTGATTTAGTTGCATAATAGCTTAGGATTGTAAATAGTTTTATTAATTGTCAATTATGTTATGTTCATTGTTCATTGCGCATATATATATATATATATATATATATATATATATATAATTTATTTAGTTAAGCATTGTGTTGTATTGCATATGTCCAGCGGTTTGATATAGTTCATTTTATTTTGGTCAATGATGAGATTGTGATTAAGTACAAGTACAATACCGAACATTAGAACTATGATGTAGTTTTCTGTTACGAATTGGATTTTGTGCTTGTTTGAAACTGATATAATAAGGTTAGCACGTTAATAACACCTATGCGGACGGATTTAGTTCAAATTGATACACAAGGAATCTCTAAAGGATAATGCTAGTTTAAAGGAAAGAATGACAAGGATAAGTAGTGAAGGCGAAGAATTAGGCAAGAACCTAAGTTTGGGGGAAAAATTGGGGTATA